>JBAMBL010000238.1:0-316338 GCA_037043405.1 Drosophila subquinaria
GAAATATTTTCTATATGAACGTAACTTAGAGATGAATCTTACCAATTCCTAAATAATTAAAATGAACTGCCAGAAAAATGTTTAATATATAGCCCCAATACGTAAGTCTTTATATATATACATACAATTTCGAGGACTTGAAAAAACATAAGTTTAGAAATTTTCCTCATCAAAGATGCCATTTCTTTTGTACTTAAACATTAAGTATTGAAATTAAAGTGAGCAGCAGTTGAACTATTGACTTATATAAAATTTATCAATTTATCTACAAACAAAATGGACAAAATGGAGCAATTCGCGAAGACTCAATTGGCAAAAGCCGTTGTTCAAGAGGCTGTGGATCAGTGTGATGAGATTGAGAACTCCCTCGAGGGCTGTTTGATGGTATTGCAAAAGATTCGAGTGCCTTTTACTATAACGGACGATAATGTGGAATCCAAACGAGAACTTTGTGAAAAGCGGAGTTATACAGTGTGTGTTGGTAAAAAATCGCCCGATTTGATAGAAATTAATGACGACGAATTTATTGAGAATTCCCTTGATAGCCTAGTCAGATTTGCAGGCCAAAAATTGGAAAATATTTTAAGAACTCAAGAATCAATATTGCAACGCTTGGACATTGTTGAAGAAAAGATGTGCATGAAGTATAAAGATGAAGTTGGAATTATATTGGATCAACAAATTGATTCAAAATTTGAATAAATTTCTGATTAAATATGAAATAGTATTTGGCTTAAATATAAAATCCTTAATCAGTGACTTTATTGTGTTCTCTCTCTTATTCAACTTGATTTGCTTTATCATGTCGCTTTCAAGTAAATATGTGCACTTTTGTT
This sequence comes from Drosophila subquinaria, assembly GCA_037043405.1. Taxonomy (NCBI): domain Eukaryota; kingdom Metazoa; phylum Arthropoda; class Insecta; order Diptera; family Drosophilidae; genus Drosophila; species Drosophila subquinaria. The sequence continues at coordinate 837 of JBAMBL010000238.1, forward strand.
TTTCTACTGATAATCGGAGCCCATATTTGTATTGTACTTATCGAAGCCCCATATGATTCTCGATGTGCACAAACAACAAGGGGCAAAGAAAGTGCCCTATGAAATTGAAACCATCCAGTGTTGATAAGTATGAAAAAATGTAGAGAAAAGTTTTTTAAAGGATAACAACGGGGGTTTCAAAATGAGCTTAATTATTATTCGTGATATGATAAACAGGAAAATTATATATTTTTGTCTTTAGTTAGTTTTTCGTCACTAGCGTCACAGCCGCAACAAGTTCATTTGAAATCCAAATCGAACCGACTACTTTATGAACGATTAATGACAGTTGTCAGTGTTAGTGAGCCATAATTCGAAACGAAATTTCGTTTGTAAACTCTTTGTAGAAATTCTTATTTCTGGGTAACATCAAGTCACCGGGGATGGGAAAACTGCTGCACTGCAAAGAAACTAGGACACCGACCATAAATCCCATTGTTTACAAATGCACACCGAATTTCGCACCACGCAACATGATGATGGAACAATGTAACAGGGCACAGGCTCAGAGGAATTTCGCATGCACTCGCCGGAAGTTACAGCAGATCCTTAAGCGACACGAAAAGATCGAGGCCATTTTACAGGATGTGAAACATCGCCTTGAACCAATACACTTTCTACTCGCAGTCGCAGATGAGAAGAATTCATTGGACATCGATGAGGAGGACCAATTGAAAATGGAAAGGCTCGAGAGAAACTCAATTTTCGAGATACCCGTTTCTTTGGCTCTAGGAAATCTGAGATCACCATACTCGGAATTGAAGAAACTTCGCGTCAATCAATTGGAGAATATAGAAAAACCAATAGACACTATTAATCATTTGACACCTAACGACGATTGGAAGAAAATTCTAAAGGACTTGAACGACTGGTGCATGGAAATGGACCCTACAGATACTTTAGAATCACTCTCTATAGACACTCCAGCTGCTGTCGATTTAGATACATTAGATATCCCTTCTAGCAATTTCAATTATTAATAAATAATTCACATATGGGCATTTCCACGGGACGTGCACGGGACATTCGTACACATTCAAAGTAAAAAAACGGTAAAAAGGAAACGGTTTTTTTTTCTGATGAAGGGCTTAACATATAGCATTTGATTAGCTCTTTCATTGGTGCAAAGATTGATTTTGGGTAATTTTTCATTTTGAAGAAAAATAGAAAAATTCAAGTGATTGGCACGGGACACAAAACGGAAGTGACTTGTGAGGTCAACCAATTCAAACGCCAATTTCAGCGAATCCAGAGGCAATATTTTATTGCAACTTATTTTTAACTCTTGTGCATTGATGCCTCTTAAAAATGGTTATGATTTTTTTCAAAGATGACTTGCACTTTTTTTTTTGATTCAATTTGACGTAATTTCGCACGGGACATCGCGCACGGGACATTTTTTACCATCACTTTTTAATGTTCTTTCTGTCTCTCTATTTAAAAATTATATGTCCAAAACATCCCGAAAAACTTATTTAAATTAAATTTTCAATATATTTCTTTGAATTAAAATGGTTCATGTTACAATTTTACTGTCCTACTAAGTGTAATCGTTAAAATACAAACGGTCCATTTTGGAAGTCAATTTTTAAGAAAATTGACATAAATATGAAAAAGTGAATTTATTCCAATGTAGAATCTATATGTTCATCCTATTGAATTTTTTCCAGTGTATATTGCTTAAATAAATAACTTAAAAACATTTCTGAAAGAAAATTTCAAAAGATGTGAATTTTTGATCAATTTTACGTTTTTGGCCGCGGTGGACCTTTCCGTGGAAATGCCCATATGCCATCCATGATAATCCAACAACTAGCTAATATTCTAAGCAATGAAATGTGGCAACAGCGCCAAACATTTGGCGCCAACGCTAAAGCACAACGAATACAAAGACACCAAAATAGAGTAACATTAAGGGAGAGCGGAGAATAGAATAGAGGCAAAGAGTGTGCACACAAAAACATTTGCCGGCTGTTTAGTTTTTGTGTGCCGGTACAAATAAAACTCAACGAAAACTGGCAACAAAGCCCAATATCAAAGCTCCCACTCTCCCACTCTCTTGCTCTCTGGTGCTGTCGTTGTTGTTGCTGCTGCTGCTCTCGCTTGTTTAGCAGAGAAATTTTGCGCAAATAGACGACACCAGAAATAGAATGAAGCAAAAACACTTCACCCACACACACACACACATACACTCGCACAGACAATACGATGTGAAGAGTAATGCAAATAAAAAGACAACTTCAAATAGTTAGGGGCACACAAATACATACATACATACATACATATACATATGTATGTAGTTTATATAGTGAAACTTTTGTTGTTAGCTTTTTGCGTGCATTGGCATTTGTGTATGTCTAGCATGTTTGTTTTTGTTATTGTGCTCTGTGCTTTGTTCTCTTCTCGTGCGATTACCTCTTGGCCTCGGCATTCAAAATAAGCGTCTCACAAAGAGCGAGAGACGGAGAGAGAGAGCGCGCTTTTAATTGTGTTTTTGTTATCGCAATTGTTTTGCGTGGTATAGGTTAAGAACAAGCTTTATTATGCATTTACTATATATGTATGTACATATTGAAATTGTTTACAAACTTTATACTATATAGTAAAATACAGCTGTGATAAGGCGCCCTTTGTCTTATCTTATCACTGCGCTCAGTTCGCAATTTTGCCTTTTTATTGCAACTTTTTTTTTGTATTATTGCAAATTTAGCTAAGGCAAAAAATATTAGGTCGCTTTTAAGCATTCGCCAAAAAAAAAAAGAGTGGCAGAAAAGCATAAAAAGCCGGTTTTTGTTTTGTTATCTTTGCAAATAAACTTGTATATGTGGGTGAGCTTTAAACATGTGTGTGTGTGTGTGTGTGTGTGTGTGTGTGTGTGAGTGTGTGCCGGTTAGGGAGCTTTACGCTTTGTGTTTGTGTTGCTTCGATCCGGTTTGGTCGTTTTTTTTGCTCTTCTGACTTTGCCTATGTAAATTTGCGAGCCCAGACAACAACAACAAGCATGAAGACTTGTTGTAAAGGGGTTTGTGTGAGAGGGGGAGTGAGGGGAAGAGAGGGAACAAGGGGGACAGGGGGATCAACCAGCATATGGTGGCAATGTGAGAGGCTGTTTTATAAACCGGGTGCGCAGACAGACAAAGCCCAAAGAACAACAACACGAGAGAAATGGAACAGCATTAAATATGAATTAGCCAAAAAGGCTTTACGAAGCCAAAAGCTAGACATGGGAATTCCCTAATGGCGTTCTATATGCGCATTATAAATTTGCCAACTAAATAAATAAATATTTATACAAATAACTCAGTGAATATTGCATAGACAGTATTTAACTAAAGAAAACTATTAATAACAAAGAGGAAATTATTTTAAATAATTTATTGTGATAACAAGAAAATGTTGAGAATAAAGAAATTAAATAAAGAAAATATAACTTGGGCAACAAATCATTTAAATGACAGCTGAGCAAATCTAACTGAAAATTGGGAATTCTTTTTCCGTAAATTAAGAAATAAAATTTAAAGTTACAAAAGCTATAGAATGGTCTGCCAAAGTAGAAATTTTAAAAAGAGTTTTAGACTCATACCTGTTAAATAATTATTAGTAATGATAATCATGAGTAATTAGATTATTGTTGTTTAAAAGTCGAACTAATGATTAAATTACGATTATTGTCGGTTTTGCCCAATTACACTAGTTTACAAAATAAAATTTTTTTTTTGCAAAGTGAATGAAAGTATTTTTTTCTTATGGACTTTGGCCGGCTAAACACGAAAATGGCAATTAAAAATTTTTTTATGGAAGCGTTTTCGAAATATTCGAATTTTTCCGAATTTTTGAGGTTACTCCAACACTTTTGAGTATACTTCCAAATCTACTTATCCAAATCTGCCAACCAAGCACTTAAATTAAAGGTAAGTTAATTCTCTTCAGCTTTCTTCCATAGAGTATTAAGATCAGTTCAGCAGTTCAGGTGCTAGCGATTTTATAAAGTTCGAAAATGGGCGTTTTTTGTGATTTTTTGAGCTTGAAAGCTAACATATCGTCCTGGAAAAAATAGAAATCAATGAGATAAAAAACTATACCTTATTTTCTTTGAAACAGTATCGGCTTTACGCTAAATGAGTAAAAAAAAATTTTTTCCAGGACGATATGTTAGCTTTCAAGCTCAAAAAATCACAAAAAACGCCCATTTTCGAACTTTATAAAATCGCTAGCACCTGAACTGCTGAACTGATCTTAATACTCTATGGAAGAAAGTTAAAGAGAATTAACTTACCTTTAATTTAAGTGCTTGGTTGGCAGATTTGGATAAGTAGATTTGGAAGTATACTCAAAAGTGTTGGAGTAACCTCAAAAATTCGGAAAAATTCGAATATTTCGAAAACGCTTCCATAAACAAATTTTTAAATGCCATTTTCGTGTTTAGCGGGCCAAAGTCCATAAGAAAAAAGTACTTTCATTCACTTTGCATTTTGGCTGTAAACTAGTGTTATTAAATGATTACGATTACAAAAAATCAAAAATAATCTAAAATTATTACATTTATTCAATAATAATCAGAAAAAATCAAAAATAATCTTTTGGAATATTCGAATAATTTTTGATTTTTTCTGATTATTTCTGATTATTTATGACTATTTAGTAAAAATCAATTTTTTTTAAATTTTCGCAATCAAAGTAGCCAAAATAATCAGAAAAAATAAAAGATAGTCCGAAATAATCAGAAAGATTATTCTAGATTATTTCTGATCTTTTGTAATCGTTATCATTATATAATCACAAATTTTTCATCAGTGAATTATACAGTCACTACAATTATTTCTAAAAATAATCTAATCTAATGATTTGACTTAAGTCAAAATATCTATTTTAGTAATCAGACCAGAATTACATATGGGCATTTCCACGGAAAGGTCCACCGCGGCCAAAAACGTAAAATTGATCAAAAATTCACATCTTTTGAAATTTTCTTCCAGAAATGTATTTAAGTTATTTATTTAAGCAATATACACTGGAAAAAATTCAATAGGATGAACATATAGATTCTACATTGGAATAAATTCACTTTTTCATATTTATGTCAATTTTCTTAAAAATTGACTTCCAAAATGGACCGTTTGTATTTTAACGATTACACTAAGTAGGACAGTAAAATTGTAACATGAACCATTTTAATTCAAAGAAATATATTGAAAATTTAATTTAAATAAGTTTTTCGGGCTGTTTTGGACATATAATTTTTAAATAGAGAGACAGAAAGAACATTAAAAAGTGATGGTAAAAAATGTCCCGTGCGCGATGTCCCGTGCGAATTTACGTCAAATTGAATTTAAAAAAAAGTGCAAGTCATCTTTGAAAAAAATCATAACCATTTTTAAGAGGCATCAATGCACAAGAGTTAAAAATAAGTTGCATTAAAATATTGCCTCTGGATTCGCTGAAATTGGCGTTTGAATTGGTTGACCTCACAAGTCACTTCCGTTTTGTGTCCCGTGCGAATCACTTGAATTTTTCTATTATTTTTAAAATGAAAAATTACCCAAAATCAATCTTTGCACCAATGAAAGAGCTAATCAAATGCTATATGTTAAGCCCTTCATCAGAAAAAAAAAAAGTTTCCTTTTTACCGTTTTTTTACTTTGAATGTGTACGAATGTCCCGTGCGCGAGTATGGAAATGCCCATATGTGCAATTTACATTTTAAAAAAATTGCATAATTTTATAAAATATCTAAAGAAAATTTTAATTTTATTTGAGTTCTTAAAAATACAGTTGAACTTCCCTAACTCGAATCACCATTATCCAAAGAAAAGGTTCGAGTTATGGAGATATTCGACTTATAGAGTTATTTTTCTTAAGTTTATTAATTTTACTGCCACCCATTTAGCTTCAGTTAGTTAGAAATTCGAGTTATGGAATTTCAACTGTGCTTAAAATCAAATTATAAATAATTTAGGCATTCCAAAACGGACATGAATTATAATAGTCGAAATAATTATTTAATTATTCACAAATTCAGAACTTTTGCAAATTTTTAAGTATAAAACTTTCAATGTTTTTAAATTACAAGCCAAAAGTATTTTAAAAAAAATGTTTGACTTTAAATTTAAATATTTATAAGTTTTTGTCTTATTGTCATTTTCTAAAGTCAATTTTTCATATGCATTGAATTAAATATCCGAATAATTATGCACATTTTTTCAATTTCGTAAAAAATTTCCTGACGCGACGCCCATCAAAGAGCATCAATGGGCCAGCGGCTAAATTGAGTCGCACAAAAGGCCATTAACAGCATATAGACAAGCAGTATGTACTATTTAGTATATAGTATAAGCTAACCACACACACACACTCACTCACTCTCTCTCTATGTATGTGTGTGTGTGTGTTTATATGGGATACGTTTAGCATAATTGTAATTTGCTATGAAAGGGCTTTTAATTTAATGTTACACACACGTGAACACGTGAATTGCATAAAGCTACGGGCATTTAGCTTGGACCACACAATTCCCACCTGTCCCCCACCTCACCCCCCTTTGCCTCGCACACGCCTCTTCTACTCGTTCTCCACAAACTCTCTTCCTCATTGACAGACAGCGACATCTTGTTTCTCCTACTGCTCGCAGCTGTGCAGCATATGCAGATAACGGTAAATAACTCTATATGCCTGCACATACATATGTATATGGCCAAAAGTTTACATGACTTGTTGTTGTTGTTGCTTAATTTACAGCCTTATGTCACTTTGGTGCATTATACTTTTTCATTATCGCGCAGCAGCAACCAAAAAACGAGAGAGAGAGAGCGAGCAAGCAAGCGAGAGAGAGTGCAGCAGCGAGGGCGAGAGTGTGAGAGAGAGAGAGCGCGCGCATCTGTTCTCTGTCTAGCTATCGATATACACATGTGTCTGTCTCTCGTGCTTTGTTAATGTCCAAGCAACAAAAACAAGAGCAACTACAACAACAACAACATACATACATACATCAAAGGGAAATGAGTTTTCATTTAACGCACACAAAAGCGGAAATGAATCGAAATAAATAAATAAATGCACCTGTACTCCCCCCCCCCACCCACACACACAAAAAAAAACTGATGCCAACAGTCACCCACCTTCCAACTTCTCTCTCCTCCCTCTCGCCCTCTGTTGGCGAGTGCAGCATCCGTGCGTGTGGCGCAGAGGGCAAAAGCGCGCCTGCGCATTGGCGAGAGCGAGAGGCAGCGAGAGTAGGTAAGCAACTAGACAGCTAGCTGGCTCGCTCGAACACAGCGTGCATTCAACCCGGCAGAACAGTAGCAGTAACAGCAGCAGCAGCAGAAGCAGCACCTGACTCACGCCCCCTCACTGACCAGACCCCACCGCATATCCCTTTGCCACTCCCCCCCCCCCCCCCCCCCCCCCGCAAACATATGACGCCCTTTCATCGTCTCGCGACGTTTTCATTTTCGCGCTGCATTTCGTCGCCGTCGTCGTCGTTTTCTTTTCTTTTGGTCGTTTTCTACCGGCAGCAAAAGCAAAACTCGCATGTTGTTTGTTGTTTGTTGTTTGTTGTTTACTGTTGTTGCTTTGCCTTTCTTCTGCAAATACGTACATGTATCTGTACCCTTCAACCCCTCCGTTGCAACCCCATCGTGTTTGTGTGCTGTGCTTTTGCCTTATCAAAAGTTTTTGGCGCTCTCTGTTTTCTAGTTGCCGCCTCGCCTGTTTCGCGTGGCGTTTTATGTTTTGTTTAGGTTTTTTGTTGCCGTTTTTACTTTGACTTTCATTCAAGACGAGTCTTTGCGTCGGTGCCCATTACCCGACCCGTTACCCCGTTACACGACAACCCTTCTCCTTTCCCCTTTGGCACGACATACAAACGCCCAGAATCGAGCGCCAAAAACTCTCGTTGCGAGTAAAATAGATCACAAAATGGTTAACAAAACCTCCGTCGGGGTCGTTTAGAATACAAACAAGCACACACTAACACACACACAAGCACTCGGGAAATTTTCTAATGAAAATTAAAGCATGAGTGAAATGCTTGAAAATATGTTGCATATTTCCATGGGGAGAAAAGCGGGTTGAATTCCCTACGCTTAAATTACCAGAATTTCCAATGGAGCCTTTCATATTCTTTAAATGAAAATTATAACGAAATAAAAATTAAAGTTATACTTTAATAAAACAAACAAAATTAATTTAGAGATTACTAAAAATAATTTTATATTATCATCAAAGAAAATTGTACTTGTCAATATAAAAAAAAAAAAAATTTCTTTAGTTTATACCTCTAAAAGGGATAAAATAAAATTTTCTGTTATGATGGAAGATTATTTTACTTGTAAATACTTGTATAATCTAAAAAAATGAACTTCAGTTTGAAATAATAAAGTTTTATTTAAAATATTAAAAAAAATTAAAATCTTAAATATAAAATATTTATATAATAAAAAATTATTTCAAAAAATTATAGAAATAAACTGAAAATAATCTACCATGTATAGAAGGTTTTTAACCTGTCAAGATTAACAGAATACTGTTAAATAATACAGCATCTCGATTTTAGTCTCCCACAAACTGCCAAATCGGAAGAAAATTCTTAGAATATCGATAAAAATTAACTCAGTCAAATCTCAGCTATTGCAAGCCAGAAAAACAAACACTTCAATAGTCTGTTAATGTCCTGTTTTGGTTCGCAAAAGATAGAGAATTATTCAAATTAATATTACAGTCGAACTTCCCTAACTCGAACTTCCTTAACTCGAAGTCTCTCTAACTCGAACAAAATCGAGTGGCAATACTAGGCAAATTTCATACAATTCTACTTCCCTAACTCGAAGTCTCCCTAACTCGAACTTTTTTCGTGGATAATGGTGATTCGAGTTAGGGAAGTTCGACTGTATCTTATTTTAATTAAAACAGATTTTTTATTTATTATACCAAACATTAGAGCCAGCCAGAAAAATACAGTTCAAAATCAAAACTATTAAACAAACAACAACCGTTATTATTCTTTAAAAATTTAAAAGCTGCAATTATTATATCAGATATATTTCATTATAAAGAAACCATTAACTTTTTAATTACATTTTAAATTAACTTGAAATTTATCTACTTTACTCGTAGTTATTTTATTTTAATATTCTGAAACCATTAATGGCATTTCACAAAAGACACATTGAATCGAAATTGAAATGAAAATAGAAATACAAGTATAAATTGAACTACGCTTAAGCACGACTCGAACTGAATTTTCAATGATGATTTTATTTTATTTGATTTTTGTGTTAGATTTGATGCGAAAAGAACCGAACAAATTTTTGTTTGTTTCGTACGCGAGTGCGGAGTTTTCTAAACTAATTTTGTTAATCAGTTGGCGCGTAGTTAATGCCAACAAAAAAAGGGCTAAAAGCAACTGCAACAAACCACAAAATAGCTGGCAACACGACGGCAACGTCGACGTCAGCGTAATAGAGAAATAGAGAGGGAATTCAATAGGAAGTTCGGCTTTGGTTATTTATTTATTTTTTTAGGGTAGGATTGGGCATTACATTAATAAGGGGTGGCACACTCACACAAACATGCATATATATACTAATACACACACATCTATACAGAGTTAGGAGAACTGATAACTCATATTAGATTACGTATACGTCAACACATGGCGTATGCGTAATATTTAGCACTCACTTTTCACATTGATATTTGAGCATTCTACTGTTGTTGTTTTGGATTTGTATTTTTGAATTTTTTCATTGTGTCCGAAAAAAAACGTTGTCAAGTGCCGTTGTCCAAAGTCGTAATGCGATACTAAATTAGGTGAGAAAATAAAACTTATGCGACTAAACCGAAAATTTTGAATGTGTGTTGCTGTTGACAAAGCATTTTCGAAACTGATTTTTTGCATAACGCGACGTTGCAACAAAATGCAATGCAACATCAACAACTACAGCAACAACGACAACAACAACAACAACAACAACAATTGCAATTTCCGGACGAAAAAAACTCATTATGAATTGCGTTTGCCTGACGTCGACGCTGCGGCAGCAACAAACCGCATAAGTGGGCGGAAAGAGGCGGAATGTTGAGAGTGGACTATACAGTAGGGTGCAAAGAGAGAGAGTGGAATGGGCAGCATCGGCTGTCAATAATTAGCAGCCCTATTAATGCAACGCACCCAAAAAAAAAAAGTAGCCAGCAAAAAAATTAAAAACAACAAACTCTGGATGCTGCAATTTTTACGCACACGCAGCGTGTGTCGATTGAAAATTCATTTTCTGTTTTATTTGCCGCTGCTCTTGTTGTTGCATTGTTAATTTATTCGATTACGTTGTTGCTGTTGCAGCATCATCAACATAATCAGTAGACGCCGCAGCAGCAGCAGCAGCAACGTCAGCAGCAGCAGCGACGGCGACGGCGACTGCATCAACACATTAATGCCGCTCTCAGTCCAGCTATTTTTTCCCATTCCCTATCAGAATTCTGACTGCAACTCCTGCTGCGCGCATGCCTCTTATTCGTTGCATCAACATTTTTTTGTAAATTCTTTTTTAGATGCGTTTTCGCAATAACAACAAAGAGAGCATCAAAAAAATTAATGCATTTTTGTGTAGCATTTTTTACGCGCATTTCATTTACACTTTAGCTGCAACGGTTGCTCGCGTTTTAACTAGTTTCAGAATGCCATCTTAAGAAGATCCCATATAATACCTCTTTTATTTATTTTTTTTTTTGTTATTTAAGTAAATATAAGACATCTTAAAATTAAATATGGCCAGCTGAACTCAAATAGATTCTGAGTTATTCAAGTTAATTCTAAGAAATTCACTATATTGCAGTAAATTCAATTTAAAAGCATCTCCCATATTGTCTAGTGGTTAGGATACCCGGCTCTCACCCGGGAGGCCCGGGTTCAATTCCCGGTATGGGAAAAGTGATTTGAGATCATTTATTTTTCAAAAGTTTAAAGACGATGGAATCAAAAAAATGCTTAAGCATTTTCTTAATGTATGTATCTCTTTGGGACCTCTGTGAAATAAAAGTCTCTTTTGGACTATTTAGAAGATATCAGTTAATTTGATTTGATGACAGATGATCTTTTAATGATCCTGGAAAATGTAAGATAAAACTGATATATACGAAAATTAAACTCCTTATAATCTTTAAAAAATTCCTGAGAAATATAAGAGTTTAACTATATATAATTTCTCAAATATTATGCTTTTCACAAAAGTTTCTTAGCCTTCAGTATATGATTTTTCGTTTCGTCTCGTCTGTTTTTGCATATATGTATATATCTGTCATGCCTTTCGCACTTTTGCCATAAAAAAGAAATTATAATGCAATTTATTATTATATTTTTTTTCGCCCATGTCGTTGCTGTTGCATGCCCCAAAAGGCGACCAACCAAATTGCAACCCACCGTGAGATGCCACCCCATGTGCAACCCCTTCCAATGCCTTTCCGTGGGCGGGCCAACCAAACGCATGCATCGCATGCATTGTAATTTATTTATTTATTTTATTTTTTACTCTGCTTCTTCTTTCACTTTGTGGCTGCGCTTTTTATTCAATTTTATTGTCATTTTGCGTACGACATTCCACCAAATTTCCATATATGGTATACAGAATTTTGGGTGCTTTAAATGGGTGGGCATAAAATGGAGACTCATGCGTTTTCTCGATATATATTTCTGAAATATCAGGCAAAAGCATATCAACTATTTTTCATAAAATCCCAAATAAAATAAAATCCATAGAAAAAGAAGTGTTAAGTTCTTACACTTACGTACTATAATATATATTAACAAATTTTCTTTACGCATTACAATCTATTGGTGTATATTTATTTTAATAAAATTTATGCATAACCTTCCCTGCGGTTCGGTTGGCTAGCGATAGCCTAGGGAATTGCCTAAGGAACTGGTGATGTGTATTGGGGATGCCTAGAACACCAGCAGTGCAATTTTTCTAACGAGTTTTTGCACTACATGTCCGCCTTAAGTACCGAGCAGTACGGCGCTGCATTCCCGTTGGCTAACGAAGGCCTAGCTTCAAGGGGCTTGAAACATCGTAAGGTTAAAAATTTATATATTTTTTATTCTTTTATTTACCCCAATATACATAAACATACATGTATATACATATATATTTGGATTAATTATATATTTATGTCTTGTTCATGGCTCAAACTCATAGTTGAAAGTAGCGTCTGTAATAAAAAATTTCGATTTAAACGCGTATAAATTAAAGATAAATTTTATTAATCTATATACTTACATTTCTTTCACATAAAAATATATTGTGAAAAAATATTAGAGCTACATTATTTGTACATAATTATGTTTTTATAAATCTATACTTACAAGACTTTGTTTAATTTTCTAAGCGCCTCGTCTTAGGAATTTTTGCACTTCACCGAAAAACTGAAATATAACGCGCCTAGTAAAAGGTGAACAAGCGGACAAGGCAGGGAAAAAATACCGAACAGAAATCCCTCTTCATGTATCTTCGTTGCCTTTGCTGCTTCTCTTGCTTTCGCAATTTTTCTGTTTTTCGTTTGCTTGACTAGCGCCGTCTTTATTACCTAAATCTAACGACTGTGTTAGCGATGGGTGACGCATCGCGGAGTTAGGACTTCTTATAATTTGCCTGCATTACTTGAAGCTAACTCTCGTGCTAGCTACCAGTGATGCACCCAGGAGCTAAGACTGGCTAATACCTCAACACCAGCCGAACCACAGGCCTGTGTTGAGATTGTACCTGTATGTAAAGCTTTAACAACAACTGAGTGAACAACTAACAAGTGCTCTCCTAAAATAAAAAAAAGTTATACCTCAGAAACAGGCTTCCCATACCGGGAATTGAACCCGGGCCTCCCGGGTGAGAGCCGGGTATCCTAACCACTAGACAATATGGGAGATATAGTCTCAAAAATTTGTTACGTAGTTTTAAATCCCAAAATATAATTTTAAAAATAATATGTCACATAAAAAAGAAATGTCTATTATAAAAAAATATGTGTAAGAACTTCTTACTAGTGCTGGGACCGATTTTAAAAAAATCGATTTAAAATCGATTTTTTTTTTTCGTGGAGTAAAAATCGATTTTTAATTTTTAAATATAGATTTTTTTAAAAAGGACAGGTGCTTATGCTTGAGTACATTCTCATATGAATAAATCGAGGTTAATTTAAGTCATTTTAATCTGAATTTATTTTAATTATGCTATTATTTTCCTTTTAATTATTAATTTAACTTAAATTATTAATTAAAGTCATAAAAAAAAGTCAAGTTACAAACTTTTTACAATTAAAATAATCGATTTTAAATCTTTTTTTTTTTTTGTAATCAACTTGAATCGATTTTAAGTCCCAGCTCTACTTCTGACTTTACTTTTCATTTCACACGGTGCTACAAAAATAAAATCAAAATAAAACTTCTGGCATGGGACATAGCGTAGGTTGTAGGTAAACCAATTTTTTCTCAAATTTCATACAAAAAGTACATTTTTTACCTTTAAAAAAAAATTTTAAAAAACGAAGAGATACATATGGGTATTTCCAGGATCGAGAACGCGACATTTGTACGCCTTTAAAAGAAAAAAAAATGTCTAAAGCTGACATTTTCAAAAATGTTTTCTCACGTGTTTAATGCATTTTATCAACACTATTTTTAATACAAAAGACAAGATTTGAAGAATTGTCGTTTTCGAATTATTTATAGAAAACAATGCATCGCGAACGCGACGAAAAATGGAAGTCATGTTTGACTTCATCTTGACAGCTGCGAAAGTCTGCAAAATGTGGCGAGTAATTTGGAAGCAAATACTCTCAAACAATAATAAATTAATGGAGTTTTCCATTTCAGAAATAATTTTGATATTTTATTATCATTTTATTTATTTTACAAGTTTTATTAGTAATTTGTAACGCGACATCGCGAACGTGACAAGATTTCCACCTACTTTGTTCCAAGATTTTGTTCATCAAATTTTATTCGATATATCGACAACGACTTGTAAAACTTGTTTTAAATTAAACTTTCAATATATTTCTATGCATTAAACTGGTTTACGTTACAATCTTACTATCTCACTAAGTGTAATCGATAGAATACAAACGGTCCATTTGGGAAATCAATTTTTAAGAAAATGACCAAAAATATAGAAAAAGTGAATTTATTCCTATATAGAATCTATATGTTCATCCTATTGAATTTCTTCTAGCGTAAATTGTTTAAATAAATAACTTAAATACATTTTTGGATGAAAATTTCACAAGATGTGAGTTTTTAATCAATTTTACGTATTTGGGCGAGGTGGACCTTTTTCTGGAAATGCCCATATATGAAAAAAAATTTTTTGCGGTTAATTTATTCCTATATAGAATCTATATGTTCATCCTATTGAATTTCTTCTAGCGTAAATTGTTTAAATAAATAACTTAAATACATTTTTGGATGAAAATTTCACAAGATGTGAGTTTTTAATCAATTTTACGTATTTGGGCGAGGTGGACCTTTTTCTGGAAATGCCCATATATGAAAAAAAATTTTTTGCGGTTACCATTAGAATTGTATTTTTTATGGCCAAGAGATGCTAATGTGGCTTCCCCTAAGAATATCTGGAAATGGGAACAGAAAAGAACAATAGACATATTAATACATATTTCCTACAAGTTAATTTTAATTTTAATTAATTTATTATTTTTACAAACTTACATAAATAGAAGAATTACCAAACTTCTTTAAAAGGTTTATAGATTTACATTAATTATGAACTGATTCGTGTTGATATATTTTTTTTGCACAAATATTTAAAACCCTGAGTCATTATATTTTCTCCCTTCTTTCTTTTATTAATTTAAGGCCTTAATTCAAAAATGTTTCACTATTATCTCGAATGTTTTGATTACCCATTCCTGCGTAAGCTGCATAAATATTACTAAAAGGACTCTATATAATTTATATAAATGGCTACTATATAAATTTCAGCATGTGTGTCTACGTTTTAATTGCATTTTGTATAATTTAAATGGGAAGGAGTGCGAGAGTAATGCTCATAAAATAATAAAAATTATTGTCAATTGCATTAAAAACATCACAAGCATATAATTCATTATTTTTATCCAATCATTGTGCACATTGTAATTATTTTTAATTAGCGATCTGTGGGTTGGGTGCCAAGCGACAAACGATAAACATGGCGACTTCCCGTGAATAATCGTGAATAACATTATTGATTTACAAAGCCAACTTCCATTGGCTATCTGCGTATTTGTAAATAAAAAATGGCCAATGATTGGCTGCCTATTATTATTCGCATTTTCCATTGTATTATCTAAAATACATAATATATTTATGATAATTCCATAAAATCATATATTGTTTCTATTATTGAATGGGTTCTATTGTAATTCTTTGATTAACTCAACCCGCTTTATTCGATATTAACCCCGATTAAGTACAGTTTTTTCAACTTATGCTGAACTGATTATTGGTTTGAGCTACGCACAAAATACCCCAAAAAAATTGGAAACCCAATACATAGAGGTAACATCAGTTGCAAGCTGTATAAAATGCTGTATATAACAAACTGCATATATGGAGGTATATATATAATTGTACATGTTCTGGGTGTATACATATGTATGTAAATGGGTTGACATTAAAATACATTTTTGGGTTTTTTCGCATTTTTGCTTAATTTTTAGCCAGCACTGTTGCGCTACAATCTAGGGCGCATTATTAAGGACAGAGTGTTCGGCAACAATATTATAAGTTAAGAACTATGAGTACAATATGAGAGCGATATTTTCAAATGATACTCCATTTCAAAATATCATACATACATATATGTACTTCTAAAATAAATTGAAGAAACCTTCATTCAAATCATATAGCTTTAAGCTAATATATTTTTTTAGAATTATCCAGTTTTTAAGCTTTGTATTGGATATTCGTTCTATATTCTGCGCTTCTGTAGCTTCTTTTTGATTCGTTTTTACCAAAGCATTTGCACATTTTATTGCAGTGGCTTCTGTGAACTCAATGCCGCTGCTGATTAACCATGCCACCGATGTTGCAGCAGCAGCTTCTGCAACATGCAGCCACCCAACTAATTTCGCGCATGTGAAACAATTTTTTTTCACTTTTCAGCTGTCGCATATGATTGCCTGTTGTTTTACAAGTACATAAAAGTACATTTGTATATACTCCATGTGTATTTGTATGTGTGTACTAAGTTATTGTATTTGTACGTAAATATCGTTGTCAAGGGTGCAGCATAAATGCCTATAATGGGGATATGCAGATTTATAAACTATAATAAAATATATACAATTAATTATATGCATTGAATGTCAAAGTACTTCAAGATTTAGATAATATTCTAACTTTCATATACTCTTTGCTGTTTCTATGATCTTTTCTCCGCAAAGTTGATCATCATTTACCCTATGTAAAACTATTTAAAGAAAATGATCTAACAAATTTTTTCTAATAAAAGAAAAAGTTCTTCGCTTATTTATGCTATCTTTAGCGAAACCATCTTTATATGTCAGGATGGCCGAGTGGTCTAAGGCGCTGCGTTCAGGTCGCAGTCTACTCTGTAGGCGTGGGTTCGAATCCCACTTCTGACAAAGAATTTTTTGTGAAATTTTTTTAAGTTCTATATTTTAAATTTACTAAATCAAATTTTAAGAAATTATAAGTTATTTATAAAAAGAATTCATGAATCAATTTCAATAGTTCAACAATTTCGGTTATTATAATCTGTAGAACCCCTTTCAAAAATTATCGACTATCGTTTTGGGCATGTTAAAAATGCAACAACATAAAGCTCGCATACAAAATCAAGTACACTACACACACACACATCCACACTCTTATGTATATGACTTCATATATATGTACATATGTATTTGCATTGTTGCCATTTACACAGAAAAAATCATCAGTCAAATAAAAGAAATAAAACCAAATTGATTTTCATACAAAAATTGTTTAATGTTTTTATTTGGCGGTAAAAATTGCAACCCTTAAAAACTGTTTGCGACTCTTTCACATATGCGAATTTTTTGGGTTTTTCAGTTTTATTTATTCACCTTCATGAGTGGGGTTTCTTTTTAATGATGCGAATTCGATGTACGAAATTTTTCATTAATACAAGCCTAGGTTTATTTATTTATTCTATTTTTTATTTTGTTGCTGCGGGGGTGTCAGACAAAGACAGAGATAGCGATTGCGATAGAATCCAGTGCAATAAAACGTATCTGAGGGGTTGCAAGGGGCTCGCAGACATCGATGAGGTGAGGATGGACATCGACCATGGGCTTTAAGTGCGTTATATACAGCTAGCGTGTAAATGTAGGAAAGGAGAATCCCTCGGTCAGTTCGGAATTGTATATACATACATGTATATCTCCCATTTATGTACTGCATGGAGTGAGGGGCATTATATATGGGATCTCTGCTGGGGCTGTTTATGCAATGCGGTTTATTTTCCCAACCCAAAACTGCACATGTGTAAAAAATAAGAGATGTTATTTTTGCGTTGCTTTCATTTAATTTGCCTGTCAACGGACAATTTTTGTGCGTATTATTTGCATTTCTTGCGCTGCTTTCAGCAATAATTGAATATTATATTCAATTACATGTTCGTTAGGAACTCCTACCTGGAGAATGCAACTGCACCTCCACCTCTTCCAACCCCTATCTCTAGGATAACGCATTCAGCGCTCATTCAGACGCAGCAAAAACTGAAGTCAAATCAAATTTACTTCCACATGGGCCATTTATTTTGGCCACAGGTAGAGCTAATGGTTAACATTGCGTCCAGTAATTGGATTATTGGCAACTGAATAACTCGCACACAGAGACAGACAGGTTCCTCATCAGCGGACTTCCAATGAAGATGCTTTACAGTTAAATCAATTACGAAGCTAATTAACAAATTGCAGATTGCAGTTTTGCTCAAGTATTAAACAGGCAAAAAATTAAAGAAATATAAGCATCCCGCCAATATGTTGAATACAAATAAATTTAAATTGTTAAATGATACAAAATTAAGAACTCAAATGTTCCCATACCGGGAATTGAACCCGGGCCTCCCGGGTGAGAGCCGGGTATCCTAACCACTAGACAATATGGGAGTAACGATCGTTGGCAGTTTAGAATGAAATTTAAGGCATACACACAAACAAACAATATAAAAAGATAAATGTATTTATAAATAGAACTAGGGAAATTTCTTTGTAAAATGATCATAATATATGTATTTAAAAAAATTTCTTCAAACATTACAATCTAATGGTGTATATTTATTTTAATAAAATTTAATCATAACCTTGTGTTGATATTGTATCTGTATGTAAATCCATTGTTGTAGAACAACTTGGAGAACAGCTAATAAGTGTTTTCCGAAAATAAAGATAATACAACCTCAGAAACAGGCTTCCCATACCGGGAATTGAACCCGGGCCTCCCGGGTGAGAGCCGGGTATCCTAACCACTAGACAATATGGGAGATATAATCTGATAAATTTGTTACGTAATTTCGAAAGCAAAAATATAATTTGAAAAATAATAAAATCACATGTATAAATAGAATAACAGGAAAATTTTATCTGATAGAAACATTTACATTACATTTTCCTTAAATATAAAAAAATTTAAAGTAAAAAGAACGATAAAACATATTTTTGAGAATATCGACAGGTCTTGAACAAACTGGAATTTTTTTTTGTTGAAAATAACAAGAAAAGTTTGCAGTCTTAAATGCATTTATGTATTGTAGTTTCATTTTAAAAACTAAAAAAATAAAATTCCCTAACTCGAAGTCTCCCTAACTCGAACATTTTTCTCGGATAATGGTGATTCGAGTTAGGGAAGTTCGACTGTAGCTTTCCAAATTATATTTTTAGATGCAATCATGTTTTCTTGCATACTTCATTTGGATCTCCCAATTTACGTTATAGGATCGCGGCAACTTTATCTCCCATAGTGGTTGGGATACCTGGTAAGGGATTTGAGCCCAGGCCTCCCAGGTGGGAGCCGAGTATCCTAACCACTATGGGAGATAAAGTCGCCGCGATCCTATAACGTAAATTGGGAGATCCAAATGAAGTATGCAAGAAAACATGATTGCATCTAAAAATATCGAATATATATCGAATCACCATTATCCGAGAAAAATGTTCGAGTTAGGGAGACTTCGAGTTAGGGAATTTTATTTTTTTAGTTTTTAAAATGAAACTACAATACATAAATGCATTTAAGACTGCAAACTTTTCTTGTTATTTTCAACAAAAAAAAATTCCAGTTTGTTCAAGACCTGTCGATATTCTCAAAAATAGGTTTTATCGTTCTTTTGCTGTATCCAGAAGACCTTCCCGATTCAAATGACATAATTAATCTTCCATTTTTTAACATAATAAAAACTGTTTTCGATGAGATACCATTTTTTTCAGCCACTTCAATTATTTTGATCCACTTTTGAATTTCTTAACAAATAAATATAAAGATTTCTTAAAGGGATAAACATTTTAATACACGTGCTGGCGCCATAGCAAATAATCTTGCGCTGATGCGCTGACAAAGAAGTACATTACGAACATCTTTCCCAAAGCAATTTCACAAATTTAAGTAATTTTTGATGCAATATTCTATCATATACCATCACCATATGTTAATGTACATCAATATTACATATCCAAGCGTGCCCGTAACAAAATCATTAAATAGAAACGAAAAAAATTTAATCTTTATTGCGGATTTTTTTTCTCGAAAAATTCGACTTACAGAAGTACGGGCCAATATTTTTGTTCGAGTTAAGGAGAAATTCGAGTTAGGGAAGTTCGACTGTATTTACAGAATGAATGAATACGATTTCAGCCGATACTTTTGGTAAAAAACTTAGTGTAGGGGGGTATCGTTGAATTATTGTTAATTATTTCAATATCGTATAAGCATTATTTTTATGAATCATCTTTACAAAACTGAAAAAAAAGACCTCAGAATCTGTTTCCCATACCGGGAATTGAACCCGGGCCTCCCGGGTGAGAGCCGGGTATCCTAACCACTAGACAATATGGGAGATATGATCGCTGCGAGTCTATAACGTAATTTGAAATAAACAACTTTATTGCCTCTATAAATAGAATAAGGAAAACTATTTACAGAATAAAAACATAAAAGATTTTCTTTTAATTTGATTACAATTTCAGCCCATACTTGTGTTGACACTTATTCATTACGATGGATGGGTCACCGTGGAATATTGTTAATAATTTTCAAAAATTAAAGCAATTTTTTATATTATCATATTCAAAAATAAAGGACCTCAAATCAGTTTCCCATACCGGGAATTGAACCCGGGCCTCCCGGGTGAGAGCCGGGTATCCTAACCACTAGACAATATGGGATGCTTGTTACCTTGAATTCATATACACTTGATAGGATGCGGATCCCAAATAAACCAAATCCCAAGATCCAGCCAAAATGTATATATATGCCCGTAAATTGTTTGTACACATTCGAGCAAGGACTGATTGAATTAAATCACTTAAAATGCAAGTGCATTCTCTTTCAATATTGTGAGCTAAACCTGACGGAGTGGGGGGAAGGAGGGTGGAATGATTCTGGGCCTGCACGAAATGCGATAAGGTATGTGCCTTATATACACATGCGTAAACAGAACATACATATACACACATCAATACATATGCATATAGTAATATATGCAGTATTATACAAGCCGAAAAAACACACATCAACAATGGCAACATGAAGTGCATCTCGAATTTTTCGTTGTTATCGATTTTTATGGCGTCCAACAGAGATGACAATAGCTCAGCACTTGCCGCACAGGTGGTAGTGCGAAAGAGAAAGAATTATGCACATGCTTTACTATATAAACTGTAAATATAAAAAATGCAAATGTGCCCGAGCAGGCACAAGGGGGCAATCAGGCGGCGACGAGATGAATGCAAGAATGCAGCAGCAGCAGCAGAGGCAGCTTCCCAACCCACGCCCACTGTGCCACACCGCCTCCCACAACCCACCGCATTGGCCAAAAAGTGCAACAGACTGAAGGCGCAGCCGAAAAACCCGAATGCAGTCCCAAAAAGGGTTGACGTACACTCGGCAAAATTTGTTATCAAAAAAAAATTAAAAAAAAAAAAAAAAAAAAAATATTATATGTAAATTAATACATATTTACAACTTTAAAGATTCTCTAATTAAATTAAATATTAATTTATTATATTTATTTATTTATATTTAATAAATTATCTATTAATATCAAAGTAAAATTCAAAATCTCTTAGTAAAAAAATAATTATATTGTATATATGTATTTAAAAATTTAAAATATTTAGAAAAACCAAAAAATAAAAAAAATAAATTATTTGGAAACTATTAATATCAAAGTAAAATTCAAAATCTCTTAGTAATTTTTATTTAAATTATTTTATATATTTAATTATTTTATAATTGAAAATTTTTCTATTTTGCCAATGTTGAAAATTCAAATAATGTTTTACAATGTGCACATTTTATTCTTAGTGTATTTTTGTATTTTATGCTTAAAACTTACCACAGCTTGCAGAGCAACCCTCGTAATGGCAGCTGCCTTTTAATATCCCTTTTCAAAGGGGAGGTATGGGGTCACCTTTTACATGTCCTTGTCCAGCATCATCAGCAGCTGGCAACACCTAATGAAGCTGGAAGCCGCTGTTTGTCAGTTGCAGGTGGTGCAGGTGATGGTGGTGCAACTGCATCATCAGGTGTGGAACTGGCCATGTTCGATGTTGTTGGCGATTCAACCGCACAGGGACGATTGCCAATTTTAATGCATGTTATAGTCAGGAGTCGGAGGCAATATCCGTGCATGCAGCAACAGCAACAACGACAAAGCCTTTTGCATTTTTAAATAAAATTGCCTAGCAATTTTTGAGTGGTTCGAGTTTGAATGAGGAGTTTCTGAAATGAATGCGCATTTTATAAATGAAGTTTGCGGTTTGTTTCGCTGAAATGCAATGGACAATATGGTCAAGAGAATGGGAGAACATAGCGGAAATGAGAGAGATTTCAATGGACATATGTTGGAAATAAAAAAAGTGGAGTATCTGAGGATTGTAGACATAAGGGTTGAGCAAAACTCAAGTAACATAAGATTTTCAATAGCCAAATGCTGCAGCTTATTAAAATTGATTAATGAATGCATTTGGAAACGCAGCAGGACTTCATTTAGCAGATTTCCTGTTGCCAACTGAACCACTCGCCGGTCAAAAGCCATCAAAAATCAAATCTATAGTCTGTCTCCCTGTCAACCAGTTGCCTGGTAGAATCTGGCAAGTCCCCCAGCTCATTCGATGTAAATTGCATGCTCGTATCATTCATCAGCCAGAGCCAGAGTTGACAGGCCAATGTTTACAGTTCACAAATAAATATATGCAAACAGATTTGTATATCTGAAAGATGAAAAGTCTCGAACAATATGGGAAAATGGAAAGGCTGTGCGAAAACCCTAGCAGATAATACGGCTTAAGAATCATTTTATAATTATAGTCTTAATATATGTATCTCAAGAATGCACACTAAGTCATTTTGGAAACACATCAAAGCATTTCAAAATATCTTAGAATATTTATAAATAATAATAAAAAAATTAAAAAAAGAAAACTCATCATTACAATTTGTTTTTCCCATACCGGGAATTGAACCCGGGCCTCCCGGGTGAGAGCCGGGTATCCTAACCACTAGACAATATGGGATGGTTGAGTCAAGCAAGCAAAAACCTCACCACAAAGCAAAAGCAAAGTAAATATCTATAAATAGATGTAAGCACAGAGCGCGTTTGCACACTATCTCTTTTCCTCGCACAGTCTACGCATTGAATAATTGAGAAACAAGCGAACAAAAGCAAATCAACAAAAGTCGCCGTTGTCCAAAGAAAAGCAACAACAGTAACAGTAACAACATCAGCAGCAACAACAACAAAAGAGTCATGACTGTGGGCTATGAATAAAATAAAAGAACTTGACAAAGAGAGCTGAGCCATAATGGTTGAAGCAAGCAAGAGTAGGGGTATTTATTTTGTTGCATGCTTCAGTGAAGGATTCTTATTGTACATTCACATATGTATGCACAATATACACATATACTATATGTATAAAATATTGAAATTTAGCCTACGGAATTATATGAAACAATAAAAACGGAGGCGAACGCCATATCCAATGAAAATTCCAACTGCTGAATCACAACAACAACAACAGCTTGTGTGGGTGGTGAGAGTGAGAGAGAGGTGGACGGTGGACTGCATGTGGAATCTGTTGTTGGGGGAGGCTTGACGGAGCTGCATAAAGTAAAGTGCCGCTCTCGACATATTGAAGCATATTAATTAAAAACATTTTCATTTATTAAAAGAGCAAGAGCCAGAATTCAGCCTCCAGCAACAGCTACAACGCCAAACAAAAATAAAGATGAGAAAGAGGGTATAAAATATAATAGGAATTCAGCCCAATACAAAGTGTGGATGCAACTTGCAATAGACTGAACTTAAAGGCGAGAGTAAGCAAAAATTTAAAAAAAATCTATGTTGAAATATACTTACATATTTAATGTTTAGTTATGACCGAGACTTAAAGCATTGAATAGGAAAATACTTAAATACAGAAAGAAAACTACAGCAAAAAACAAACAAAAATACACAGCTTCGAGTCGAGAAGCTGAACACAAATAATGAATGATATTCAGGCCTGTTCCGAACTCCGAATGTTTTAAGAATAAAAACGAGACGAAAACGAAAACGAACGCTTTAAATGGGTTTGTTTTTACTTTTCGGACTCGGTTTCGAAAACGTTTCGAAAATTCATTTTAAGTATTTCAGGTTGAATATAGCAGATAGAAAGTAAATGATTAAAACTTCGTTTTTCGAATTTTTTTATTCAATTGAAGCAACTCTAGAAGCACCTCTGGTATCGTACCAAAAATTAAAGTGGAATTCAGAACAGCTCGGTTTTGTTTTATATAAAATATTTTATTGATTCTTTTAAAAAAATTCTTTTAAAAAATACTTCTAAAAATGTTCAACATTATTTTAATTTTCAGTTTATAATTTTAGGTTTTTATTTAAAAGCTTTAAATGGCATTTACTTTTAAATCCGGTGACTCTACAGTACGCGTTTTAAAAACGACAATTATTCTCGATTTTCGGAATTAGGAACAGAAATCAACTCGTTTTTTGGCAAATCGACTCTTTTTCGGAATTCGGAACAGACCCGATTGTTCGGTGAAACTACAGAAAGAAACATGTACAGGGTATATTTAATTTCTAGTCAATTATTAAAAACTGTATGCGTTTCGATTAAATGAAGAAGGAGTAAAGCTTAAAGTCTCAAGTAACTAAAATAATTGATGACATTATTTTTCTTGACTATCCATCTAATTCTAAGACTAGATGCGATGCCCTTCAACAAAATCGCCCGAGATTTTTAATCAAAATTGCAAAAATAACAGCCAGTAAAATATCTAAGAAAAAATAAACCAAAGAATTTTACAGCTTTCAGTGGCTCGAATATTTTATGTTTTTCTTTCTCGTACTGCAATTAGAAGTGATTCCCGTAAACGAAATCGCTTGAGAATGTTAATCAAAATTGCCGTGGCTCGCGTAATACTCATCCCCGAGTTATCTAAGCCATTCACAAACTATTGCTCAAAGCCAGCACAAATAATCCGTGCGTAGACCTATAATTTGGATGGCGAAAACAGGAGAGGCAATGATAACTATAAGGCACTGTATGTTGCTTTCAATGGGTAACACCACAACATCGATGTGGTTGTCGAGACCCGAGAGCACGATCAACAATTTGTCCCTAGTTAATTTTCATTGAATGGTCGCATCGAGAAATGCCGCAAGCTCAAGACGGGTTGCATTTTATCTGGGAGACTGCATCGGAGACTGGCTCCTAACAAATTACCCAACGTTGGCCATAATCGTAAGGCATGCCACAAAGAAGAGAAGAGAGGCCACTGTAGACTGTAGACTGTAGACTGTCGACTGTAGACTTGAGTTTGGGGAGACTGCAAAGTGGGCCGTAACAAATATATGTAGTACCATAACATAAATTTAAATGATAATAGCGAAAACATACATTGCCAGATACTTTGTTGCTAATTGCAGTTGAGGACGACTTTTTGCTCTAATTGAAATACAACACACAAGAAGAAGAAGAAGACGAAGAAGCACTGGCGGGTGGTAGAAGAGAGGGAGGGGAGGGAATCGATACTTGAACTTGTTTCTCTTTTGGCGCTACGCTAACTAGACGCCATTTATCATTCCGAACTGGGAAAACTAGATTTCACAGCCTCGTCGAGTTTCAATCTGGACACCTCTCTTTATATTTTTTCTCAACGAAAATTAATTTTAATTATCAAATAAAAAAAAAAAAATCCGGTCTCTACCTCATTTCTTCTATATTATCAATAATATAATTGTGACATCTCTGTCTTTAATAAAGTTTTCAACAGATCTCAGTAGGTTTATTGATTTAGTCAGATAGAACCAGATACAGTCAGATACAGTATCAAAATCATACTTTATTTTGCAAAAAAAACCACGATTCTTTTTGGAAGCCTTGTACAAATTATGAGTACACATATAAAATACAACAATACGGATTTCCATCCGATTAATGCAGTTATAACTCTCCAATCCACCGAATTGTACTTAGAGCAAATCGAAAGACGCACGAAAAAGCTGATGCAACAATACCAAATCCTAAATGACTCGACGAACTCTTTGCAGCATTTATCAATTAATCGAAGGACGAACGAAGACATTAGAACTGTGAGATCGCATTATGACTCGATGATTTCACCCAGAAACGCACAACTCTGGAAGAAGAGGCTTTCACGGCTGCTCATCGAGGACAAAAGAAGAAGTCAATCCTGAAATGGAAGCCTCTGATCAATAACAGTTTTATGCACATTTTTTTACGCCATAGACAAATATGCAGCTAAATTTTTAAACTTGGGTCCAATTTTTAAAGTCGAATTCGCATTAGTTGAAGGTTTAACGTGGACAATAGTAACTTTACACAGTTTCTATTCTCCTCCTAAAACAATCAATCACATTGCATTTTCACTTTAAGAATGAGTCCAATTTTTAAGGCCTCTTTCCCTCCGTTCCGAGCTCGATCTTAATAAATTTGCTGTTTTTAAGTATTACACAAAAACGTGTGCAATTTCTTTAATCTCTTTAAGCTTATATTTCTAAAATCGAACCAAATAAACGTAGTGTTTATTAAGCATTGCATTCAACTTCTCTTTCGCTTCTTTCTGCAATTCTTAAGATTAAGCTATCAATGACCTCATTTAAAATTATATATTCTAAATATCAGGGATTAAAACCCTAACCGAAACTGTAACCTTTAACTGGTAAAAACTGATTGAAATTTAAAACCGTAACTGAAACCGCAACCAAAAAATAAATATTCATTTGGCCGAAACCTTTAAGCCGAAACTTTGTAAACCGAAATAACCGTTTAGTAACCGTTTCATTTATAAATTTTAATTTTTTTGTTTAATTCTTAATTTTATTTGTGATATTCATTATCGATTTTTCACAGCACTGAATAATCGCAAATAAAATAAATTTGTTAAATGAAATATTAAAATTGTTAAAATGTCACTAAACTACATCAAACTGAAGAATATGTGAGATAAATGTGTGAATGAAACATTAAGAAAGTAATGACTTTTTAATTATTGTTATTATAATAATAATATAATTATATTTTTGCAAAGAAACTTTTTTATTGTAAACCGAAACCATACCTGTATTTCAAAACCGAAACATACAAAAACCGGTTCACCGTTACGAAACCTTTAATCGAAGATTTTGCGTAACTGATAACCGAAAACCTTAATGCGAACATAACCAAAACTGTAACTTAAACCGATATTTTTTCGGCTTTAACCCCTGCTAAATATATTTGTTTATTTTATATTAGATGACTTATAAGACTTACTTTATTTTTTTACTAATCTTTTAAATACATACACTTATTAATTAAACTTCACTTAATGTCACTTAATTTCTTTATTTCGATTCCTAGTGCTACAAGCTAACGCTTATTATTTAACGCACTAGTCACTATTACAATCATTGATTTAAAAATAATATTAAGATTAAACAATTACAAAAATATAACAATCATCGATTTTAACGTAATATTAAGATTAACAAATTATAATAATTTAAACTTTAGTTTTCAGTTGTAAGATTAATTTTCATATTTGTTTACAATTCTAATTTTCTATAATCTATTGTGATGCATGAATTATTACTTTTATTACTATTTTTAATTTTGTATAATTTTTAAAATTTTAATTAAATTATTTAATTTATTTTATTTATGTTTGAATTTATATATTATATTTCATGATTATCTTATTTTAGTTTTATTTTATGTATCTCTCAAAAATATTTTTAACTTGTCCCTAAAAGCTGCTGCGCTACTTATTGTTTTGAGTTGTGGAGGCAAACGGTTCCACATGCGAATAGTATGCACAAAGAAATGTCTTTCTGAACTTGCCATTTTGTGTCTAATATTATTTATATTATTGGTTCTTGCAGACGTGCTAAAATTTAGTTTACTATATAAATAGCATGGTTCCTTCGTCTGTATAATTTGATGTAACATAATAAGATTTCTATAGTCTGTCCAGGTTTTAAAGTTCATGTCAGTTAATTGTCGGGCGAAATTTGAGATGTGGTCTCTTCTTCTTACATTAAAAACATATCTAGCAATGCCATTATGCGCAACATTTAGTTTTCGCTGGAATGCAGCATCTGGGTTTCCAAACACTTCGACTCCATAGCAAAGCACAGGCATGAGATAGGTTTTTGCAATAAGTAATCTAGCATTAGTCGATAAAAATTTCTGAGTCATGTAGAGCTGCCTAAGTATGCCATAGGTCTCTTTATTTTCTTTCATATTTTATTAAGTGATAGAATTAATAATTTGTATGTTTTTTCTTATCCGATTTTAGAGTCGAACTAAATAAGTCTATCAAACATTATTAGATAATACTATATGTACATATGTATGTGCGTAACTCTTCAAACTTCTCTTTCGCTTCTTTCACGCGACAACGCGACGTTGCCCTTGACCGTGGCACAAAGATGCGAGTGTTGCGCTTTGACATTGAGGCAGGGCCTGGGCGAGGGCTGAGGTCTGGTGCAGGTCTGGTCTGGTGTGGTCGCGGCCAGGGCTGGGTTGGCTCGTTTAGAAAATGGCAACAAAACAGAAGTGCCAAGAAATAAGACAAACATAAACACACACACACACAGAGACAAACGCATCAAGATGTAAATGACGATGACGATGCCAACTCGTTGACTTTGTCGCCGACAAGAACAACAAAGACAACGACAACGATGATGATGACGCTGACGACCCATATCCACACATACGAGCATTAGAGAAGTTCTCCCTGTCGAGCTATAAAGTGGCGTCTCTCTCTCTCTCTCTCTCTCTCTCTGAGAGGGGAGTGGGGAAAGAAGGAGCACATTCGATGCTACTTAGCATGCAACAATGTGGAAAGACTTCTGGCTTACAATTATCAAGGCAGTAGTGTGGCTCATAGATATCTTGCCCTTCCCTCATACTCGCACTCCCTTCTACATCCAGTTCTCAGCTCACGACTTGTTCGCTTTTGTGCCCCACTTGGAAATCACTTGCGCTTTTTTATGCATTCATCAAAATGAAAACAATACGAGCGCAAACTCATAAAAAGAATCTCAAGACTCAACCCTGACTAAAATCAAAGTTAGATCAATGCGGTATGACTAAGGGAATACCCTGTAATAATTACTCGCCTTAAATGCAAATATTTTCCATAGATCTTTCATTAATTACTAAGAATACGTATTTAATAAGTGTCTTTCTTATTCGATTTCAACTAAATATTGAGGAAACAATCTATAAGGTTCAACAAAATTATCTACAAATGAATTTTAAAACGTATGCACGCACAGTTTTGAAGATATTACATTTTCTTTGCTAACTTTAGCTATCATTCTGCTTAATCGCATCCAGATCGGACAAATAGAAAGGTGGTAATGGCTGCTTTCAGTTTTTAAGTAATGTAAGTGCCTAAAAGTATGCAATACAAATATTTTATATTTATTTAAATAAGTAAAGGGTATCCTATAGTCGGGAGCTCCACTATAGCCTTTCCCGCTGGTTTTGAATTGTAGTCAATCCCTCTTACATCTCAATCATACCCAATTTGTTAATATCCAGGGTATACTTTTAAAAAAAGCAGGCAGAATTTGCTTTGGGGTCTTGTTTTTTGTTGCCTGTGCTTTGTCTGCAGCTGGAAACGGCCAGGCAAAAGGCAAAACCACAAAACTAAACACGAACTGAATGCAAAATTCGCAACCATGCGTCATTAAACCTCAAGTGAGTGAGTGAGAGAGCAGATGACAGGGGGCAGGGCGAAAGGTTAGAAGGAGAAGGAGCAATGGGAGGGGTAACCAAGAGGAATTGCTGCCGATTCGGGGCACGCTTCGGCTAATGGTCATTAAGTGAGTCAGTCAGTTGGCAGTTGGCAGTTCGAAGTTGTGATGTGAGTGCTGACTGACCAGTTGAGAGAGTAAGAGAGCAGTATAGGGAGAGCAGACAGAGGAGAGAAGAGTGGAGTGGAGAGACTACAGCATTTACGCCTACGCAGACAACGTATTAAACTCGCCTCGACAGTGAGACAGAGGGGGAGAGACAGGCAGGGGGACAGTTTAGGCAGGCCTAAAGTCTGGGCTCGTTAAAAACAATCAACTTAGAGCTCGTCGAGTGAAGAGGGGGGATGGAGAGGGGGCCTACAGTCAGCCTCTGGTCGTTAAGCAGTAGCTGTGAATGCGACGCTTAGTCATTAAAATCTATGTGTGTGTGTGTGTGTGTATGTGTGGAGAGTCCATAAGCAGTCCTTGGGACAGTCTAACAACCGACTGTAGATCCATGCAACGATGATAGCCAAGCGTTGTTACAACTTAAATGAATGTTGTCCGTTTTCAGCTGAACTCGAACTTGGTTAGAAAACAAGCTAACAGTCGAGGCAATTCTAAAATTCCAAAGCCAATAACCAGGGACTGAAAATAACTGTTAATTATCAAAATTTTAACTCAAAAAATCACATATAAGGACTAATCCGACTTTGGTTTAAAATCATCAAATTGTTTGTAAAAACAGTATCTCTGCAAACAGCCAATAAACTTATACAGTCGAACTTCCCTAACTCGAACTTCCTTAACTCGAAGTCTCTCTAACTCGAACAAAATCGAGTGGCAATACTAGGCAAATTTCATACAATTCTACTTCCCTAACTCGAAGTCTCCCTAACTCGAACTTTTTTCGTGGATAATGGTGATTCGAGTTAGGGAAGTTCGACTGTATTTGATATAAAAAAAAAAATTAAAGTCTCGAAAGACTTTTATTTGTGAGGAAAAATAATAAAAGTTTCAAAAAACTATTATTTTTGAATTGAAAACATATGTCTTTAAAGACTTTTATAATTTGAAATCGTTTATATATGTAAGTCTTTTTAGAATATTTTTGTTAATACTCAAGATAAACATTCCAAATTTCAGGAAGATGATAACCTAATTTACATAAAAAAAATCAAAAGAAAAAAAAAACAAATTTATTCATTATTTCTGATTTATATAATAAAAATTAATATTAATAATTTTTTATAGTTTTTATTTTTTTTTTACCAAAAATAATCATTTATCGACTTTTTAAAGTAAAGTCTTTAAGTAATTATTAAAAGTAATTTTTTTTTATATTCCTCATAACAGTTTTGGTCCCGGACTTTATATTAAAAAAGTCTGTTTTTAATAATTTTTATTATTAAAACAAAAACAAACAAACAATTAAACAAATCGTATTTTACAATTTAACTATTAAAATATAAGACTTTGTTACCCAATTATTTATTAATAAATTGTATATATAAAATATTTAGAAACTGTATTTGATCGTCTTTT
Source organism: Drosophila subquinaria (assembly GCA_037043405.1). Taxonomy (NCBI): domain Eukaryota; kingdom Metazoa; phylum Arthropoda; class Insecta; order Diptera; family Drosophilidae; genus Drosophila; species Drosophila subquinaria. The sequence goes on from JBAMBL010000238.1 coordinate 31,919, forward strand.
TGCTACAGTAATCGATTTATAAAAAAAAGAAACATTAACTCCTTATAAGCTATTCGTATCTGAAAGATACTACTTCCACAATAGATTCGCACTCGCGTTATAATTATAATTTTGGAGTAAAAATCATAAATTTATTATTTAAGCGATTATTTTATTAAAATTACTATAATTGAGTTTTCACTAACAGAGGTTCTACTTTCATCGAATTTCAACTCTAAAGACAAGTGATTTGTGATTATTTGCCTCGAAATAAACACAGCCACCCTATACATATGTATAAATTATTCCAATTGACCTCATGTGATTATTTTGAGCTGATTTAAATTGCCATTATCAAAAATAACCCCAAAAAATGTCTTGATTTCCAAGTCAATTCTTATCAGTTTCATACATTTTAGTGACACGTGTGAAACGCTATACTAAGTTATAAATTTGTTTCCAAAAGATTCAGTCTACATTCAGTAGTGAAGATAGCAGTGCGAAGTGCTAACAAATAGAATGAAGCATCAATGTGTTTTTCTATTATATATGGTCCTGATACTGGCCATTTCTAAGGTTTCTGAATGTAAAATCAAACTTGAGAACGAGGTGAAAGAGCTGGAAAAAGTGTTGGAGCTAAAAAATAGACACATTGATTTGTACGAGAAAACCCTGGCGATAAGTGATTCTTCCAATGCCGCTGTAATCAATGAACTAATGAAACAAATCGAGTTCAACCAAAATATCATAAATCAGCTTTGGAAAAATGCCAATACCACGACCTATACAGATGACCAATTGCAGGAGTATGAAGATAAGTTTAAGAAACAAAATGAAATAATTTCGGAAAGAGACCAACAAATGTCAAAACTTAAAATCGAAAGGAAAACTTGTGAGCAGACAATGGAAAAATATGACGCAAAGCTTGTGAAGAGCTGTGTTTCCTATCAAGATTCTCCGGGTGTCCATCAACTATCACTTTCCGCATATCTCACATTCGATGTGTTGTGTGCAAATGTGATCAATAGACGGGGATGGACAGTAATTCAACAGCGAATCGATGGCAAGGAAGACTTTAACAGGAATTGGGCCACATACAAGAACGGCTTCGGATCATTTGACGATGATTTTTTCCTTGGCTTGGAAAAGATCCATCGCCTGACGATGGATCAACCCCATGAACTTTTCGTAAATCTGACATCATACGGTGGTAGATTCAGCTGGCTTATATATGATCATTTTGCAATTGCTGGTGAAGCTGAGCAATACAAAATAATCACTTTGGAATCAAATCATAATCACACGGGTCTACTTCAAGAATACGACTTATTTAGTCGGCACAAATTTAGCAACTTCTCAACATTTGATCGTGATAACGATCGCAATGAAAACAAGAACTGTGCGGAGATACATCATACTGGCTGGTGGTACGGAAACTGTCAATATTGGTAAGCACATACCCTGTAAATAAATATTTTTAAAAACTGTCATTTTATTTTCTTTTCTTTAATTTCAGTAATTTTAACGGAAACCCCGATGAAGAGTTGACTGATGATAACCAAAAATTACTTTGGGGCTTGGACTTTGATTTTCAATCAGTTCAAATGTATATTCGTCCAAAAACCAAAGCAACACTTTAATAGTTATAATTAATGCGTTCTTCGTGAAATTCATACATAAATAAAAGAGCTTGTTCATCGTACGCTTAAAACTTAATCAGAGTTCAACTGCTCCAATTTACAACCCATAAGTTTCTTATTTCTGATTTGCTGTCTTGCCTTGTAGCACATTAAACTTTCAATGTGGATTTTGCTCTCTTTTGCCTCTCAATGTACAAATCCCTAATAAAAGCTTTTAACATTCACGTTGTTTTGGTTTTTGTTTTTATGGTTGGTATATGCAAAGCACAAGCAGAGTAGAACGAATTATCCTTGAGCGAGATCATCAATCTTCTTTTTCTGCTGTTGTCATTTTTTGCGGCTGCCCCTTTTAATACCCTAGAGCCAATAAAAAAAAGTTGGTTAAAAAGGGTATGCATAAGGGTATTCATATCTAAATATAATGCATTAACTTATGTACTTAAACTCTATAGACAAGTAATTACTTTCCTTAATTTGACAGACTAAAGATTTTTATTAAAAAAATTAATATATACATATTTGTTGTCATAAAAATAAATTTTAATAGTTGCTAACTTCTTTGTACAGGGTATTGCTTTGTCGAGCAATTTTCCAGTAATGCGATTCTTATTTGTTTTGTATGTCATTCGCCATACACATAGTTTTTGTCCAGGCATTTTTATTTCTTTTGTGCCGCCGCGTTACCAACTCCCCCACAGGCAGCAGCCCAGGCAGCAACAACAATGAAAGCTCTGCCAACTGCAGTTAGTCTTTGCTTCGTTCCTTTTGCTGTTGTTGTGTCGTCTGTCGTTGTCGTTGTTTTTTGTGGATTTCACTTTTTTAGTCATTTCCATTTATTTTATTTGCAATTTTGACTTGAACTTTTTAGCTCCCCACAGCGCACCTCTTTTCGCCCATCGCTACCTTTAGCAGACGAGACATGAGAGCGGAGAGCGGAGAGCGGGCAGAGCGTATTTCATTTGTTGTTATATTTATTTGTAGTGGAACGTGTGTGTGTGTTTGTGTGTGTGCGATGCAATGACCTCGAACTTCGTTTGCTGTGCATCTTTGAGTTTTTCAACATTTTATTTTTGCATTTGCCCTGTGGACTATTTATTGGCGTTTTGGTTCCGTACGTTTAGTTGGTCACTTAAATGGCAGCAAGCGCATGGATTGTGGAACGTGAATCGTGGTGAATTTTGTGGGACAAATTGTGGCACGCTGTTGTAGCAAACTTAACTTTTTATCTCTTACACTTTTCGGCCTCATTGGAAAGTTCAATTGACATGACTTAAGGTGCGAACTGACCACTTTTTTATCTCTCCCTCTCTGAAGCCTTTAATAAAACTTTGACACAAACTTTTGCTGGACCAGGCGTGTGTGAGAGCGAGATAAAGGATGGGGAGTGAGTGCAGTGCAAGAATATTTGGTTTGCACTTTTGGCAGCTGTCCGCAGCCACTAAAAGAGAAAAAGAGAGAGAGAGAGAGCGATAATAAAAATAGACTAAACGAGCTGCCAAATTATGCCAGCAAGTTTTTGCATTTTATAAAGTTTTCGCAGTCCAAATTTGTAAAGTTCCAGCTTATAACTTATAACTTATTTTACAGTATTAAGTTCTTACAGTGCAGTGCTCTCTGCCTCTCAATCTCGCTCTCTCTCACTCTACCCCACTTTTTAACATTGCCAAAAACTAAATCGCATGCGAGCCTTTTTTTTTGCCCACACAAGAAATCAATAAAATGCTCCTGCTTAACACGCACACAGCGACGCGAACTGGCTGTGCAACTAATACCAATGCAACAAGATACAGACACAGACAGATAGTAAACTCAACCCTTTACACAGATACTTGTACATACACACACATATGCGATAATAAAAACTGCAATAATATTTGCTGTGTGTGTGTGTGTGTAAAAAAGAAACTCCACTGACGCAGCAGCCACTGCTCCAACGAGCTGGCTCTCTTTTTTTCTCGCTCGCTCGCTCTCACACATACAAATGCAAATGTCTCCAAGGTGCACTCGTCACCGCTCTCCAACTCGTTCGTTCGCTCGCGTGCAGTCGCAGTCGCAGCGCTCTGCCGCTGTCGCTGCTGGCGCAGACGACGACGTCAGCGTTGGCAGCATTTTGCAACTGCTCTCGAAATCTAAATTTCAAGTTCGTCTCCTGCAATTTATCTGAGAGTATTGCTGCGTTTTGCACTTTTTGGCCAACTTGGTTTGGTTAGCCCTCTTTATAACAGCACTTCAAAACAACTCAACGACCCCTCTGCCACCCCCTGTCTTCTACACCCTCTCAGCAGTCGGTTAATTTCAGCATCTATCCTGTGGCCCGTTTTATGGGCAAGCGCAGAATTAAGAGCAGCGTCGCGCCGCGTCGCGTCTCGTCGAGTCGCAACCTTCCCAGCTCACAACTCTTGTTCTGGTTGAAAACGAAACCGGATTTCTTTTTGGTCTTGTTGTTTGTTCCCTCGTTTTTTTTATTTATGTTTTATTTTTTTAGGAGCTTGTCTTGTGTTTGGGAGCTGCCTTTATGCTTCTTTTTCATATTTGACTGAGTTTTTGGAATGCAGTTTTATTGTATTTCACCTTATTTCAGTTTATTTTGTTCTTTGTTGCAATTTGCTTTTAATTCTTGTATTTTTTGTATTTTATTTTTGTTTTAGTATTTCTTTGCCCTGTACTCGTAACTGATTCACAGTTTCCGTGTAGTATTTTGCATATCCACGTAGTAGACGGGTTTTTGTTTTGTGGTTGAAAAAAAGAAAATTTAAAAAAACTTTGTTTTGATTTTGAAATGAAACTGGTTTCCCCGAAGTCAGTCGACATTTTCTTGAATGGTTCTTCCCTCAGCTGAATGAAGGCTATTCGGATTACAATCTAAGGGTATTTAGTTTCTTTTTTATGCCGTAGTAAAGTATCTCAGCGTACTAGCCTTAAGTTATAAGATATGAATGAAAGCTTTTCAATGCTTTCTTTTTCAGCTCTTCTCCTTTTATCTTTGATGCAACCAAGGTATTTAAATGCGGCTTCCTTTTTATTGGCTTTAGCATCTCTAGGATCTTTGTATCTTAGGGATTGTATCTTAGATGCTTTAAAGTTGTTTGGAAAAATAAAAGTACTTTTTATTTGAAAAAAAGGGATACTATTGAGATGGATGATATTAATCAGATGGTATAGTACAGCGGATTGGCGGAAGAGTCAAGATTTGGCAAGAAAACCTAGTCTGTGAGTTTTCTTGGGATATCTCATACAACAACAAAGTTTTTTAAACTAAAGGTTAATATGCATCCGACTATTCCTATGACAGCTAAATGATATATATATATGATATAGTTATTCGATTTTGACCAAATTTACAGGTCGAATTTCCCAATTTTGCTGTGTGAAAATTTCAGCTTTCTAGGTTTAACCGTTTGGCCCACACGTTGATACGTCAGTCAGTCGGTCAGACAAAGAGTTTATATAGATTGCAAACTATTATTATATTTTTATTAACTACTTACTACTGTTCCAAACATTCGATTAGAGGTTTTTTCCTTCAATGATGTCGCTTAATGCGATTTATGTGTGCACTAAATAGTTGAAAATCAACATTTCTCTTGCGCACATTTAGGGTAACAATCATGCAGTAGAGGAGCAGGAAAAGTTTCTTCACCCGCAGAACGTAAGTTGCGCCCATGCCGTCCGGGAAAATGGGTGCATCCCAAGCACAATCGTAGAGGAAATAGCCCCCATTGCGAGTAGAGGAATAACCAAAGGCTAGATAATGTTGCTGGCACTCGAGGATGCCCCATTTAAAGCGGGTAAAGAAGAAATTGAGAGCCTCAAAGAGACCCATGGTATCGGAGGTAGAGCCACTGTAGAGTTGACCAGTGCACGCCGGCTCGATTTGCACCATGAAGTGAATGTCCTGAAAGTCGCACTCCATGGACAAATCACCTGAATGGAACTGATCCACAGAGCTCTTGTTCGTCACGAGACTCTGTCTGTAATACTTGTCCCCATTGACGACAATGGCGTCAAGGAACTTTGGTGTCCAGTCTCCAAGATTTCGAAAGGCGCTAGCTGCACAACAGGCGACGACACAACAGGCCAAGATCTGTTTACCCCTTAGATGGACCTGGAACCAGGCGGCCCGTGGGTGTAGTCCACCCCACAGGGACCAGAGATGTTCAGAGATCTCGACATCGTAGTCATACCATTTGCTCTCCTGGCTCAATTGCCTCACAGCTCCCTCCATGTTCCTCGCCAGTCGGCGACTCCAAATCGGAGGACTCCCCGGAGTCATCAGCCAGGTCATAGTCTCGCGTCTCGCTGTCAAAGGTAAGTACCGATCCAGCTCCCTTAAAATACTTTCGATAATGTCGTGTGGATTTCTCAATTGCCGGAACATCCTTTACATCCTTCGGCTCGTCACGGAGCAGCCTGAACTTCCGCCGGAATACTGGCTTCTCTCTCAATCCACGGGTATTTAGCGCCGGATCCGAGGTGGGATAGTAATCGCTCGAAAGCAGTTCACGCACAAAATTCGCGGACTGACGAGGCAACATTTCGATGCAACTTCTCCATCTGTTTCTTGGAACACCTTAGAGCATAAATACTGATAAAGAACACAAAACAAAACACAACAGATTTAGGTATTTCAAATATTGCAAATAAATATCGATTGAGAAGAGAAATTCCATAAACTAAAGATTAGCCTACTCGAATTTATTGGGGAGAAAGCTTATAAATAAAAACTCGATCGATCAGTTAAGAGGTGGTTTCCTTAACCCCCCAAGTAGGTCTTAGACGAAACCTCATCAGATATCATAGCGCTAGTTTAGTAATTTCCCGATTAGTCATCTAAAAGATTTGTTTCTAACTTTGTTTCATGAAATTTTTGAGAGACAATTCTGGAAGTAACTTGAGATCAGCTCTTTGATCGTTGACAGGGACAGTAAGGATTATAATTTTTTAAATATAAATTAATAAATAAAAGTTGTTTGTTGATTTTTATAAAAAAAAAATAAACGAAAACTCTTTTTTTTTGATTTAAACAAAACAATTATATAATAATAATTAGCCCTCTACCGCATACAGTGCCATATATGGCTCTCAATTTTTAATTAATTTTCTTTTAGTTAAAACGGTAACTAAGCGAAGTCGATTGTTATTGGTCATTCTCTTTGCACTTTTTTCTATTGGAATACCATATGAACAAATTTTTTGAGCAGCTTCACTTCGTGCTTCTATGAGTTTTGTTCAAGCGTCTCGCGTGGGTGAAGGAAATTGAATTTTGCTGAATTTCGAATTAAATTTAATTTTTCAAAAAAAACATTTTTTTAATTTTTATTATAAGATTAGAAAATACAAATTATTTTTCAATTCGTATTATAAAAGTTGTAAAAGTCTTTTGAATTGGTGGGCGTATTTCCAAAAGTGACATGTACTCGTATAAATGTAAGTACAAAGTAGAGATGGGCACGGGCCGGGTCGTGCTTCGTGTCCCGCGGGCCTCCTCAAAAAATCACCGGGCTTCGTGCATGAAAATCGAAAACGGGCTTTTTTTCGTGCGGGCCCGGGCCTAAGCAAAAAGCCCGAAGCCCGGTAGGCCCGAAAAGTCAATATTTCATATCGATTAATAAAAATATTCGGGGGTGCCACAAAAATCGCTTTCGCTTGAATTTCACTTAAATTTCATACAAATTAATATATTACATAAAATTGTGTAAATATTAATTTTGTTGAATTATTAAGATTATTTGTTAGATTTAAGTAATTAAAAAGTAAAAAAACACTTTTTTGGACATTAAAAAATTATGAATAAAAAAAATTATTTTAAAAAAAGTTTATATAGTTGTATCGGGCCGGGCTCGGGCCGGGCTCGTGCCGGGCCGGGCCAAGGTGGATTTATACCTGGTGATGTATTCGCTCTCTCTCGGGGCGGAATTGTCAAAATGAGTCTGACGTGAGAGAGACGACAGAGATAGATATATAGAAAAATTGTTTTGTTTTGTTTTCTATACTCTTCACTCATTTTCGTTTTGTGCGCTGTGCAATATATAAAATGAAAATAAAATGCAATGGCATGTTTGTCTTGTTGTTCCTGTAATGACCCGTAGGTAACCAATTAATTAATTGTGATTATGGATATTTGTTAAGCTCCTGTTAGCCGTCAGCATCGACGCTGTTATCCCTGTTGCTCTCTTTGTGGAAGCTGCTCACCGGTGCATGCTTCCACAGTTCCTGTTGCATTTATTTGTCTCTTTTTCATATCTCTGGAAACACAAACCAAACGACTTGCGTTCGAGCGGCATATGTATTTTTCACACAAGGGACATTTTTTAGAGAATTTAATACAACCGCTTACTACGATGTTTGCTTTCGTAATGACGTTTCCGCCCCGAAAAAGAGGGCACGTCGAGCGAATACATCACCAGGTATAAATCCACCTTGGGCCGGGCTTCTTGAAATTTGACCGGGCTCGGGCCGGGCCGGGCCTTTTGAAAATTTGACCGGGCCGGGCCTGGACCGGGCCAGAAAGATTTATTTCGCCTTAATAAGGAGGGCCGTGCCCATCTCTAGTACAAAGGCATAGCCAAGGAGAGTCGTAGCGACGTTACCCTCAAACCCCTCAGCACCCCTTGTGAATGAAATACACCTTCCAATTCTAAATGCCTTTAATTTTTATTTTTAAACTTTTATAATAAAAATTGGAGAATAATTCTTACTTTAAATTTAAAAATAATTTTTATTGAAAATTTGTATAGTATAAATTGAAAATTAACTTTTAAATATTAATTTTTATTATAATTTCCAGTTTTTCATAACTTTTCTTTGCGGTTCCTGATCGCAGTTCGTAGAGTAACCTTAAGTTTTGGAAATAACTCAAGTAGATTAGCTTTTTCAAATACAAAAAAAAGAGATTTTTCATGATCTTAACTTTTAGAGGGGAAAGATTTGATTAGAAAACAAGAAGAATTCATAGAGCTTACTTAAAAACCTATAAGAAATGTTATTAATTGGATTGGATGCTCCTGCTGATTAATATATAAAAATCTGTCTATTAACCCATTAACGGCTAATGGCTATTTAAATACCCAAAAAAGTATTGACACTTTAAAAATTCTAGCTCGGGGAATGTGAGAGATATCGAGGCAAAATTTATTTCATAGTAAAGAGAAATAATAAAAATATAAGTATAAAATTTGAACAGTTTAGTTATTATCCTTGTTATACTTGTAGTTTTTTACAGGTGAATATCAAGCTATTTTTCTGCATACAAAATGTTATCGAAAATAGCTGAAAAATGTATGGGAATAGAAAAAATTAAATTTGAAGATAAAAAAATTTTTTTTTGTTTCTTTCAACTTCTATGGTCTTCTAGGCACACATTTCCAAATTTCGTCAAAATCGTACCAGCCGATCTATGGGCAGCCATTAATGGGTTAGGCAACTATAACAAGTATCTACAATTTAAATAAAAAGTATCTTAAGCAGAAGTCAGATTACAAGTCTATTTCCCATCAAAATGTGAAATTCCTGCTCCAACTAGTTTCCCTAAAGAGTGAAGACAACTGTGCAGCATTTATCACTTAATTTAGAATACTTAAGAATTTATTACATAACGTTTATCGGTCATCAGTTGAGGACAAACACAGAATTTGAGTTGGCCACACCTTTATGACTTTCTCAGACAATTCAGACGAGTCTTTCGTATGCAAAGTACCACAACAAGGTCCAAAGGTAACAATCAGAGTAATTGTTACTCTTCCGGATGGGGTTCTTAAGTAAAATTGGTAACTGGAGAATATCATTTTATCTCTCATGCCGGAGAGAGAGACCTACAATTTAAGCTCATTTATTTTGCACACCTCGTTGGAGAAGTTGAGTATGGGATGCATGAATTTCCATCTCGATTTGGGAGAGTCTTTGTCCAATCTTTTCGCGCATTGATTGCAGTGTCATCATATCGTTAAATGCCTTCTCCCTGTTGAGTAGCGTTTGGTTATATTTCCTGTAGAATTCTTCCACTTTTAAATCTAAATTGTTGATTTTACACTGAACACCTTCAATATGATTGCTGAGTGTTTTGGATCGTGTGATGAGGGTATTCAAAGGTTCCATCACATTCTCAATATCAAGCTCAACTTGAGCTAGATCAATATCAATTTCTTCCTCATCTTCTCCATCATTGGATTGCGTCACATTCTGTGGATCCTTTCTCTGCATGTTGTTCGTGTAGTATCTATGTATCTTCAGTAGATTTAAACGGAATTCCTGCCAATCTATGCAGTGGGCATTGCTCTCCAAATTGGCTGTAAATTGATTAATATCATTGATTATCTTTGCCATATCTATAGAAAAGTCTTCAGGAGTTTCAATGTTCCTTCCTTTGATTTCGCAAACCTCTATTAAGCCTTTTTCCAATACCCTTTCCTTAAGATAAGCTGGCCTTATATTAGAACTCAATTGCTGTACGTATTGTTCTCTTAGTTCTTCGATCACCGGAGAAACCACATTTCTGAAAATATCCTCATTCTTTTCAATAGAATATGCCTTTGGCAAATGATCAGAGTATGTTCGTATTCCCTTCTAAAAAATAAGATAATTTATGTATTCCAATATAGAAGAGAAGAAACTATACAGACCTCCATCAGTATACCCTTTAAAGAGGCATAATTGGCATCCAATCTTTGTTCTTCCTCAAACGCGTCCATCGCCTGTTGTACCAATTCATCTCCTCTTCTATTCGAATTTAGCTGGCAATCCCCAATAAATTCACCAGCTCTTAATTTCAAGTTGCGATCACTGGAGCATTTTCTTATACCTCCCTGTAAATTGACTTTGATACATTTATCTAACTATAGTTATATATTATATGTAGCTACCTCTATAAGTATGCCTTTCTGTCGAACTTCTCTGGATTCCGACCTCTGCTCTTTCAACAGTTCTTGACGCTGTTCCACGATCTGTTCCAATTTCGCTGGTAATATGGGTCCCAGCTTACTGCTCTTTCTTGAGATTACATATCTGGAACGCGTGGACTTGGCATCTGTCATTGTATCTATAAAGGTGGGCATTTCCTTATCCATAATATTAAAAAAAAAAAAGTATATACTATAAATTTAAGACTGAACTTTTGGAGTATTTGAATATGAACTACTTCCTATTGCTTCGATTCAAATAATTGTGACATTTTTTTGAGGAAAAAAGAAAGGTTTACTAAATATAATTGTAGACATAAATGATAGTTTAATAAAAACGGGAAATAATTCAGAATAATTTTAAACATTTTAAACATATCGTGATTAAAGTTTAAAAACAATTTTTCGAAGATGATTTCTGTACTTAAGAAATTTTGACATGTGAGGATTGAAAGAACTGCAACATTTAGATTTTAAAATTAGTTTTTGAAAAAAAAATCAATAAACGATGTAGATACATATGCTTTTTTCGGGGATGAATAGGAAAATGCATCGATTGCTTTAATAGAATGCAAAGAATAACAAATTTTTAAAATGCTTTTATGTAATGAAAGCAAAACTTTTAAAATTAATTTAAAAAAGATTTGAGTAAAAAAACAGGAAATATAAATAGAAATAATTTATGGGATATTAATTTTTTAATTTATTCACCGTTGATAGAATCCACTGATCGCAGATAAGAGTTACGAGAAACTGGAAAACTTTGTATTTTCAATTTTTACTTAAAAATCATAATAGAAATTGAAACACAATTTTTATTTTAAATTTTTATAATACAAATTTAAAAGTAGCTTTGGTTGTAATTTTTATTTTATATAAATAAAAATTTAAATTTAATTATTATATTTTTTTATTTGGATTATAATCATTGCGGTCTCTGATAAAATGGGAATAAATCAATCAATAGATTGCCTACATACATATGTAAATACATATATTATCAGTTGACTGACTAACCAAGTGACAAACCTTTTTGATGGACACTGTAGGGGTTCCGTTACAATTGTTAAGTGGACAGTTGTCAAAAGTGGAGCCCAATTCAGGAGAACAAGTGCCGCAAGCGAGCAAAGCGAGCAAATGAAGTTCGCGTTGCAGCAACGCATTAGCGTAACCGATAATTTGAAAGGCATCGTAAACACGTCGTAAATTTTGCACAAGCAAATTTAGGCTTTAATTTTCTATAAAAGACAACGGCGAAGCTTTGAACGTCTTCTTCGTTTCGTTTTGTTCCGTTTCGTTTCGGTTGGGGCATTCCACAGTGCCACATGCACCGTCGCGTCGCGTCGCATCGGGTTGTGTTGCGTTGTGTTGTGTTCCCCTCTTGGCAACTTGCAGCACGTAATTACAGCCCATTAATTTTTGTATGCTGCTGCTGCTGCTGCTGCTTCTTTCACTTGGCGCATGCATGATAAGTGCCACTTGCCCAGCCCACAGACTCCAAAAAGAACTCGGTAGCAGAAACTCCATACCATCCTTTCCCATCCCTCCTCTTTGTGTCCCACTTCGTCTTCTCGCCCTCCGTTTCTCCACCTTTCCCTATTGCACATTTGGCTTTGATGAAAATGTTTCCCATTTCTTGGCTTTAAACTCTTTCTCCTGCTGTGTCTTTTTTTCTCCTCTTTCTTCCCCTCTCATTCCTCTCTTCTTTGACTGTGCAACGTTCAGTCTTTGTCGAGGTGTAACCTATATTTTTCTGTTATTTTTAATTATAGCCTTTGCTCCGTCTACTGTCTACTGTCTACTGTCTGCTGCCTACCATCGTTGATTATTGTGCAGCATGTGGCAGCTGCCCCTTCCCCCTCGAGCTTGCCACAACGCGTGAATTACACACACGTTGCAGGCAAATTGAACAGCATTGGCATTCCAGCTTGTAATTACATAACTTGCAGCTGGAACTGGGCTCTCTAGACGGACTTAGGCCTACCTCCATCTGTTCTTTCTGTATCTCCATCTCCTCCTCGTGCCACATGTGGCAAGCATGACAGTAAATGCAATCGCAGAATTGCCTTCTGATGGTTTAATCAATTTATTTAAATGCTAAATGCTAATGAGCCTAATTGCAGAGTATCCTGCGATTGTTATTCTCCAACTGATGGCAACTTAAATGCCCCCAAATGGCGTGTGTGGAACGTGTTGTGGTTCCAGTTTCCCCCTTTGACAGTCTTTGGAGATTTTAAGCACTGGAATGCCACACCAAAGAAATCAACTCTAGTTGTTAACTAAACTATTATACTAAACTATAATACGTTCGCTTCAAACTGAAAGATTGGATAATTATATACATAGCTGCTTGTGAGAAATATACTTACTTTTAAGTGTATTCTTAAAATCATGTAAGGAAAATGGATAACAAGTGTATCCTAAAAGTGTCAAATTAAAAATGATCACATTTGAATATGGAAAGTATACAGAATTTGATAATATATAATTAGTTGAATACTTTTCTCTCAGCTCCATTGAATTAAAGTTGTTAAGAAAAGTATTTATCTAATTTTATTAATTTTTGTTTATTTGTAACTTTTTCATAACAATAAAGTTTTATCTTATAAATGTACAGCTGTCAAAATACGCATACTTTAAAATTAATGATAAAATAAATACATATTATAAATTTTAATTAAAAATATTTTATATACAGGGTTGCCCATATTCGACGGACCCATCTGACAACTCCATAACTTTTGACAGAGATGTCAGATCGCTTAATGACATACCGCGTTTGAAGCGTCAGTCCAAGCAGATTTTTACCATGGAACAATACACGCCACGCGACGCTCTGAAATAGTTGAAATTTCCATTCAACAGATGACGGCCATTTTGGAACAAAATTATCATGTCCGATGAAGCCCATTTCACATTGAATGGGACCGTAAATAAGCAAGAAGTGCCTCTTCATGACGAAAAAGTCACAGTTTGGTGCGGCGTTAGTGCGAAAACGGTCATTGGGCCGTTTTTCTTCCAAAATGAAAATGGCCATGCCTGGCCACCGCGTTCGCCCGATTTGACGCCGCCTGACTTCTTCTTGTGGGGATATTTGAAGTCAAAGGTTTACGTTAACAAGCCAAGGACCGTAAAAGAGCTCAAGGACAACATTCGTGAAGAAATAGCCGCTATTCCGGCCGAAATGTTGGCGAAAACGATGGAAAATGCTGCAAAATGGGCACAATACGCCATCAACACCAGAGGCGGCCATTTGAGAGATATCATATTCAAAAATTGATGTAAACAAATCTACTTGAAACAAATTAAATGATTAAGATTGCCAACCGCCAAATTTTTATTTTTTTCTTTGATTTTTTTAAAAAAAACATGGGTCCGTCGAATATGGGCAACCCTTTATACTTAAACATTTAAATATGTAGTTATGATCGTTGAAAATTCATTTTATAAACGATAAAAGTTATTCATATCAAAAACTCTCAAACAGTAAAATAAAAAGGGAGATAAATATTTATTTGCAAAAATAAAAATTAAATGATTAAAAACACAAAATAAAAATTTAAAAAAAAATAATTAACCGATCGCAGCCGGTAGGATTCGAACCTACGCTCCCAGAGGGAATCTGATTTCTAGTCAGACGCCTTAACCGCTCGGCCACGACTGCTTGTTGAACGTTGGCGGAACTTTAACCCATAACAACTTGAGTATACCAAAGAAAAAGAATCGAAATAGTTTAAAAATAGAATTCGAAATGAAAAGTGGGTCAATTAAATAAAAAATGATAAAAATAATCAAATAAATATGCATATAGAAAATAACTTTGTTAATCTGAAAAGTTTTGTGCGTGCAGCGATCGGGAGAGAGTCAGAGAGAGAGAGAGAGAGAGAAAAGGGGAGAAACGTTGGAAAAAGAGGTTGGAAAATGTGGTGCAGAGCCAATCGGCTGCAAATCAAGGCGTCAATTAAGAGGAGAAACGCTGCCGGCTGAAGACAGCAACAAAAAGGTGGAGCCACGATCCACTATCAGCCACGCTCCGACTCTTGATCTTACCGAGACACAGACCAAAGACTAAAAATCGAAGACCTTGCGGCTGCTCACAACACATCTCCCTCTCCCTGTCTCACACACACTCTCTCTCTCTCCCTCTCTCTCTGTTGTCTTGTCGTCTCTTCATTGGCACCTGCATTTTATTTTTATTTCTGTTTATTATTATCTGACGGCGGTAATTCGCTTTTGATGTCGTTCAGTCAACCAAACCGCCTCCTAAGTCGCTGCTGCTGCTGCTGCTCTGCTGCCTATCCTAAGATATTGATAAAGTGTTAACGTTCGGAATTGATGGCCAGACAGCAGCCACAGCAGCCCCATCAGCCCCAACAGGCCAACAGCATTTGTCTCCAATTTGATGGAGCTGCATTTCAACAGTTGTCATCGGTCACTCGAGGACAACAGGCTTGATAAATCGTTGCCTGACTCGTGATCAATTGCCCGATAACCCTCGGACTTGTCCGGTTTAGACAGATAATTATAATAAGACAGCAGCTCCTCGTTAACTTCGATTACCATCTGCTTGAACTTCCTATAACTGCAGAATATTGATTAGCATTTTATCCATCGCAGACTTAAAAAGTACTTTCTTTCCTTTCAAGAGCAGAAACTCTAATCCTCTTAAACTATAATTTTTTCAATAACTACAGAGAATTTATGTCATTTTATCTACTTAAATAATTAATATTTTAGGCTTTTAATTTTGATAATTTTATTACCTTTAATTTTTGTTTTTATAATTCAGATTACTTATAGCTCTTAAGTGTTTTTTTATAATTTATTATGAAAATAATTCTTTTGGTTGACCGCCATTTCAAGTTAGATTAAAAGCTTTTACTATTATCATATTATTTAATATTTCTAAGTGTATTTTATAACTTATCATTAAAATAATTCTTTGGGTTTAACGCCATAATTAAGGTTAAATTCTAAATTTTTCTTGTATGACGAAAATTCAAAATTAAAAAGTACTTTAATTCTGATTATTTTAAAAAACATTCAAGAATTATATCGTATGTTTTTATTCTGAGAATATTTAAATATGTATATTCAAAGCATTTTATCGAATTTTAAAATTCTCTAACTTAAAGTGTAATTCAGATTACATCTAATAATCTAAACCAGCGGTGGGCACGAAATCTGAATCGGGAGCAGCCCCTAGCTCCCGGAGCCACTGCGTGCGCACCGCTGATCTAAACGTTCCGTTAAAATGTACAACTTTTTAAGGCATTATAAAAAGAAAAAAAATGTTCGATAACAGCTGAAAAAACTAAAATATAATTTTAAATATTTCCATAAGGAAATTGATTTTTACAAGTTGTAAAATTTGTTTTTTCTTGTCAAAAAACTTAACGACTTAGTAATATGTCACATCATATTTAAGAAAGTCGAACTTAATTTTTGTGGTTTTGAATTCGATAAGTGAACAATAGAAAAAGAAGTTCAAATTTTTTGAATATAATTTTGCCCTAAGAACATTAATTTTTCAAAGTTGTCTAAGAAAAGTCAAATCTGCCAAGTAAAATGATCCCATATCCCTTAATCTCCAAGAGTCTCTGTTAATTGGTTTGTCTTCAGCTTCCCTGACAAAGAAAGCAGAGAAAAGAAATAAATTACAGAAAGAGAAGTTCAAATCGTTAACCGTTAGTAGCAAGTGAGTGGTATGTGGCATGTGGCATGAGGCATGAGGCAGCAAAACAATGGAGGTGGCAGAGGACCTAACCCAAATACCAACGCATTGTCGAGGCTAATGAGCTAACCACTTAATCGCCCGAGTACTGAGCACCGAGTACCGGGAGTATCTGCAGTGCAGTGTCCAGTGTCCAAAGACTCGCAGCAGATGCATTCCTGCAATTCATTGTCCATAACAAAAGTGTGCGCAACTTTAATTTAGCAACGCTATAAATCAAATTCACCAAAGCCCTGAGAGCTAAATGAAGTAGTTAGCCAAGTGTTTGGTATCCCCCATTCATCATCATCGCCAGACGGGAATTCAATTGACGCCTGGCCCAAGGAATGCCTTTGACACACGCTGATCAGTTGAACAGAGATAGATATTTATTGTATAGATATAAATAAAGAGAGAGAGAGAGAGATAGAGCTGCAATGAGTTGCATGAGGCGATAATTAGCGCGCAATTGTCGTCGTCATCATCATCGTCCTAGGCTCTACTCTAGGCTAGATCACAGTCATAGTTTTCCCTTCTCTCTTCTCCCTTCTCCCATATATTCTCCAGTTCTGTGTCCCCATCACGATCATCGGTCGGCCTTTTTCCTCTGTCTGCTTTGTATCCAGTCGTACGTGACGAGCACTTCAATTGCAGTCAATCAATGACGCAGCTCAAAAACATTGCTGCTGATCACCAGCGATCACCTGCCATGTCGCCTCTTCTTCTCCCCCTTGCCCTTAACTCTTCTCCACTCTGTATTCTTTCCTAGCAGAAACTGTAGACAATTGTGGGCTGATTATGGACGCGCCCAATTGTGATTACTCGCATATTTAATGGGTTAATTTTGTTAGCAAATCCGGTTCGATTTCTTTGTAGTCGAAAGGTTAGCTTTTAAGCTTCTAAAATATTACCTTTTTTGTCTGAAAATGAGCTTTCCCTAAGGTCAATGTTCCTTATCAGTTCACTGATTTTCTATGAGTTTTGTATGCTTTAAGCTTTAAGTTGCTTAAAGCTTACAAATCAACTACTTTCTGATCAATTCGAGCTCTGGTTTATCAACATCTTAAAAGGGCTTTCCTTAATCTGTCTTTATAATTTATACAGTAAAAGTTCCCTGAGAAGCTGACTGCTTTTTGACAAGTAAAACTCAAATTTCCTTAAAGCACCCAATCAAAACGGACTTAAAATTTAACGAACCATGCATTAAAAATTAAAAAAAGTTTTTTTGTTTCCAAAATATCAATTAATCCTCATTAAGAAACTTCTTTATTTTTACAATTTGAAACACTTTACCTCAAAGATCAAAGTTTCTCAAAGCTCAATAATCGAGAGCTTTTAGTCCGCCGCATAAATCAATCTACAATCGTCTAGCTCTATTGCGAGTTACCAAGTATTTACCAAAGACTAGACTTACCTAACTTTTCCAGATGCTTATCGGAGTCTTCCTCTTACCCGGCCGAACATAATCTTTAATCAGGCGTCAATCAGGCTTTTAAGCTGACTTCAGGCAAACCTCGAACAGACCTCGACCGGCCAAACAACAAATCCAAATCACTGACAAATCATGTCAAAGAGAATTTCGCACTGTGGCATCAGCAAAATGACACGAGCCGATAAGTCTGGAGCCGAGAATAGCCGGAGGATGTGGCGAGAGGCAAAACATAAATGGCCTGGTGTTAGGTGTCTGTTATAGGCACTGACAACTGTCAATGATAAGACCACACATTGCTAAATCCAAAGAGGGGGCATGCCACGCAGTTTTTCAATTAGCCAACAGTAAAAGGGTAAAAGAGAGAGAGAATGAGAGAGGGGAGATCAGTTTGCGTGCTTATAAACAATTTCTGGAAAAGGGGATTTCATAACAAGTTGCTGGAATTTGCGAGGTACATGCGATAATTGTGAAATTGCCTTGTTGCAATTGCAACTGGAATTCTGTTTTACATAATTGTATTAATAGTTGGTTGCCATCACGATATCTTAGCCATCACCCACCCCCTTAGCCTCAGTCTCTGTCTCAGTTCCAGCTTCAGCTTCAGTTTCA
Source organism: Drosophila subquinaria (assembly GCA_037043405.1). NCBI lineage: Eukaryota > Metazoa > Arthropoda > Insecta > Diptera > Drosophilidae > Drosophila > Drosophila subquinaria. The sequence continues at coordinate 50,186 of JBAMBL010000238.1, forward strand.
GCTTTAACCTCGTTCTCTTTAGCCGCCTCGTCAGACTATGCAAAACAGCTGAGCTGTCAGCTTGATTTATGCCCCACTGATGTATCTATAACTAGAAGTGCAAGGGATTATGCAGCAGATACTCTGATGATCAAAACCAACAGTTGGCTCAATATTAAAATTTTAGAAGAAAAGCACTGATTTTATTTATTCATTTAGTTTAAATGCAATTATAAATTTTTTTTTTTTATTTATTTTATTAGACAGAAAGAACAAACTTAATAAAAATTTAAATCTAACTATAAAAAATAAAATAAGAACGTGAAATTGACTACTAAATTGTATTAAAAACAACTTTACTTTGTAGCTATAAAGATAGAAAAGTTAAGCTAAATTTAAAATGAATTTTGTGAGCTTTTATATGCTTAAGAAGATTAAACTGTTTAAAAACTCGTTAGAGTTTAAGTAGGGCTTTAAAAATTGACTACACTTAAAATCAGGGACTGAAATAACTGTTATTGATCAAAATATCAACTCAAAAAATCACATATAAGGACTAATGCGATTTTTGTTTAAAATACATCAAATAGCTTGTAAAAACAGTATCTCTGCAAACAGCCAATAAGCTTATATCTGAGATTAAAAAAAATAAAAGTATCGAAAGACTTTTATTTGTGAGGAAAAAAATAAAAGTCTTTAAAGACTTCTATAATTTAAAATTGTTTATAAAAGTCTTTTTAGAATATATTTGTTAATACTCAAGATAAACATACCAAATTTCAACACATGTAAATTTGGTTATCAGGAAGATGATAACCGAATTTAGATAAAAAAATTCAAAAGAGAAAAACATCAAATTAAATCATTATTGTTGATTTATACTTATAATAAAAATCAATATTAATATTTATTTATCATTTTTATTTTTTTAATCAAAAATAATTATTAAGTATGATTTATAAAGTAAAAGTCTTTAAATATTCCTCATAACAGTTTCGGTCCCTGCTTAAAATATCTTTTTGACATGTATTAATTAAATTTGAAATAGCTCCCAAAAACTATTTTATAAGCTTTTAGGAACTTTAAGAAAGATGAGAAGCTTGAATTATTATTAAAATTGTTTTGTGTACTTATAAGTTAGACAGCAGCTTAATTGAATAGCTTTAAATCATTTTAAATTCTCTCTTGAATAGCACTAAAATATGTCAACTGATTAAGAAATAATCTTTATTAAAATATCTTTAAGAAGCTTTAAACAACAATTATTGTAGACTATCCAAATTATTTTTTAACAACAACCCCGAATAACAGTTGAAAAAAGGTCGAATAAAAATTAGGAACCAACACAAAAGCGCATGAAGAGTGTGTCGTGTCAAAGAGCTTTTGACACGCAGCCATCTCTATACGTATTGAAACCCCCTCCGCCCCAATTCTTACCCTAATTAGCCACTTGCCTGCCACGTGTCTCTCGTGTTAACTCAAGTGTTGCCAGCGACTGTGGCTTTTGGTTTCTCATACGTTTGCTTCACTTGTAGCTTTGTTATTTGAGACCACCAAGGAACCACCCAACCACCTAAGCAACTCAACCCGATCCAGCCCAGCAAACCACTCAACCAACCCAAGCCAGGCCCGTGCCATGTCGCTCACTCTGCTCGGAGTCCCTGACATTTCTTGTTTCCGGCTTGCTGCATTTCGTCATCGTCAACCTTTTTCTGTTGCACTTTTCTTAATTAAAGAGCGCATTCGAGTTTTGTATTTAGTGTGGTTGTTGTTGTTGCTGTTGTTGCCACCACCTTACGTTGCACCAGTTGCCCACTTTGTCGCCTAATAAACAGCACCACCACCACCAGGCCCTGAAGTGGCTCTCAGGCAGCACAGAGGGAGAAACATGTTTGGCTGACATTGACATTTAAGAACTGTGGTTGAAAATTATTTCTAAATAAATAAGGAATTAAACTTTAAGTCTATTTAATTTATAATTTAAATTGTGGTATATTAAAATTATCAAACGATTTTGATCTCTTTTGTTAAAGCTTCCTCAGATTCCTCTCTAGCTCGTTCTCAACTCACATACACGACACACGCACGCAACAGCTTTAAAAGCTCAAAGCACAAGGCATTACAATCAGGCAAACCGGCGAAAGCTCACCAATACAACTACACACAGTTAGAAATATTATCTTTTGCTCATTATTAATAGAAATAATTTTGTAAAGAACTTTTAAACGAAAACGCGACAGTTCAATATACTTAATTAAAAAATAATAATAATTTTGGAATATTATTATTAATTATTAATAAAAGTCATGTGAAAAGATTTTTTAAATGAAAACTTCACAATTCCATTTCCTTAATTACAATAATAATAATAGCTTTGGGGTTTTTATAATGAGTTAATTTCCTTAACATTAAATGTAATATTTCATTGAATATATAGCTAAAAAAAAGTACATAAAATAGTGAATATATTGAAATAAATTAACAAATCCATATCCATATTTACAATTAAAATAATAAGCTTAAGTTATCAAAGTAAAGTTAATTTATTAATCTAAAAATATAAAATTAAACTTGAAATAATTCAATTTAAAAGCTACAAATGTATACCATTAAAAATAGTTTACAAACTCGTTCAAAAAGAATATTAAATGAATTTTCAAATGAATCTTCACAATTATAACTAAGCAATAATTGAATACAATTTCTTTATTTTCTAACCCCGTTATTTGTTGGCCAATTTTCACTGTCACATTTGCAGTTATTTGCAAAGTTCAATCGTGAGAAAATCAGCCCACGACTTTCCACAATTGCCAGCCAGAAATTTCTCTCGAACTTTAAATGCCTTGTTTAGTTTTCACCCGAATTGGATTGGCGGGTTCATGACACCACGTGGGCAACAACAACAACACACAGTCACACAACATTTTGCGACAAACGACAAGTTGTTGTTGTTGTTGTTAGCTGTTGATTGCCTGCAACAACATGCAACAAATCAGGCAACAGGTTGTCGTCGTTGCTGTTGCTGTTGCCGTTGTTCCGCCAGATATCAAATTTCAGCTTTCTGGACAGGCGACTCCACATTGAATGCTACTTTTGGACAGGTGGGCAAAGAGCGGAAAAAGGGGAGAGAGGGGGTAGAAAAGTCGAGCTTTTGCACACCATTTGGTTGGCCAAACAGCAAACAGAAATTGTTTCAAGGTTAGTTAAAATGCAAACTCGTAATTCACATGACGCGCCAGGAATTGGAAGTTTATTTTTTTCCTTTCTTCGTCTTCTTTTTTTTATTTTACTTCTTCAGCTTCTTTTTTTTATCAGCTCTCAAAAGCGAAACTCATTTAAGCAAATAAAAGCCGAGTGCGGTTTCAACTTGAAACACGCAAACAAACATTTTTTTTCAACATTTTTTTCCTTTTTTTACTGTGGCTTTTATACCAAGCCAACATTTTTAAAAATGGGTATATTGGTTTTACCACGAGGTTTAGCTTTCAAATGAAAAGGATTTATTATTAGGTATTATTAAATTTCAAGTCTATAAATTAAATGAGTACAAATTAGAATTTCTTTCAATATTTCTATCTCATATTTTTATGCAACCTTCATTTTAATTTATATTCCTATTAATAAATATTTCTAACTATAAATCAATGTCTCTCTCCTCCATATACAGTGTGCAACTAATGTCTTCATACCGCATAAATTTATCAAATTTTCATATAAAAAAGATGTTTTGATGCGGGTTTCTTATACATACTAATCTTTTATTCACTTAAATTCCGTTCTTATGATACAAAAATTTCTTTAACCCAATATGTACCCATCAAAAATTTTGAATTTTAAATAAAAATCTATTTTTCAACTTTTTTTCTCGATTTTTTACAAAAAATTATTTTGATGCAAAAAATTCTTTTAACAATTCTAAGAGTGCCTGCATAAAAAATTTTTAATTAATTTTGCTTGTATTTTTTATAATTTTTTGAAAATCCTAAAAATTACTATTTTAACCCCTTTTTCCTCATTTTCATACAAAAAGTGGCTTTTTAGCAATTTTCATAAAACATTAAAAAAATACTAGCAATAAGATTTTTAAAAATTGTTTTGCAGTCACTCTTAGAATTGTTTGAAGAATTTTTTTGCATTAAAATATTTTTTGTAAAAATTGAGAAAAAACGTTGAAAAATAGACTTTTTTAAAAATCAAAATTTTCGATGGGTTAAAGAAATGTTTGTATCATAAGAACGGAATTTATGTGAATAAAAGATTAATATAAGAAACCCGCATCAAAACATCTTATTATACGCAAATTTGACAAGTTTATGCTGTATGAAGATATTAGTGGCACACTGTACATATATTTTGTGTCTATCTTACTAAAATAATCTGCTTAAATATTTTACTTAATAATTTTACAGTATTATCTAATTTTTAATAATTAATTTTAAATATATCTATTTTTACAGCATATCAATTGGTCGCTAATCCACGATTTTCCCTCTGGTTTTCATGAAGTCTTCAAGTGGATTTTCTGGCAGACAAAATGTGTGTGCCTGTTTAAACCAGATTTCGTGGCTTTCATTACAAATTTTATTTGATTAGCTGGGCAGCAGGTTAAAAGAAGTCGAGCAGACTGCATGGCAGGTTAACCCACTATGTGTGGAATACTTAAAAATATACATATTAGCAACAGCTCCTAAGTATTTTAGTCTCTCACACTCTAAGACAACACTTAAACAATACTAGTCAATTGTTCTCTACACTTTCTTATCTCAGGCGGGAGATGCTTTTAAAAATGTTGCCCAGAGGCAAAAAAACATATAGATGATGACTGTATCTAAGGTTCCGAGTCCCTGACCTTTGAAGATGAAGAAGAAGAGTGCCAAGACTGCAATGATAAGAATTGCAAATCAAAGTGTGTGGACTTTAGTTTATGGACAATACCACATATTGATTGTAGTTTCCTCTTTTCTCTCTCTTTTCCTTTCTTTATTCTCTTTGTTTTTACGCTTTAATTATTGATGCAGAAAAAACGCTAGCACTATAAAAACAGTCATTTATTAACAATTTCATTATTAATTGTTTCTGCTTAACCACCACATGGACAACAAAAATGATGACAAGTGGAATGCGATGAAGACTAGAAAAAAATTCTCATAATAAATACAGTTTTTTGCCCATTGTTTGCATACCAAAGGATCTATTGCAAATCATGCTATTCACACTTTTTATGCCCATGTGCATTACAAACTCATAATCTATAGAAAAAAAAAAAGATAAAAAAAATTTTATTAACTGAGAGAAATTTAATTAAATTTGGATTACATATGTATATAAAAGATTTCCATTCTAACTTTCGCTCAAATTAATAAACTATATGTATCAATATAATAGCTATTATATATTTGAAAATCTAATTATTGTAGAATGTCTCTTACAAAATAATTTGTGTAATGAATATTTCAAAATATTTTTAAATTAATTAATTAGTTATCTATTACAAACAGGTCTCAAGGAGAATTAAACAAAACCAAATAAATGCGACAACCAAATTACCTTAATCAAACAACTTTTATGCTCTTCCAATTATCCAATTATTTTAACTTTTGATGCCAAATGAAACGAATAAATTATAATTATTTTATTAATGCAAATTGTGCGTAGTTGCAAACATTTTTTGTATAATTCATAGAACATTTATAATTAATTTATTATTAATTACTGTATAATGGGTTTTTCTTGCTGTCAAGCAAACCTTTTAGTAATAAAATAAAATTAACGACCAAATTTCATTATAAATTGTGTCTGCAACAAATTGTAATTTATTTTGTTTGATTTAATTCGCAATCATAAATTTAAAGCTCACAGCAATCGTCATTTGTATGCAGAAAAGCCCGAACAAAGAAATACAAATATTAATAAATAATTTATAATTTATATGTGTGTGCAAATACGAAATTCGACAGACCGCGACCAGCCGCAACAAAAAAATAAATAATAAACAATATGAAATAAAAACCAAACGTGGCAGACAATAATTAATAAAATGATCAAGCAACAGAAATGTTTAAGCAACTCAAACAAAGCCCGTCCTTAGCTTTATAATTATATGATAATACTTATGAACATATAACACGAAATGTCAAGATTGCAATTTATAGAAATATAAAGAAAAAGTCAGCAGATAAATTCATAAATAAATATTCATAGAAAAGATATTGAATGAATAGTTAGTGAAAATATAATTAAAAATAATAATATTTTTTATTTCAATGGTCCTAGAGATTTTTCATAATTAAAATAAGTGCACAACATTAAAAATTATTTGAATTTATAGAAATTTATTTTAACAAATACATAAATATTTATAGAAAAAATATTATATAAAAAATTAGTAAAAATATTATAAAAAATATACAATAGCATTTTTATTGTAATAGTTATTATTATTACATTATTATATTACACGGTGCTACAGCCAAAAAACATCTGGGAGGCGAAATAGCGTAGGTTGTAGATATAGTTGAAGGTAACATTGTGGCATACTAGAATTTTATGTTGCACATCGAAATTTTAAATTACGGTACAAAAACCGCATCCTACAATAAACTGTAATACGTCGATGGAAAGTGAAAAGAAACATCTGCAACCTCGGATAAATATTGATTTATTATTAATTTTTTTAGAAAAAAAGTCATGGCAAAATGCTCCTCTGTAAACTACTTTGCTAACTACGCAACTACAAATGGAATATGAGGGGATGGGAAAATGGCGCAATAATGGCGAAAATATCAAGATTTTGAGCAATTCTGTTTCAGAAAATCTATTATAGGTTTGCTTTTACTCGTGAAAATGTGTTCTTTTTTAAAAAAAAATACAAGTCCAAGGGGTTTTTAATAAAATAGTGCTCAAAAACATCACCAAAGTCAAAAAAAAACACAAAAAAAATGTTTACGTCGAAAATACTCTAATAAGGGAATTGAATCCAGCTAAGTCAAGTATGACAGATTTATAAACCTAAGCTTCTTCTTTTCAAAACCGTTAAAAAAATTAAAATCAGTAAATATTTGACGAAGCTATGGAAACATTATTGAGTACGAAAAAACGGTTTTTGTACCGAAATTTAAAATTTCGATGTACACCAAAAAAATCTAGTATGCAAAAATAATGTATTTATCTATACCTACAACCGACGCCTTGTCTTATCCTAGAAGTCTTATTTTGATTCAATTTTGTAGCACCGTGTTATTTAAATATGCCGCTTTAGTGAGCTGGATCTTCAGTCAAGTTCAAATGGAATGCATTTTGAATAAATTTTAATAGACCTCCCATCCTACAGCTGGCAAGTTACAACTATGCCAAAAGTCGTTTATCTTTCAAACGAAATCTGTCACACGTCCAACATATTTATTGGCATTGCGCCCCCGGGACACTCGGGCATATGTCTGCTGTCTGTTGTCTGGGTCTAGAGGTCCAGTTTGACAGTTAGTCTGCTCCAAATCATGTACAAATAAATGCGCCAATAAATTTCATCATTAAAATCACTTAATTTTGATCTACGATGAAAATAATGAAAAATCACCAATGCCAAAGCCAAAGTCGCCAAAGACTGAAACGAGATCTCAAGTTGGACCACATCGGACAGAAGAGCGAGGCTCTCTTTTTGGCTTGCAGTCTGCAGTCTGCATAAATCATAAAATAAAAGACACTAAAAGCAAAAATAAATCACTACAAGAAAAAAAAAGAGACCCATGCAAACCGGGCGAGCATTAGAGAAACTTTTTTGTTGCCTCCATCGCTGATCCGGTCTCTGGGTACGAGATCTGGCAGCAGCTACCAGGCGAAAATTAATTGTAAAGCTCGCCGCGCAGCACACGCTCCAACTGCAGCAGCTCTTGGACTGTCCAGGTGCGGGTCCAGGTCCAGGTCCAGGCCATCTACATAATTCCCGCTGCGAAGCACCACGAGACGCAAACGTTGTCATTTGAAATATGACGCCCAGTTTTCTACTTCTGCAATAGATACGAATGTCTCGCCCATTTCTTATGGACTTGCATGTACATGGCGCATGCGATTCTAGGAACTCCCAACAATCAAGCATTTTGCACACGCTTGCTGAAAGTATTATGACTTTTACATAGCGTATGCAACGCATATTACATTATATATTATTGATATATATATTCTTGATCTCGTTGTCCATCCTCAAGGGACTTGCAGCAACAACTAATGTTCGCTGACAGCGCACAGTGCAATTTATTCGTCTACTTATAATCCACTTTAACAGCGCCGCTTGTTCCACTTTTATGGACAAACATCCTATTGTGAATGCTCTCCCTCTTATTATAAAAGGGCTGCCATTGTTAATTTATAGTATTTATATAGGTATATAGCTCGATGTATATTCCACTTTACATGCTGATTGCAGTTCTCTCTTCCATTTTTCAATATGATTGCTCCACTTAGATTCCACAATTTCTGTTCTTTTCATGACAGCTTCCTCTGCTCACCCAATCGTAAAGGCTTACACTTGCATAGATTCCACTTTTCTCTTAGATTCCACTAGCTGCAACTCGATCTTCCTTATCAAGATTGTCCTGGCTACCTCACTGCACAAAGCTTCTTCCATTTAGATGCCACTGTGCATATTACCTATTCACTCATTTATTTGATCCATACCTGTTGATTTGTAATCATAATCATAAGTAATTAGATTATTTTTGTTTAAAAGTCGAACTGATAATTAGATTACGATTATTTTTGATTTTGCCCAATTATTTAATGATTAAGATTACAAAAAAATCCAAAAAAAAAAAAATTATTACAATTATTCAAAAATACATGGTTAGAAAAAATAATCAAAAAAATAATAATATTTTTAAGTATTCGGATTATTTTTGATTTATTTCTTATTATTTCTGATTTTTTATGACTATTTAGTAACAATAAAAGTATTTTAAATTTTTACAATCAACGTAGCCAACATAATCAGAAAAAATCAAAAACAATCCGAAAAATTTATTTTTCTGATTATTTTTAAATAATTGTAATAATTTTAGATTATTTTTAGATTTTTTTGTAATCGTAATCATTATATAATCACCAATTTTTCAACAGTGAATTATATAGTCACTACGATTATTTCCAAAATTAATCTAGTTAATTAATAATTCTAATCGAAATTTAACAGGTATGATTTGATCACAGCTATTTACCTTGTCTCAGCGGACTCTGTTCGCTCTCTTTATACCTGAACAAATTTGGTACAATTTTAAAACACAGTACATGTGCTAAAAAATAATATATGTTGAATAAATTTATTTAAAAATTAAAAAAAGATAAAGTTTCTAAGAAATTTATGAAAAAATATAATTTGAAATCTTTGTAAAAAATCTGCAAAATTCCTTACGAAAGTTGTTTAAGTTTCATCAAGCTTTGAGAGCTTTTTTTTCGAAATATAGCTTCACTTACACACTCATGCACTCACGCACACTCACAAGTCTATTTCTAATGGAGGTGCATGTAAATGGCGTATGCAATTCCAAGAACTTCTCAGGACAGTCAAGTTTCTTCAGTTAATTTTTCCGCAAATGAACGTGGCATTTGTAATGCATATGTATAGGATTAGAACTTGTTACCAATTATTCAACTTCAGTCATTTGGCTAACTAATTGGGCTTAGAGAATAACAATTTTAACATAGAATTAAAGAATTTACCAGTTAGCTAAGATGAAACTTGTTCAAGAAACTGACAGCACTATTAATTAAATTTTAATTAAGAATAGGAAAGAGGCAACGGAAATGGTTATATTTTATTATTATTGTACATTTTAATAAAAAGTTTTTAAAATATTTAGAAAATTTCTGTATTAGAGGAAGAATAAAGATATTATTCTTCGAAATTTTTAGCTTCTGTACAACAATTTTAAAGTCATAAAAATGGGGAAATTCCTAAAAAGCTTTCAATGAATTTTAGTCAACTGATAGTTTAGATTGTATCCCAGGAAAGTACAGTTGTCACATAGTTTGCTAGTTGCTTACTGCAGAGCGTAGCCAAATGCCATCAGCAGCACATGCCAAATGGTAATGACTCTACGACATTGTGGCCTAAACACTTTGAAATTGCAGTTTCTCTTGTGGCCCATAAACTGGCCACTTGGCCACTGTCTGGCAACTACTACTGTGTCCCTCTGTGTCTACCTGTATCCACCTGTGTGTGAATGAAACTCGCCACCCGTTGAGCAATAAAAAAAAACCGGCAACTGCTTCATCTGTTGTTGGCCTAAAGGCACGGCCAGTTGGCCAACGAATAGTGGCAAATGTAATTTAATAAATTAATTACATCAATTAGTTGTTGCATTTTTATTGAAATCCCTGTAAATATTGTGCAAGACACATCTGCATACCGCAATTTCAATTTAATTTATAGATCATTTCTCACACAACTGCGACTCAGAAGCAGAAGCACAAGATTAAGGACAATCCCAGGGGGCGTTTCTCCATTGAGTCTATTACAAATTTATGCAATTGCTCTAAGACTTTAATTCATTGATATTCTTTTACATTTTTCTTTTTTTTTGCTTTGATTAATTTTTTGGGGTGTCAACTATGAGCGTGCATTTTTATTGAAACTTCCTTGTATCAATTAGTTTTAAACGGATTTATTGATAGCGATTTAAAGTGTTAGAGAAGATTTTGATAGTTTGTAATTTTACACATCTTTTACAAACATTTTTTAAGTAAAATATATTGAAGGCAAATTATTTCAAACAAATGTTAATGAATATAATGTCAGAATTATTTAAAAATCTATTTGATTTCTTTCAAAATATTATAAGTTTGATATAAATTTCCAAACACCTTAAAAATATCAATTTTTTAACAGTTTTATAGCTGATTTTTATATAAATTATATAGAGACATGTTCTGAATAATACAAATAGTTTTAAAACATTTTTTTACATATTATAAACTGTACTAAAAAATATTGGAAATTTTATGCAAAAATACATTTCAAAAATACAAATCTTAAATTTGAAATAAATAAATAATTATAAAAAATATTATTGTTTTTCACTTTAAAAATAAGTTGTCATTTTTTTTATTAAAATTTTCCTCCTAAAAAAGATTATTTCCAAATCAAAACAGCCTCAAAATGAAGAGGTATTCCCAATAAATTGTTTGTTTGATAATTTGCGAGTTTGTGTTCAGTACACATTTTGTCACCTGCATTTATTGTCACCCCAATGTGAAGTGATTGGGTGTAAAAAGTCAACTAACCGAGCTGTAAATGAACTCGGACTACACGGGCCCCATTGTCAGCCTGAGCTAATTTATCGTGTTACAATGGACGTGACTAAACTGCAAGTAGCACCACAAATCGCAGCAGCTGGCAATCTATTGATTGACCAAAAAAATACCAAAGAAACATGGTAGAAAATGCTACAGTTGAGCGCATGAAACAGTATGATACCCTGTGTTCTATTTACAATTAATTTGTTCATTTTTTCAAGTGCACAAAAATACCACACAAATTTTATAAATCTGTTGCAACTCAAAAAATTACTTATCTGAACTGTTTATCAAAAACATTTCTACAGCCGAAAAAAATGAGTTTCTGTAGTTTCCTAAAAGTGTAAGTATTTTGTGAAATATGTCTGATATGTAAATATACTGGGGTGGCACTGAAATCGCTTTCGCTTAAATAAGATGACTATGAATAAGATGACTAATGATAATGCTGTCATAACTCAGTCCCCATCGCCGCTTGCGCCATCCCAAAGTCCGCCTGATATAGTTGCTCGATGGTATTGATGCAATTCTCCTGTTTGAAATTTAAGTGAAATTCCAGCAAAAGCGATTTCTGTGGCACCCCCGATAAAAATAAAATTACATCTACATATTTACAGTATTCACGTTTACAAGCATACTTTGGATTCAACTCTAATTTTTGGTTTCTGCACTTATTTATGAACCGATCTTTCTGAAACTTACAGGATCGCCGCACAACAGTATTATCTAAATATCTGTTAGTTTGTAAGATTGTAAGTTCAGAAATACGCTTGAAAATTTGTTTTTATCTGCGGGAGTGGAGAACGGGAGATAAATTTGATCTGCTTTTGATACTAATGAAGAAAATGATTCTATATACGAATGTCGAAGAATATTACTTAGAATACGAAAATTCGGAAAAAAATTAGGAACCCAAAATTAGGAATCGAATAATTAGGAATCCAAAATTAGGAAGCCAAAATTTGGAAAAGCAAAAATTGGGAAGACAAAATTTGGGAGGACAAATATTAGGAAAATCAAAAATATTTTTTTAAAAAACAGAAAATCAAAGATACTTTTCCCAATTTTTTATCCTAGTTTTTATCATAATTTTTTTACTCAGAATATTTTTCTTAATTGAAATTCCTAATTTATGATTCCTAATTTTTTCTTCCCAATTTTGGATTCCTAAAATTTTACTCTTGGTTGTTTTTCTTCATTTTTAAAATTCCTTAAAAAAGTTTCGTAATTCGTATGAGGTACCGAAGAAAATACTTTATACTTTATAGAATCTGACTGCCTGTTACAAACTTGTGCGCAAAGTTAATATAAACCTTGTGCTGGGTATTTGAAAAAGTGCTCCCAGTCTGCTGACACGTGGGCAACGGGCCAAAAAAAGTCCAATCAAATTGTTAGAACATCAACTGCATATTGATGATGACAACGATGACAACGCGTTGACTTTGGTGGGGCATTTGGAGCATTGTTTCGACTTGGATTTGGGTTACAAAAAAAAAAAAAATAAATATAAAAAAAAAGTATTGAAAACTGCAAATGCAAATGCATCTATACAAATTGTGAGGGTTTGTTTCACTTTTGGGGTCAATGTCAATTTTGTTTTGCCCACCATGAGGTCGTGTCTCTCCCCTCCCCCTCTCAGTTTTGGACACGCGTTTGGCATCTTAAGCAGCTGTTGCGGTTTGTATAAAGCCCAGTTAAGTGTCGACCATTCAGTCAGTAGTTCCAGTTGGTTACAAACAATGAAGCGCAGCTCAGTGATTATTGTCTTGGTCGCCTTTTGGCTGGGCATCTGCCAGGCGGATGTGCAACAACAGCGTCGTCGCTATCCGCAACAGTTGCAACAACAACAACAGCAACAACAACAGGGCTACAACTATCAGCCAGCGCGTCTGGAGCAGATTGCCCAACCCACTCGCACCTATGGCGCCCCACAGCCTCAGCAATTGTACAGCGCTCCTGCTGCACCCGCACCCGCATCCGCTCCTGACTCCTCTGCCGCTCCGGCTCGCCTTCAAGCCAAGCCCGCTCGCTTGGTGGCCAACAGCGAGGCCCAGGAGGACATTGACGACGCCGCCGAGGAGGTTGAGGTGCCCAGGGCCGCAGCAGCACCAGCCCCCGCCCTTCCAGTTGCCCCTCCTGCGCCCGTTGGCCCTGTTGCCACGCCATCCATTGTTTATTATCCCGCTGGCGCTGTGAGTTTTGTGCAGCCAACGGCATTTGCCAAGTTCATAGCGGCACCCCAGTCCCCCGCTGCCGTTGCAGCAGCCGCAGCTCCTGCGGCCTATGTCGCTGCTCCCCAGTACTATGCCGCCTACTATGGTTAGGAGTAAACTAATATAGCCCATTGTGTATCCATAACAGCTCTAAATATAACGAATAAATCCCTGACCTTTATAGCAAAATATTGTCTTTTTTTTTTAACTGATCTAGTATCCTGCACACTAGATTTTTCATATTCAACATTTATTATGAATCTAAACTTAATTATATAAAAACAATTAATTGCTTAATCCCAGTTCCAAGTCTTCCTACATTCTTTCTTCTATCCTCTTCATAACTGTTCTAGTAAAATAGTAAAAATATAATTAATATAACGAATAAATTCCCAACCTTGATTGAGAGTTGATAAGCTATTGGTTTGAATTTAAAGGATCACAGAATATATCAGACATATTTGATAATGCAAGCTAAAATATCGTGAGAAAAAAATAAAATTAATGAAAAGAAAATATAAATAGAAAACAAGCGGGAAATGCTAAGTATAATCGAGTTCCCGACTATAGGATACCCGTTACTAATTTATTGCAAGCATTAAGAACAACAAATACAAATTGTTGCATACTTTAAGGCGCATAACTTACTTAAAAGACTTAAATCAGCCATTACTGCCGATCTATTTGTTCGATATTGATGCGATTAAGCAGGATGATAGCTAAAGTTTGTAGATAACTTTAATTAGCAAAGAAAACATAATATCTTCTCGCAACAGTGTTATAGTTGATGAGCCGATATCTTTAAGAATTTTAATATATTTGTGAATATGTATGATGAAGTCGGTCATTAACTTTCTCAATCACTTTTTCTCTATTCCTATGTATTACAAAAAAGGAAGCTAAATTTTATTTATTTAATTATTGAAGAGCTAACTTGACAATAATATAGTTATAGGCTAGCTTATTGCGTGAGGAAATTTAATATACATATATTTTTAAGCCACTATGTACAAATTAACAATTTTTATATTTTTCGCTTAAGTTATGAACCCAATATTACATTTAAGTTATTATATTAATAAATAAACGTACAGTAACAACTATAATATGATATACTGTTGCATTCCGTTTAATCATTTTGCAAGTTAAAAAGTTTAATTTTATTGCACATCTCGTTAGTTTTAATCGACTTAATCATATGCCAAGTGATGACCTGCCTTCTCCTTGCGTTCCCCCTTCTTATGTTTCCACAAATTGTGATTAAGCTGCAACAGCAGCGATCTCTGAGACGCATCATCAAGCCAGATTTGAGTAGACCTCTGTACCTCCCTTGTTGGCCAAGAGAGCAGGAGAACTGTTGGGAATACGGTAGGCATGGTAGGCCCAAATGAACAAGGCCTAACGAGCATTTGTCGAAAGCAGAAGGCTCAAAACAGTCTGACAATGAGTGAGCAAAGATAATCTATTATGACCGTAACAAGAAATAAATCCCAACTCGGTAATCCATCATTTTACGACTTGGCAATCAAAATAAGGAGTTTAGCTAAGTCACTAAAAGGAATCGGGAATGGACTCCAACTCCAACTCCAACTTCAACTCGAGCTCCAACTCCAGCTCGGAGTCAGACTCAAAAGTCCGACAAGCGGACAATTGGACAATGTGTGGCCAATCAACGGCCAACAAAGTTGGCTAGCTTCTTGCTAACCTGGCTTACTAACTGACTGAGCCTACGCTAGCGATGAGAGCAGCTTAAATTCCATTCCGTACGATACTATCGGTTGAACATATGTAATTTAAATTTATCTTTAAGAAATTCACTAGGAAACAGAAAGTTAAGTAATTCTATAAAAACTATATAAATATTATAATATTTATCTTATGACAGTTAATTTTCAGGACACAAAATGTCTTAATTGGAAAAATAATGTAGTTGTATTAATTTAATTTTAAAATTACTGCATAAAGATTTTGCTTTAAGTATGTGGACTCTAAAACTGTAATACAAAATATTTAAATTATAAGTATTATAATTTGATTATCCTAATAAGCAATAATTTCTTTGGTACATTGTTATTTTCGCATCATGTGTCGTGCTCGTGTCACGCTGTCATCTCTAGCTACGGCTAACGAACAAGTCGAAAGTCATGTTTAACGTTAAGCAGAACTAGAAGCCAAGAGGCTCTCAGATTGAGCCTGAGCTGCGATCAGGAAACATGCATTTTCGACATGCTCCATACACATTGAGGCCAAAATCAGCGGGATGATGGTCAAGGGGGAAGAGGGGCCGGGAGGGGAGGGCGTTCAAAGATAGACGAATTCAAAGCTCAATTTACGGCAGCCTGACGACTTGGACAAGTGGCAGCTTTGGGCCATTTTAGAGTCCATATGCTGACGTCTGACTAGGCAGTCCGTCTGTCTGTCCGTCTATCTGTCTGGCCGACTAAATAGTTGCCAATAATCCGTGTCCAAATTGATCGGGTTGCCGTTTATGGTAATGGACGAACTTATAGTAGATGCCAAAATGTTTGGCCGTTGGTCAACTCAACCGTCGAATGCTTCATTACTGATGCACAAACTTGGGCGTGCGTTTCAAATGATTTGCAACGGTTTTCAAGCGGCCGCTTTTGCATTATTATTGCTTCATTTAGCCAACAACAATTCCTTGGCCATGAAGAATGCTGTCAATTAGCGTAAGAGAGGAGCACCGAACACTAAAAAGATTGAGTTATGCCATTTAATGAGCTTCACTGACGATTACCAGAGGGGCGATGTGGAGGAGAAGTAGGAGGAAAGGAAACCCAAGCAGTGACTGCTGCTGCTGCTGCTGCCACGCCCCTTAACTAAGCCCATTGGGAACTGCTCATACATTTTCAAAATCGCATTTAAAGGTGAAGGTGCAACAGTTAGTGGGCATATCTGGTTCACTGCCTCTTGGAGCCATGCAAGCCAGCCAGCCAGCCAGCCAGCCAGCCAGCCAGCCAGCCAGCAAAGCTTAGCAAAACGACTGGCAAATTGAAAAGAATACACAAATATGGGTTAGAAAGAAATGCACGAAATGCATTATACACTCGGAAAAACCGTTCTAAAATTAAGTATGTTCGTACTTGAATTTAAACCGTTTTGTTCATACAATTTTAAGATTATTTTTGTTGAATGAAGCATGAAACGATCTTTATACTATAAGCTTCGTTTGTGATTCTTGCGTCTTAGAATTCTCAACTGATTCCAGCCGCAAAAATTACACACAAAAAAATCAAGTATCAGATAAAATCAAACCAACGCAGTGTCAAAAATTCGGTAATCCCGAATTTTCATAAGCCAAACACAAAATACTTGAATTAAGATTTATTTTATTTTAATTACTTCAACGCAAATATTTAGATTTTAGGAACTTTTAAAGAATTTTTTCAGTTATAAAATTAATACTTTTTATTTTTAACTATTAAATTAATACTAAATTAATACGAATACCAATTTAATACTGAGTAGTTGCCACTTTATTGGCATTTTGCGTTCTTTTAACAATAATATCCTGGAAACATGCTTAAGAAATAATTAAATAAAAAAATATACTATTATAAAATGATATTTAGATTTGTTTTTAGCGCGATTTTTATGCGAAATTTCTAAATTGAAACGAACCTAAATATGAGAATGTTGTGTACTAGAAACACGTACATTTTGGGACAAGTCCAAGATTTGCTTATGTGCTTTAAATAATGTGACCCTTTTATAGACTTAAATTTATCCACAAGCGTGCTACTTTAAGTAAGTAAAATCGAATTTAAAGATATCCAGGTTTGCAAAAAGCGAACTTGAAATAGGATTTGTAATCTGTTTTGGAAATTCCGAAATAAGTCAGCTTTTAAAATCGTTTGTACTTGAATATCGGAAAACTCGAAACTTTTTTTCCGAGTGTACATAAATACCATGACAAACGCATAGATGTGAACGAATACTTTAAGCTAAGGCCAACTTTAATATTAGCCAGTTTATGCAGTGCGCAGTATCAGTTTACAAAAATCACTTGAGCTCACATGTGTGGGCGTTTGTATTTGTATTGAAGCAAATGAATTTTCAAAGAGAAAATGAAAAATAAGCAGCATCAAATTAAAAAATAACACATATCAGCCGCAAAACAATGCTAGCAAAATATATTAAATTTCAATAAAAAAAAATACAAATTTAGTAAAAAGTCTGTAAAAGATATTTGCAAATTTTTGTATGTAAAATTTAATTTTTAAGTTCAACTTGGTTTCCTTTTAAAAATCGCGCACTTAATTTTACAAACTTTGTGAAAGAGGAGCAATTTAGGAATATTTAATAAATTTATTTGTTTTAAATGAATTAAAAAAAAAAACAAATAGTGCTAACAATAATGTATACAAAACTTCAAGACTCTAGCTTTATACTGAGGACTAAGTTTTAATCAAATGGGAAAATACTTCTTTTTCAGTCAAACGTTTTATCTGTTGAGCACGCCACCTATGGTTTTGTTTTAAAAGTAGATTCTTAACGAAGAAAGTAACTGAGCGAACTGCTCGTTCAATCAAAGTTATTCAAAACAATTCGTCGATCAACGACCGGTTCCGGCGCTAATTAAATTGTGAATTGATTTACTTATTTTTGTTCATTTAGCAATAAATTATAATTAAATGAAATATGTGCGGTTGGCCGTACCAAGGGAGTGACGCTTTATTATTAATGCTAAATCAAATATTCGAAGTTCGACAAAAATACTACCAAATCTCCGTACAAAATTTCAAAATTCTGACTACAAAATTGAAGAAAATAAAAACTTATTTTTGAAAAATCACCTTAAACTGACTATCGTCTCTTCTCTGTGAGCCAAGGCTGCCACACCGTGCGGTCCCATAACAGCTATTTTTCTTGAAAAAAAAAAAGCTGAAAGCACTGTTATAGTAGAGGTGGAGAATCATCGATGTTTTCGATGTTTGCAAAACATCGGAATGAATGCTTCAAAAATAATAAAATCGATAGAAAATTGGTACAAAAATTCGTTTGCAACTTTAAAAATTCTAGCTTTAAAATTAAGCAAGTTTAAAGTTAAACTCAATTGAGTTATCCGTGGGACCTGATATGGCTGCCACCTTTTTTTTTTGAGAAGCTTAACCAAGGTTGCCACATGATTTTTTTACAGCCACCTGAATGAATGCTTGTTGACCCAAAGCGTTCCTGACGGTGTTTGCGTATTCTAATTGGAACGCACGCACGGACGCACGCATAAAAACTCTACACGTCAGCACACTTCGAATAACAGCCAAAACTTATAAACTGATTTATTCAATAAATTTAGAAAATGCGCCAACTAAAAGGTAAAGTTAAGGAGACACGCAAACAGAAGAAGGAGCGCAAAATGGAAAACGTCCAAATGCGGGAAAAAATTGGAACTATTGTGCTGCCGGCGCTGGGTGTAATTGCCCTGATGGTAAGAAAGCCACAAATTGTAATAGCTCTCTCATATAATAACGTAAATATTTTCTAGATTGTGGCATTCATTTATCTGAAGACGAGACCCGCAATATTGGCCTAGAAGATGGAAGACCTTTAGTTAGAATAGACATCGAAGACTTTTACTTTGTGTTTGTGCTCGTGTATAGCATTATTTGTTTAGCTGTTAAGATGTGAATTGTGCAATTTGTTAAGAATGTTGGCTGTATGCATAGGCGGACTGTGTACACTAAACTTTTGTTAATAAACACAATGTAAATAACAATCATCGACAAGTGGACGAATGTAGTGTTGTAAACCGCATATAGGTCTTCAGTGCAGCAGGTGCGTGCTTTGGCGCGCGTTTAATTGCTGTAAAACAAATGATTATACAAAAAGAGAAAGTTATCAATAAAGCTTCTACATGTATATTATTATGTATTGAGCACACATAGACAGCCAGACACCAACAACTAACAGGTTTTAATTTTAGGTTTTTTTTACATATTTGCTTTGGATCTTTTCTAGACATTTTACACGTTGTTCGTTTGTCGAGCTGTTCAAAACTTGAGCTCTGCATTTGTGAATAAAAGAAAATTAATTTAATTGTTTTGGGTACCGAATTTCGCGTCTATTAGAACATTTCAACATTACACTGACCAACAACATTAAGTAGTTAACTTGGAAAGAGTGCAGTTAAGTTGGTTTTTGCTTGTGATTAGATAACACACAAAAAGAATAACAACAACAAATCGAGACAACTCAGTGTGCCAGCTGTTTGCAGTCTCTCTTTTAATCTCTCGCTACTCAGAAGCACACATACACACATACACGACGCCTTTTCGCTCTCACGCGGCGCGCGTCCGATTTTTGGCAAATTCATTTGACGCAGTTGTTGTTTTGGTTTCCACACTGGCGCGTGCGGGTGAAAATAGTGATTTTAATATTTGGACAATGTTTAAGTTTTTAGTAAGTATAAAGTAAAACAAATAATATATGGTGAAATACATCATTGCAGATCGGACAGGTGTCCGCGTAACATAGCAACAACAACAAATCGCGACGTTCTTTTTATGGCGATGATTTAATAATATTGCTACTGTTGTTGTTTTTTTCTGTACTGCTTATCGTTCAACAAAGAAATACCAACAACATTTAACGCATATGAAAGAAATCAGCTGTAGATGAAATGCATATCCAAATTATATAAACTGGAACTTTTCCATTGTGATTTCGTTGCTTTTGTTATCTGTGAATAATTTTGCCCCTCCTCCAATGTCCTTGTATACAGTTCAAAGTCCACGATTTTACAAGAGATACAAATATGCAAAAGATATTAGTGGTATACCTGCAAATAATATTGACTTGGTTTCGATACATCGATTGCTTTGTACACACGGCAAACTGATTATAATAATAACCAGAATAACATATGTAAAAGGGACATTATCCACTTTTTAAAATCTTCGACTGTGTTCAACAAATCAACAAATGTCACAAATTTTAACAAAATATGAACATATTTTGCTTTTCATTTGTCAGTTACACTAGTTCAGTTTTAGATAAAATATTCGTATTCTCAACAAATTTACACAAACAAACAATTAATAATCATGAAGCTGCTTGGAGTGGGAATGCAGATCGTGAAGCGCAGACAGTCACTTTGTGGTGGTCAATCTACACGCAGACAATCTTCATGTGGCGAATCCTCATGTGACCCATCCCCATGTGACTGCCCGCAGCCGTTTGACGCCTTACCCCCTTGTCCGCCCAAGCCCTTTTGGACAGGACGTCGCGTTTTGTTTTTTTCTATGGTCCTAACTTTAATCTTAGTCTTAATCCAAACAATTCTCATTCATTTTAAATCATTTCTTTTTGCAGTTAACTTTTGGGGCCGGAGTTTATACCGGCATTTACGTATCGCAGAATTATGAGGTATGTAAAATTCACTTCATATCAATCAAATTTATTTATCAACTATTTGTTTGTTTACACATTGCAGGTGCCCCGTGTAGACGACCCCAAAAAGCTGGTGGAACGTGCGAATGAAAAGTTTCGAGAGCTTGTCGATGGCAAGAAAAAGTAAAGGCTCTTTTTTATTGAAACTAAACCTCCTCATACTCATCAACTTTACGCCAAGCAGTTTATTTTAGTAAATACCAAATGTAACTTAAATCACGCGCTCTATAAATTTACAATAAATTTGTTGACAATACAATTTAACATATTTAACATCAAGACTGATTTTGAGCGTGTTTCGTAGACTGCAAATATTTTGATCATGTTTAATCATCTTCATCACCATTTGGTTCTATAGCAAAATCACTTTAAATTTTTGAACTATTTCACAGCACACCAGTCGATCAAATTGTGAAAGATATCAAAAAGGAGGCCAAAAAGGTTTTGGATGATTAACTTGAAGTTGGAGAGGAAAGACAACCAATATAATATACTTTAGTTTTTCTGTGTTTAAACCAATTTTATCTATGATCAAATAAAGCAAATTTCAATAAATTTACATTCTAAATGAAGGAGACACCTCCGCCATAATATTCTAAACGTGTCTGGGGCTGCACAAACGCCAACCAGTCGGAGGCATGCGTTGGTAAGAGACCCATGCTATGGCATTTGTACAGAGCGAGCGCGACGTTGGCCAGATTTCCCAAAATGTAGACGAAACGCTGCCCTGTGCCCTGGGCACCTTCGGCCATTTTTGAAGTGACTTGTGTGGTGAAAATTGCCTTGATTGGGCGTATCAACATCATGCCGACCATCATGATTGGGAATATGGATATCGAATTGCCGGACATGTACATGATGAACAGATTCATTGGAATCTGAAAATATTTATATAGATTAACTTGGTCACTTGGTATTGACAACACTTACCTGTTTCAGCGGTCCCAAGGCCAAATCCCAGGATTTTTTAATCACCAAACGTTGATCACGCACAACTTCAGTTTGATTCACAAGTGCCGTGGGATTGTAACCAGGCGGCGAGGGCATATCTGCATTTTTGCTGCATCACACGCAAGAAACGTTGAGTCCAATTGATAAAAATGAATAAAGTTTCTGCACTTACCTAACATTAAAGTCGAGTGCCCATTTTGATTTCTTCGAGTTCTGCTTGGCCGACATTTTGATTGAGTTTTTTAACTATTTTTGTGTAAATTTAATTGAAAAATTACTTATAAATTGGCCACCGGAGTAGTCGGACAAGAGTTTTGGTTATCGTTATCGGCTGTAGCAACCCTTCAGTGCCGACAGTGTTGGACAACACTTTTGAGTGTTGCATTTGGAAATGTTATCGACAGTCACCCATTGAATTAATTAAATTAATTTATATATAAATTATTCGCCCACGCAATTTAAATGTAAATTTTTATTAAATTTTATATAAAATACAATCCAATAAAACCAAATAAATTATAAATAAATTAAATAATGAAGTTAATTTCGCGTGATGAATTTAGCATATTAAATCTAAATAAAATGTATTAAAATCGGCAATTTTTGAAAAATTCTAGCTTCAAATTTAACCGAAATGCCAAAAAGAAAACTAAAAAAAAACCTAAATATGGAAATCGAAATTTTTCTGCAATATTTGCAATTCTTAATTCTCCAAATGTCAAGACTGAGAATGATGATTTCGTAAATCAGCTTTGATAACTTCATCATTCGAATTCCCAGAGACGAGCAAAGAACATATAGTTTCACGATCATATTTCCTTGCTTGTTATTTAGTATGTGCATTGGAACCAAGCGACCAAAAAGTAACTAATTCTCTTCAAAATATTGACGAAGCTGCTGCCTTGGTTCTAAATTAAACTACAACAAGTTATCGTCCATCATGGTATCAAAAGTGGTTCAGCAGGTTTTGTTTATTTAAATTTTATTTAGAATTACCTTTATAAATAGTACGTTCCGTTTTCATATAGTTTTTCTTTTATGTATGTGTGTTTGTTTGTTGTTGTTACTTGTTTTGCTGCCAAGCGACGGACACAAACGAAAAAATTAAATTGGTTTTTCTTGTATTTTTTAAAGAGCAATTACAATTACAGTTTTGTTTTTTCTCATTATTATTACTTTTATATTTATAAAATTAAAAAGAAATATATATTGATGAGGGGGGTAGGGCAAAAATAACTTAAAAAGACAATTTTATACCATATATACTTGTTTTTTGTTTTTCTTTTCTTTCTTGTTATTGTGGTGGTGGTTGTGGTTGGGTTCTCTTTTTACTCATTTTTGTTGCATTTTAACATCCAATAATTATATATAGATAAATTTAAATTAAATCATAGCGTTGTTTTTTATGCTGATGCTGCGGTGCTTGCGATTCTTAAACAAAATTTCAATTATGCGCGGCGGCTTTGCGTGTATAGCTGGAAATGGAAATGCACAGAACCCTCAGTACGCTAATCTTGTTGATCTTGTTTTTCTTCATGTTGTTGATGTTACTTTCCACATACATATATGATGCCGTTAGTTGTTGAAGGTTTATTTGCTTCTTTGCTTTTTAAATCAAAGTGTATAATTATTTCTTTTGTTGTTGTTGTTGTGGTTGTTGTTGTGGTTGTTGTTGCTGCTGCTGTTGTTGTTGTTGTTTTTATAGTTTATTTAGCGATTAGCATTCTTTAGCTGATTGGACAACCAATCAAGTCCCTCGTAGAGTCCATCGCCGCTGGTTGCACACGTCGCCTGTATATACCAGTTGCGGTTTCTGAGTGAGTGCAAGCCAAGCTTATCGGTGATTTCAGCCGCATTCATTGCATTTGGCAGATCCTGAATTAAAAGAGTGAAAAGATACAATTAGAATATTGAATATAAAGTTATATTCACAATTAGTGAGAGTGCATTTTCAAGGCTCTCTTATCTCTACAACAGCTCTGTTCGTTATCAGTAAACATTTCTCTTCTTTTTTTTTTATATGTTGTGCAATCAATTTGGAAATGCTGACATCAACATTTAAAATGTTTTAATGATTAAAAATCAATTCAAACCGGATTAAAATTATTCTCTTAAAGATTTCATCAGTATTTGTGTTATCACGCATGAATAATTAAACAAAACATACCTGTTTGTTGGCGAATATTAGTAAGACTGCATCTCTAAGCTCATCCTCAGCCAGCATGCGCATCAATTCCTCTCTCGCCTCACCGATACGCTCTCTGTCATTGCTGTCAACGACGAAGATAAGACCCTGTATAAAGAACGAGATAAACATGTTAATTAAAACTGTAATACGGATAAGAGTTGAAAGAGGGGATGATCAAATAGATAATTATCAGTCCCGTCTTGAAACAAAATAAACTTTGACTAATCATAGTATAATCATTACAAGTTATTAACATCATCTAGAAACTATTAAACTAAACATTTTTTACATAGATGATAAATTTACAACGTACTTGTGTATTCTGGAAGTAATGCCTCCACAATGGACGAATTTTGTCTTGGCCGCCCACATCCCACACTGTAAAGCTAATATTCTTGTATTCTACAGTCTCCACATTGAAACCTAAAAGTAAAGTGAAAAGAAGAAAATTTAATACGCATGTATTAAGGATAAGAGCTGATAGGACTCATTTAGATATATATCAGTCCCGTCTTGAAACAAAATAAACTTTGAATAATCATAGTATAATCATAACAAGTTATTAACATCATCTAGAATTAAATAAACTAATAACTACAAGTTGTACTTACCAATAGTAGGTATCGTTGTAACAATTTCGCCTAATTTGAGTTTGTACAGAATTGTGGTTTTACCAGCGGCATCCAAACCGACCATCAATATTCTCATTTCCTTTTTACCGAAGAGGCCTTTAAATAGATTCGCAAATACATTTCCCATGTTGCTGCTGTTGCTTCTTGTCTTTCAATGTGGAGGGGATTGTTAATAAAATTGTTATACTACTGCTTCGTCTCCTTCTTCTATTTTCCTTGGAATTATTAAAAACAAGTTCAAATCCGAGTTGCAACTGCTGTTAATATGCAACTCTTGTTGGATTTGTATGCTTGTGACGTGAAGAAACTGCAACAAATAGAATAAAATTCCAAATTATTATTTCATTTCAACTCAATTCATTTCGATTCAATTAAACTGCTGCTGGCATATGGAGAAGCAAGGAAAACAACCCTCCATAGACTTACAAGCAATGGAACTGACTTGAATTACAAACAAATATGACGAGTGAAGTTTTAGTCGAGTGTTGTTTAGGTTTCGATGGTTAATTGCATACTGTTTTAATCAAATATCAGCACACATCAGCTTCGATTGTTAGGCTGACGTGTTTAACAAGCGATGAGTAAACCGGAAACCCCAAAGCGAAATCATGAAATCATTTATGAAAACTCCATTAAAATTGTTAAATACGAGCAACGACCACGTAGAAGCAACAAAGTCTCTTCAACGGAGCGAGAAAGTGTGGAAAAGGCGATGAAAGCTTTTGCGAAAGTTCAATGACAAGACCAAGTTCAAGATGTCGGGCTTCAAAATAAGAAACAAAGCCAAGAACTGCCTGTCAAAAGCTAGTTCTCAAAAACAGCTTTGATTTGGTTATTTAAATTCGCTGTCAACGCTGACGACGCGACGCAGCCAGCGTCGACGCTAACATCGCACAACTGATAAGATATTGATTTTTGTTGTTGTTGTTGTTGGAGTGTGTGCGTATATCGGCGTCGGCTGCCGTGTAAATGAAAAAAACGTGTAAACGACATAGCGCGTAAATGATTAGCCTGTGTATATGAAAAATATTGCGATTTATCAGTTGAAATGCAAAGCTGATGACTCGGCCACAGCGTTGTCGCTTAAAATCTATGGTGAGTCAGCGGCAACAGCGGCAAAGTTTAAGTAGCGCCAGCGAGCGGCTTTAACTAGTATGCGTACGCGTGTGTGTGTCTGTGTCAGTTGAAAACATACAATGCAATGCAATTGAAAGTTTAATTGACTGGCTATAGAGAGAAAGAGAGGAGAATTTTTCAACGCCAATAACAACAAACAGAGCAGTCACAACTGGAGGCGCTAGTGCTGCAGACCAAAACGTACATATATATGTACGTATCTATAAAAATCCCACAACACGCCATTAAAAATACTCAAAAGCATTGTTAAATTGCATTCATTGCCAAAAGTAAGACGCGCAGAAAACGCAATGTCACATTAAATATGTGAAAGAAAACGAAAACTACACGTAGCAACTTTTTTTTTATATGCCGCCGCAGCAGCAACACCCTGCATACAAATACAAATACACAGTCACAAACACACTCATACGCACACAAGAGTTTAGGGTTGCCTAAAACTCTTATGTGCGTGTTAAATGATCATCATTTTCGGCGAGTTAAATGCACAAATACACACAGATTGCAATTATTGAACATAACAAATTCGCTGGGAATTCGAAAATTTGTATGTTTTCTTTGTTTGCACGAAAAATTAATGCACGGATAGCCCACGCACACATTAGGCAGCCCTATGCAATTTGTACATGTATGTGTGTGACTGTGTGTGGCTGCCTTTGTATGAGTACCAAGAAATGATGACGGCGACGTATGCCTATTTTTTCTTCATTTGCGTTCGTCAAACAGCGGCCGCCTTGTTTTGTTAATTTACAATCGAAATAATGGTTGGTTTTACACTTTAACATTGCCTAGATATTTAGATTTGAGCTATTGCACTTTGCACTTATTATTTACCGTTTTCTTTGCAGCTTTATTGTAAATTTTCCTTTGATAAAATTTTTCTGCTGCGCCAAACCGACGGGCGAAAGAAGAATGTACAAGTAAGTTAATGATGACAGAGTTGTCTACGATAGCATGAATCGATATGCACGTGAGTGCGACCTATCGATTTCACATAATTCAAGATAAATGGTAATAAATGTATATTATATAACAGAAAACTACCATCGCATTGCTTAAATAATAAAAGTTAATTATTTATTTATTATTTGTTAACGTGAGGTAAATTTGTTTATCGCAGTCGACGCTACAATTTTCGTGCACTCTCATCGCCATTTCCTCACGATAGTTGTATGTGTGCGTGTGTCAAAATTTCTACACCAATACACCAACATCACCCACATTGCTGCGGCAGCATTTTTCATGGCAAATAATAAAAACGCCACAAGCTTTTTGTTAAAATACGTTGATTCGCAGCATAGGAACCCAAAACATGATTGAAAATCCATACGCACCAAATAATTGAATCAAATGCGCACCAGTTTGAGCAGAAATTTTAGAAATTTCTGCTTGGAAATGTCAAAAAATCACAGAGCGAAATAAAACTTGACCGAGAATACACTTGCCGTTGAAAAAACTGCAAATTCACCAACGCTGAACGTACGCTCAACGCTAAGCGTGGACGTGTGTTAGAACAGCACGACTATACCAATTCGTGGTGACTTCTCATGCGGCACTCTCAAATGCTGCCACGTCTTGTCCACAAGCGAGGCCGGTGTGTTGAATTAAAGAGATGACAAGCAACCGTGAATGCACGCTATACATTGTATATCGATTGATGGACAAATAAATGTTTTATCCAAAGACGCCATTTTTGGGAAAGGGATTTCTATTGGAAAATGAAATTCTTAAAGTGCATGTGAGTGGACAGCTTGTTTACAATTCAAATCAATAAGTGACATTACAAACACAAGCACAACTCAAAACGTCAATTATTATATATAAGAAGCAGATTAGAAAAGTACGATATTTCGATTATTCTTAGTTTTTAGTAGGGAAGCATTGGCATTCGATAATTCGTGTGCTTGACGGCGCAACACTGGCTGCGTTGATTTGAAATTGTTCAAATAATTGTTTTTTTTAGGTTTCAGCTTTGCCCCAACTTTTACCATGGCTATGCCAGACGCCACGCATAACAACCTATCGAATTAACACCCTGCGTACCAACGTAGCCGACTACAGAGCCAAATTGCAGAGTCAGTTGGGCGAGCGTTATGGCCAACAAGCGCCCAGAGTATTCGGGCTTCCAGAATTGCCAGAAATGTTGTGCATAGAGCCACTGGCGACAACAGCTAATATACCATATGACGACTGCCTCAAGCAGGTCATTGTGGACACGAGCTGTGGTGCTGCCTTGCTAAGAGGCGCCCACGTATTTGCACCCGGTGTGTTGGCCATGGAAACGGGAACACAGCTGCACGAGATGGTCAATGTGTTTGCGGATCTGCCAGGGAAGTGCAAGCGAGGCACTGCCACGCGCTACGTCTGCGATGAGAAGATCTTCTTGGGAGTGGGAAAAGTGCTCATGCAGCGCCATCAGTTGTACAACAACAAGGAGCAGCCGGCCTCAGGGATCGCCATACGCATGGAAACGAATGTGAGTGGCGTGCCCACGCTAGGCGATCTTAGTGACCAGGATGCACTGCTGCAGAACCTGCCCTCGATTGTGTGTGTGCACGTGCTGGCGCCACAGCCCGGTGAGCGCATCCTGGACATGTGTGCGGCGCCAGGGAATAAGACAACCCACATTGCGGAGCTCATGGGTAACGTGGGCACTGTGATTGCGCTGGATAACTCGGGCAGTCGCGTGCGTGGCATGCAGCCAAAGCTGGTCAACTACAGCTGCATTGAAGCACATCAATTTGACGCCACCAAAGCCTGGGATGAGAACGGGACTGGAATCTCCAATAGACCGCCTTTTGCGTCAAGCAGCTTTGATCGCATACTATTGGATGCTCCCTGCAGTGGACTGGGCAATCGTCCGCAGCTCAGTTGCAACATCAAGCAACCCAAAGTGCTGCAATCCTATCCACACATCCAACGCAGTCTCTTCTCGCAGGCGGTGCCACTGTTGCGACCTGGCGGCATTCTCGTCTACAGCACCTGCACCGTCACCGAGGCGGAGTGTGAGCAGCTGGTGGCCTGGGCGTTGCGCAAGTTCCCGCAGCTGCAACTCGTGGATGCCACGCCCAAGTTGGGTGCACCTGGTCTACCACTGCCGGATCTGGATGCTGCGCAGTGTGAGTTCCTGCAGCGGTTTGGCCCAAGTGCTGAGAATCGTGTGAAACACTTGGATACTGTGGGATTCTTTATAGCCAAGTTCCAAAAGGCGTTGTCCCAAGAGAACTTGGAAAAGCAAATTATGTAGAATATATTGCTTCAAACAGGGACCGTAACTTTTATGTTAAAAAAAAAAAATTATAAGTTAAGAATTATTTTCAAATTTATATTTTAAAGTTGCGAGATAACAATTATTTTTAGTTTTTATTTAATATTTAATTTTTAATAAAAATTTTGTGAAATAACACTAGTTGCTGATTTGTTCAATATACACTCAGACCAAAAATTTTTCGTACACACTCTTTTACTATAACAGCAATGAAAGTCAAGTCTTCACAGTAAAAAAAATATACTTGGAAAGGTCGTTTAAATTCCGTTTGAATGATGCAAAACTTTCCTTAACCCTTTAAGTACCCATTGAAAATTTTGAGTTAAAAAAAAAGTGAAATTTTAAACTTTCCTCGAATTTTGACAAAAAATATTTTGATGCAAACAAATTTTTCAAAAAATTCTAAGAGTGACTGCAGAAAACAATTTTCAAAAATCTTTTTGCTAGTATTTTTTATAATTTTTGAAAATTCTAAAAATTACTATTTTAAACCCTTTTTCCTACTTTTCACACAATAAGTGGCTTTTTAGCAATTTTATTTTAAAAATCAAAAATAAAAGTTAAAGTGAATATCTTTTGAACCAAAATTAAAAAATATTCTTGATCTATGACTCGAGCCTTTCGACCTTTTATATGATGCATTTAAGGACATATAAGGACGTCCTTTAAGGAAGAAATTAAGGATCCGACTTTTTATATTATATTTCATCTTTTCTTCAATACTCTGTTGCAGGCAAACAAAATACCAATTGATACTAAAAATACCAAGAGTATACTAGAAATCATTAAAATACCAAAAATAGTATCACTTAAATTATTATTTTTGATTTTTAAAATAAAAATCAAAAATAACTCTTATTTGTAATTTTTAAAATAAAAATCAAAAATAACTTATTTTTTATTTTTATTGAAAAAATCAGAAATAAGTGTTATTTTAAAACTTTTTATTAAAAATTGAATTTCAATGATTATATTTGACTTCTTAAATACAAATTAAAAATAAGAATTAAATTTGATTTATATCTTGTAAATTGAAAATATAAGTTTTTGGCTGATATCGATAGTTCCGGTTGAAATAGGAATTTTGGTGTATACCATTTTACTATAGCATATTTCCTTCACATTTATTATTTTAGATGAAATTAGCATTCATAACTCTTATTTGCAGATCCTTGTTTCAAATAAAAGCTGTTATTTAAAAAATGATAATCCAATTCATCTTTTACTGCAATCCAAAGTCGAAGAAAATCGCACGTATTTCTGCTTTTATTTCAGTTTAAATATTGTTTTATATGTATTTTACAATTATGTTTCTTGTTAAGTTTTTGTGGCATGTACTTTAGCTTTATTATATTCTTTTTTCTTTGCTCAAATTTAAAATTATTGAACATTTTGTAGTTGTTGATGTTTTGCTTGTTAATTAATAAGATTTTTAAAAATACTTAAATAATGTACATTTCATAATAATAATTATAATATTACATGTTCTATACGCCTAAGTGCTGCTTGTGTTTTGTTTTGTTTATTTGTTTTGTTTTATGCGTAATGTGTGAGTGTAGTCATTATTATTTGTTGTTGTAATTGTTAATTGATTTGTGTTGTTGTTGTGAGTTTTAAACGTTTTGTTTCAAAATGCAACTGCTGCATCTAGTTGTTGCCTAGAATAAAGAATTTCACATTGCATTAATTATAAGTAAATTAATTAAATTAGAATATATAGATTTTTGTTTCAACTATTACAATTACAAGCTATATTTGTAGTTAAGTTTTCTTTTTGTTATATTTTCTCTCTCATTTACGGATTTATGGATAGATAAAAACTATAAAATTCAAAAACTCTGCATAGTTTTTTTTATTAATATACAATAACATATCCAAAAATCGAATATTTTTAAACTATTTACTTATTACTGTCATCCACTTGATCACTTGGATTAACATTGAATGGAGCTAAGAATTTTAATTGCATCGAATGAAAAAAATAATAAATATCAGTGGAAAGGAATAAAAGAAAGAGCAACTGGAGTGCGATATGAATTGGCATAATGGGATCGGCTACGGGATGAGGTTAATGCCCAAATGTTTCAAGTCTAAGCGGCTTCGATTTCTTGTATCCTTCATAATCCGTTTTCGTTTTCTTCTTTCCTTACAACAACAAAGTCCTGTGCTTTATCTCATATTAATGCTTAGAAGCTACATATACATATGCCTAGGAGTTTAGATATATATTGTTTGTTTGTTTATTTACGTCGGGATATTTAGCGTCTTGAACTGATCCTCCTGCATTTCAGTCATCATAAACGTGCCATCCTGCAGCAACAAAACAACGCGACGCGTTCCACCTAGAATTCCAGAAATGTTATAGTTTGTTATACATTTAAATTAAGTTATTGTTGTTGTTGTTGCTTACCCGGCGATGGTAAATCCGCTTGGACCACTTCGGCGGGTATTTGCGCCTCCGTGCCGTCGCTGTCCGAGGTTGTGATGTGAATCTGCGCCGTGTGCGGTGTGCTGCCCGCTGGCGTCGCCTCCTGTTGCTGCTGTTGCTGCAACACCGCCGCCTGATGCTGTGCCAGTTCCTCCTCCGTCATGCTCACAAGTATATGCTCTCCATCGGCTGTGGCATCGCCCTGTTGGCCAACGGCAGCCACTGCCTCGGCAACCGCATTGTCCAAGGTCAGCACATCCTGATCCTCGCCCTCGGCAGCGGCCACATACGCAAACTGCTGCTCGCCATCGGGGCCTTGGGTGACCAGGATGGTCTGACCCTCGGCATTCTTGCCGGCCACCTGATAGACGGTGCCATCCTCGCCACGCACCAGCAGCGCCGAGCCATCCTCGTTGGTCAGCACCTGCTGCTCACCGCCGAGCAGCTCCTGTGCGGCTGCCTCGAGCTGCTCACGCTGCTGCTCCTGCTGTTGCTCCTGCTCCATTTGTAATTGCGTCTCCTCCTGGCCAATCAGTTTGCCCGTGATGGGGCACAATTGTGCCTGATGCTGTGGCAGCTCCTCCTGTTCCATTTCCACGTCTAATTGCATGGGCTTGGGTGTCGAGGCATTTGCCGTGCGTTGCCTCAGCGGTGTCAGCTGTTGCACCTTCTGGATCTGCACCTGCTGTTGTTGTTGCTGTTGTTGTTGCTGTTGCAAGGCCTGCGCTTGTTGCTGTCGCTGCTGACGCACCTGTGCCGCTCGCTGCGCCAACAGATCCTCGCGCGTCATCACCTTGCGCGTCACTTTGAGATCCCCCGACTTGGACAGCTGGAGTATCTTTTGCTCCGGCGTAACCGCCTTGGCACCCGCCACCGCCCGCTGCTGTGGCGCATTGGCGCGTGCCACAACCGTGCGACTGCTGCCTGGCTGCTGTCCGGTTCGCGCAGGCGTAACCACTTGTCGCACCGACGTGGGCGTGCTGCTGGTGCCCGCCGGACGACGTTGCAGCGGAGCCCCGCCTTGTCCGAATGTGCGCAACACATGTGGACGCTGGCCAACAGTCACTGGCGAACTGTTGCCCGCGGCGCGAGCGATTGCCATGCGCTTGGCGGCCGGAACTGAAGCTGAGGCGGCTGGCTTGGGAGCTGGCGATGTGTCTTGTGAGTTGTCTATGCGAAAGATGCCTCTGCTGTTGCTGCCCATTTCGGATCGCGATAAATACCGCACTGGGCCCTCGGTTCGTTGACGTTTCTGCAAAGGAAAATCCAAAGATTTATATACATAAAATCTCTTTGAATAGATCAACACTCACCATTTGTATGGAGTTGGGCATTTCGGGCTTGCGAAACATGCCGGAACTGGTGCAGTCATCCGTGTAGATGATATCGCCCATTTTCGACGTCAGCTCGCTGAGCGCCGACTTTATGGTGCTGCCATTGACACGCGTCGGCGTTGCTGGCATCGATGATTTGGGCTTATTCAACTGCACGGAACTGCCGCCGTTTTTTAACCGCTTAACCGTATGCGATGGTATCAAGTCCTCTTCGAGATCTTCCAGCTCCATGGATTCGTTGGAGGCATTCAGAGCAGAGCCCTCGGCACTGGAATCTGTATGATTTAGTTTGCGCTTAATGGCCATTGGCGTTGTGGCCGCCGTCGACCAATCCTGCTCCGTGGCAGACTCATCTTCGTTGGCTGATGAGGGCGATGTGGAGCCTTCGCCGCCACCGCTTTCGTTAACCCATTGCTTGAACTGATCCATGGCTTTGGTCTTCGAAGTGCGCGATGGACGCGACGAGGCGACGCCCGATGAGTTTGGCGATACTGCCGATGACGATTCTTCTGGGCTAAGTGGTGCTTGATCCGATTTGCCAGCAACTCCCGATGTTGGTGACTTATCCAGCTGCTTCTCCTGCTGCATTCTCTTCAGTGCGTCCAAGCTCTTCTCCCGCTTAAGCTTCTGGCGTGCCAGTTGTTTCTCAAATACTTGTAGAAAGTAGGGCACACGCTCCAGATTGGCCATCACTTCCCAGGTGTTCTCATTGTGCGATCGATCGATCCACTTTACCAGATACTCATGCGTCTTCCGCCGTGGATTAAAACGTTTCGCCACAATACTTTCGACCGCCTCCTCCGAACGCTGATCTGTCTTTGGATCGACGCGTATGGCAATCCGATTGTTATTCTTGACAGCACCAACTATTGCTGTTGCTGGCGTTGAGGCGCCTGTTGGTGTTGGTGTGCCCGGCTTCGATTTGGGACGCTCGTTCTCCGTGTCCTTATGCTGTGAAGCGACTGTCGGCAGTTTGCCAGCGGTTGATTCTACATAAACAGAGAAACAGATTAGTTTAGAATTAAACAATCTATTCAAATGTGAATACATTGGAAGTAAATCCTTGGTTCTTACTTCTTGTGGGTGAGACACTGGATGATGTGTTGCTGTTTGCAGTGTTGCTGTTGTTGTTATTATTGTTGGGGTTGACCACAGTTTTAGTGATGCGCACAGGCATGTCCTGAAGCTGTCCGTGTCCGATCTTGCCAAAGGACTGTATTGTCCTGCCGGCAACAATCCACGGCTCGCGTACACTCTCCTCCAGCTTCACCCAGTGCTGATAGAGTGCCCAGGAATTCGAAGAGTTGCTGCCCTTGCGCGTGTGCAGCTGTGTGGCCTTCCATAGGGTGAATGCCCAGATTGTGGGCTTCGTATCAAGCGATTCTTTTAAATTTGAATTCTCTTTTTCGCAGGCATCGTCCTCTTTATGCGCTCGAAACTCCTCCACAAAGTTAAAGGCGCGCAAACAGCGACCGCAGACGAGCACATCCATGTTGGCTAATTCCTCCTGGGCAGCTAAAAAATTTACAGAGTGGAGGGAACGTTTAAATTTCTTTTCGTTTCTTTTTCCACTTTTTTTTTTTTATCTTTGCCCACTTACCTCTAATAATATTTGAGTGTTTGCCAATTTCCGTCGGTGCAATCTCCTGTGCCAACATTATACACAACACCAACGTTGTAACTAAAAAGAGTACAATTTGAAATTCTTTTTATTCAATTTAAAAACAAATAAAAAAAGTGTGGAAATACGCGCACAAACACACACACGCACATGCGAGGAAAATAATAAAATAAAAAAAGTACAGTGCCGTGGTGTGTTCATGCAACGATGTGGCAACGTTCACAAATGGCAACCAAGTGTGGTGTCTTTCGCCTGTGTTTAATAGCGACAGAGATTATAGCGCCTAGGAAGAAGGGCGAGCACAAAGCATAATGGGCAAAAATGCAGCGAACACCCGCACAAAGTGTAGACGCACAAAACAGAGAAAACCGGGCGCGAAAAATGCAACAGTAAAACATTAAATTTTACCAAGATTGAAACACACTTGTATAGTTATGATTACATAGCAACAGTCATGTCGCTTTCATGTTCTTATCTTTAACTAGCCGCCCTTTAAGGACAAAATGCCGCACTCTGCATTTGCAAAATTTAATTTATTAATACATGATTACACCCCATGCACACAGACACAGATGTTTGATTTGATGATTTTAATATTTTCACACACCTTCATAAAAAATTCGTTTATAACAATAATTTGAAGTTGCTATTTATTTTTAGTACAACGAATTTGTATTTAACTGTTTTTATTCTTTAACTCGAGCAACGCTGTTCACAATTGCACGCGCGCCAACTCTGAATGCCAAAAAGATTTTTGTACAACCGAACGAAGTGGCCAGTTCTGTTTTCGGGTTATGGCTAGGGTGACTTTTGCTTGCCCTTTCTTATATATTGACAGTATATAAACACAACAGAAATACTTATATTTTAAATGCAATAATAATTTACTTTACATTTTTAATTATTTAAGGGTCCTTTTATACTGTTTGGTATTAAATTTCACACTACTTTGTGTAATTTAATATTTTGCTTGTGTCGTATATGCTCGATCAGCGGTGTAGCGTCGTTTTCCGTTCGTCCGAGTTTTGTAGCCCTTTGTAAGCCAATCACATGGCGTGGTGAATTTGTGCTGTCAATGTGGCAGCACTGCTTAATTGTCAGTTGCAAAAAAAATGAAAAATAATAGTAAAACAAATTTTGTGTTGAGATTTTGTAATTTATATAGAACCATAATATTCTAATTAAGTTTATAAATAATTTCTAAATCAGATATGTGTCATTTATTTGTATTCTTAGTTGGATTGGCTACTCTATGTATTTCACTGCAAGTTTTTCACCTTGTGGGTGTGCACACATTTTTTGTTTACCCGCACAATTTAAATGTGCATTTTTAATTGTTAATTTAGCAATAAAATACAGTTTGATAAAACGAAACAAATTATAAATTGAATATAAAGAGGAAGTCCATTTTAAAAAGTGTTTGGTGCAAATGCCAAAAAGAACTCAATTTTTTAAAAGACATAAATTTGTAAAGGCTGCCAAGGCTGCCACCCTTTTCGGGAAAATATTC
Organism: Drosophila subquinaria; assembly: GCA_037043405.1. Classification (NCBI taxonomy): domain Eukaryota; kingdom Metazoa; phylum Arthropoda; class Insecta; order Diptera; family Drosophilidae; genus Drosophila; species Drosophila subquinaria. Next base: position 86,140 of record JBAMBL010000238.1, read on the forward strand.
ATACAGCCGTGTTTTTTTTGTCTCTTTTGGTCGGCTTTTTTTGCTTTATAGAGATGGAAAATCGTCGATGTTACCCTTCATCGATGTTTCGATGCTTACAAATAAGGCACCAAAGAAACCATCGATCAATTGTAAATTTTCAAATTTGGAGTTCAACCAAGGGGCTGCCACCTTGTTTGGCCAAAGTTGGGCCAAGGCTGCCACAGAGTTTCTGCTTTTTGTGTTTTTTTTTTGTAATATTTTTGAACATTTTTAAAAAATTTAAATTTATTCAATAACAATATTTCAAGAGCAATTCAAAAAACAAAGCAATTTATAAATTTTCGTTAGTCATTTTCACGTCAGCCGTTGCGTGGTGAAGAAATTAAAAAAATTCTAAAGAACAAAATTATAAAATCTCAAAAAAATTAACAAAACTCCTGTGAAAGTTTCAAGGCTCTAGCTTCAAGATTTCTTTAAAAAAGAGCAATGTTCATATATATCCTTTCACAATGTTCGAAACTAAAAGTATGTGAAATTGAAACATTGTTACATGTAAATAAAGAAGAAATGGAATCCAATCGCCGAACTTCATGCATTAATATAATTCTAATTGTATATCTCTAAGAAATTTAAAATTTTTTTTAAGAAATAACTGACCAACTGCGAAATGATTCGTTCATCTTAATGACCCGTTCATTGGAACTTTTCAGAACGAAACGACACAACTCTACTATTTATTGTCAAAAGTGTGCCGGCTTTGTTTAATTTTGTTAGTTTTCCTACAACTTTAAATAAATAAGCTCTCAGAATGGCTGATGATGAGCAAGATGATCAAAAGGAATATCGCTGGGAGACGGGATACGAGAAAACATGGTAAGAGGCCAACTCAGTAGCTATTCATTGTTGTTGTTTTACTCACGAGGCTCCTTTGGTCCACAGGGAAGCCATCAAGGAGGATGACGATGGACTGCTGGACAGTGCTATTGCCGACATTATCCAGAAAGCCAAGCGCAAGCGTCAGGCGGAGAAGACGAAACAAAATCGCTTGGGCATGATGCGGCACATGTTCATTGTCTTGGATTGTTCCGAGTCCATGAGCGTGCCAGATTTGAAGCCCACGCGTCTGTTGTGCACATTGAAGCTGCTGGAGATCTTTATCGAGGAGTTCTTTGATCAGAATCCCATCAGCCAGCTGGGCATTATAGCGCTAAAGGCCAAGCGTGCCGAGAAGATAACTGAGCTGACCGGCACATCGCGTGTGCATCTCAAGGCTCTGGAAGGGTGAGTATATCTTATATATCGGGTAATTTATAAATACTCTTTAAATTTGTTTCTTGTAGTTTGGCGCGTGTGTCATTGACCAGCGAACCGTCGCTGCAAAACGGCTTGGATCTGGCGTTAAAGACACTCAAGGTGGTGCCTTCGCACGCATCGCGGGAAATTGTCATCATCATGGGCTCCTTAACCACCTGCGATCCCGTGGACATCAATCAAACGATCGATGAGTTGAAGAAGGAACGCATACGCTGTTCGGTAATTTCGTTATCAGCTGAAATTCATATCTGTCGCTATTTGACACAGCAAACGATGGGCACCTTTGGAGCTGTGCTGGATGATTCGCATTATCGTGACCAGCTGTTGTCCCAGGTGGATCCACCGCCAGCTGCCAAGACACAGGATAATTCCCTAATACGCATGGGCTTTCCGCACAGTAAAAGCGAGGTGGAGGGCAAGGATGCACCACTCTCCATGTGCATGTGCCATATAGAGAACCTCGAGGAACCCAGCGAACTGTCCACCACGGGTCACCATTGTCCGCAGTGCAACAGCAAGTACTGCGAGCTGCCCGTGGAGTGTCAGTGTTGTGGCCTGACGCTGGTCTCTGCTCCGCATTTAGCACGCTCCTATCATCATCTCTTCCCGGTGCCCAATTTCGAGGAGCTGCCATTTGAATCGGTGCCACCGGGCGCGCCCGAGTGTGGAGGTCTGCGCAAGTGCTACAGCTGCATCAAAGTGCTCAACGGGCTGACGGACAAAAGCGTCTTCAAGTGCGGCTACTGCAATCAGTTCTTCTGCCTCGACTGTGATATATTCATTCATGAGACGCTGCACGCCTGTGTGGGCTGCAATACCATTCCCGGAGTAGCCGGTCTCGTCTATCAAAAGCAGGGCGGCAAATCGGCAATCGACTCACAGCCATCTACCTCCAAGCAGCGCAGTCAGTATCCAATGTAGGCCAAATTTTTGGATCTTGTCTAAACAAATATTGATATGTAGACGTAAGCTAAAGTTGCATTTCAGATGCATACAAATTTGCTGCCAATAAGTTGTTTTATGTCCAAATAAAGTGTAAGTAATTTATACCCTGTAATTGAAGAAGCAGAGCATGTCAGGCAGATAAAACTGTTTTTTGATTAAGAATATCATAAATGTGTGTAAATATACAGGAATTAAAACCTAAACGAATATCTGTTTCAGTTACGGTTTCGGTTATGTTCGCACTTAGGTTTTCTGTTATCGGTTACGCGAAATCTTTGAATAAAGATTTCGTAACGGTGAACTGGTTCAGAAAAAAATAAAAGTTTTTGCAAAAATATAATATTTATGGTAATAATAACAATTAAAAAGGCGTTACTTTCATAATGTTTCATTCACACATTTACTTTACATATTCTTCAGTTTGATGTAGTTTAGTTACATTTTAACAATTTAAATATTTCATTTAACAAACTTATTTTATTTGCGCTTATTCAGTGCATTGAAAATTCGATTATGAATATGACAAATAAAAATTCAAAAAACAAACATTTTAAAAATTCAAAATTAAACAAAGGAAAATTAAAATCTAAAATCAAAATTAAAAATGAAAAACAATTTTTTTGGATGTTTGAAAAACCGAAATTAACCCTTATAAATGAAACGGTTAATAAACTGTTATTTCGGCTTACAGATTTTCGGTTTAAAGGTTTTGGTCAAATAAAAATTGTTCTTTTCGGTTACGGTTCAGTTACGCTTTTAAATTTCAATCGGTTTTTACCGGTTAAAGGTTACGGTTTCGATTAGGGTTTTAATCCCTGCTTTTTAGTATTTTTTTTTTAAAATTACAGGGTATAGCATGTTAAGGCGAGACTAAATACCATTGAAATTACTTAAGCTTAGTGCGGTACATTCAACTCTGGTTCAATGACAGCGTTGAGCAATTGAAATGGTCGAGTTCTATGACAATTTCGAAAAGATTCTCTAGTATTTTCCATCGAATGCCGAAAGGTTTTCAATTATTTGCAGCGCATTGCAGCTACGACCAGTTCTAATACTTTTAATGTTACTAAATACAACTTAATTATGAAATATTTTTTGTCTGTTTATTTGCTTTTTGTTGTAGTGGTTTGTCTATTGTCATTGCCGCTTTTTTTGTTATTGTTGTCATTCACGGCTAATTCTTGTCATTTGTTTTTGTATTCTGTATTCCGTATTTGACTAAACTTGACGTATTTTTTGTCTGCGTCTCGCGCGAGTTCATCGCAGACATTCGTCGCACTCGGGTCGAATTTTCTACATTTCCACATGACAGTTGAATTCTAAAGGTGTCTTTTTTACTACTTTTTTTTTTAAATTATAATAATAAAGTCGGCTAATATGGGATATTTCAATCTTAGTCGCTCGATCGACAAATTGTCAGGTAAAGTCAGTGCCGTTAAGTGCGCAATTTTAATTAAGACTATTCTTTAAATATATGTACATAATATGTACTACATATGTAATACAATTTTTAATTTTACCCAAGTTGTTGTACTAAAACTGGAAAATTTTTTATTCGTTGCTTCAAAATAAACAAAGATTTTACTAAGCTCCTAACAAGAATTACAACTCAATTTCAAATTAAAAAATTATGATTTTCATAAATTTAATATAAAAATCTTTGTTTAAGAGAAAATAATATAGAAAGGCAAATAAATATTATGTTTTATCACATATTCGAAAACCGAATAGCTTTCCGTCAGATATTCAATCAATCTGCTTTCGTCACTAGCGTGTACTGACATCTACAGTGTTAGACAGTTAATAAATAGTTAAATATCAATAATTTGTATCCAATATACATATATCAGTCGATATATCGATTACTTTGATTTTGTTTTGAGCTGTGTTGTTTTTCGCTCTGCATTCAATAAATTTTCTCTTGCAATTATCCTTTTTATTAAATTTAAAAAAATGTCTACACGGTTTATCTTAACCTATCTGTGATCTCTTCGTTGTTTTAAGCTTAATCAGCTGGCGCCCTTTAAGTTGTATTTACATTTATGTTTTCGTCAGCGGCGTTTTGAGCTGTTGTTGTTATTGTGCTTTTGCCTCTTTCCGCCTTTGGTGCTTTGCCTTTTCATTCTTTTGTGCTCAAATTCTCTCGCATTGAAAGAGAGAGACTCTTTCTTTGTTGACTCTTTGGAAAGACTCTTTTTATCATCTTATTAAACAGAATGTTAAGTTCCACATAACTCATTCTAAAGGTATTGCAAGGTTGTTTGCTATCCCAAAACTAGCAAATTTTTAATATCTTTGAAAACTGTCAAAAGTATGTATAAAAAAGTATATGTGAGAAGGGATAAAGATTAAATTGAAGTATAGGATGAACATCTAAAGTAGACTTTAATTTTATTCTATTTTTATCCAAATTTAGTTTTTTCTTAGTTTCGTTAATAAAAAAAAATAAATGAAAAAATAAATAAATTCCATATAGCATTTAAAGAATATAACAACCATCAAAATTTCTTTTGTGTAATCTTTTATAAACACAAAATATTTAAAATGTGTATTTATAAATTCAATGCTTTGAAAAACTCTCAAGTTTTCTCTCACTAACCTATCTCAATAGTTAAGATAATAACGTTTAGCTGTCAGAATATCTAGTTTTGCAGCGTCAGCTAATAATTTTATATTTTATTTGTGTTTGTTATTTCTCGAAGCCATAAAAATTGTATATGGCTTAAGCTGAACGTCAATGACACTGCCTTAAACGAGTTGTGAACTGGTTTCGACCAAGCTAAACCGCATATATCATTCATACTTCAGTTCAGTTATATTAAAAACACACACTCGTATAACAACATGTCAAGTATTTCAGAATTACAACCACTTTATGTCTGGTAAAACATTCCTAACGCATTTTTTGTGGGCCAATATCTGTGAAATGGTCGTCAAATAACTCAATACGCCACTTTTGGAAGTTCAAAAGTCTTAATAAATAATAAATATCAGTCAGACAAACAAATGAATGAGTTGTGAATATTATCATAATAAATTTAACAATGAAATATATATGTATTGAAGCTGTTTTGTTTATAAACTGGGCTATAAAAGTTGACCTTAAATATAGATCTAGAGAATTAATTATACTGGTAAATATAAGATATTGGTTAGACTTATTTTGCACTTTTGTATTCCTAAAACTGTCAGTTCTATATTCGTTTCTCATATTATATTGCTTATATGCAAAAAAATGAAAAATATAATTACCATTTAAATTGTTTATTGTTAAATATTTTTAAGAAGATCAAAGGAAAAAATATAAGTTCACCTTAGATACTGCAATAGCTGTTATAGAGGAAATGAAAGATAGTTAAGAAATGGATGTGAATCTGATGATTATAATACTATCCATTCATAGCTTTAAAGTGCTCTGTCGACAACCTTTATGAATGGTTTTTAATTACACATTAATCATACTTTTTAAATGGCTAAAAAAATCGAAGAAATGGAAACATAAATTGATTTAACACACATCGTATCTGGTTCAGAAAAATATAATAATGAATAAGTATCAGCTATTCCATCTACCTCTGTAATCGTCTGTAAATAACATTCCTAACCGGTTTATAATACCATAGTATAACATATAGCTTACATTTATAATTAGAACTATGACTTTAACTAGCCCATGTCTGGCACTTTCCATTGTCAACCTTGAACCATTTCTGATTGCACTTGACAAACCGGGAGGGAGGCATTCAATGTCTGGTCAAATTCTAAATCAGAGAGAGAGATCTACATTTAGTCACAGAATAAGTAGACACAATTCACATTTAACGGGCAGACAGACATCTAATTACTGGACCAACCGTGCACTGAAATAGCACTTCCGCAACAGGCACCTGTCTCTCAGAAACAAGCTGTGAATGGGATAATAAATAATGCTTTGGACACTTGGTTGTCATACAATAGAGACAATATACTATATATTTCGATACTATACAATACATGTATAGATAACTTGGCAATTGGTTGCAATTAGCATTTGGTCTAATTGCAGCTAGCGAGCACACAATTTTCATGGGCTTTAAGTTTTCTTCCATCATCATTAGGAAAATTGCATAGGCAAATGAATGCAGACAGAATTTTCATTAGCACAAGCATCTCTCTCTCTTTTTAAGGGGGGGAAGTGAAACTAACCAAAAATTTTACTCCCTTCATATAATAATTTATGCCCGAAATACGCCTAAAAGTGTGCTGTATAATTTGGCAGCCAAAGTAACCGAAAGCAACTTTGATGCTGCTGTAAAGTTTTCTGCGGCTAATCACTTGTTAAGTTATTTGTTAAGGCATGCACGGGATGCTCCAAAGGACCAGAAAGAGAAAGGGGGTAACGGGGGGAAGGGACAGAAGTTGCTTGGGGGCAACGCCAAGTATTTGTGGCATGTTTTGTTGTATGCTCTGCAAAGCCTATCCATTGATTCAGGGGCCAAACATGCGCAACTTATTTGCATTTTCCACAAGTTTCCCTGCAAATTGGCTATGCATAATAAAATGGCAACAATTTGTAATTTATAATAACTAATTAGTGATTGGGCGTGGCTGCAAAACAAGGCGTCGATTCATAGACAAAGAGACGGAAAGTTATTTAACCTATGAGTACTTTAAGTTTAGATACTTGCAGTCTGGATAATACAAGAAATTATGAGCTTTATATAATAAAGTAATAAAATTGAAAAATTGAATCAATTTTGATCAAAAAATTGAAAATAGAAAGGAATTTAAGATTAAAATACTTATATTGTAATTTATGGCCATCATTCATACCCATTATTTTTAAATATATATATGTTTAAGATAATTGAAATAATAATATATGTAAGCTTATATTAATTTAGAAAACTAATATTTAAAATTGTTCTCAAAACGAAATGATTTATATTGACGTTAGCTTATCAATAGTAATTATATAATTAAGCTGAGCGCAATTAAAATCTAGATAAATCTTAAAAGTTAGAACAAATCCTGATTGGCAAAAATTGATTGCCAGAAGAAAAAACAACAAACTAAAAAAAAACGAGTACTTAAAAATAGTTACACAAATTCGAGATAATGCAAAGACAAATGAAAGAAACAAGTTTGATTTAATACAGACTAAATATAAAGGCTCGCGTGTAACAAACAAAAAATATCAATTAATATAAATTATTATTTTACACAGTTTATTTTTGAGGGGCTTATAAAAAGCAGTCGACGGCATGTAAGACCCATTAGCACTTGGAAATTTTCGGGTGGGGCCCCAACAATCAAATTCAGATGCTTTTAAATATATATAATTTTGCTAAAAAAAATTAATTAGTAAGTCAAGAAAAAATGTGTTGCTACCAATAAAAATTCAATTAGCAACCTCACATTTAATTATTTTTATTAGATTTATTTTATTGTTAAAAAGAAATCCCTTGGAACTGAGCGGAAGGTGTCTTAATTTTGAATGGGCTTAACCATTTATGAATGAAGTTACTTACAAATATATAGTATGTGAAATTCAATTCACAGTTAAAGGTCTAACCAGAATTTGTGCTATCAACATTTTTGTAAAACTAAGCAACCCCATAATTCAAGCTTAACAACCGTCTATTAGAACTCTATAACAGACAATTATCGAACACTCTTCAAATAATTCGTTTTATCTGTCATTAAACTGATTTAATTATAGAAGTAACACTAACAACTTCTATTAATTTTGTTGTTTTTTATAATTTTTTTTTTAATTTTTTCATATTTTTTTGCTGTTGTTTTTTATATCATGCATCATGACATATTATTAATAAACATTATTTGCATTTGACAAAAGAAATACCACAAAACGAGAGCAGAGAATGGGAATTCATTTATCAAAGCAAACAGCAAAACATACGGCAAATAATTTCCGGCAAAATATTGAAATTGGTAATCCGACAGACCAGATAGACCAGACAGATAGACTGACAGCTCCATGGCCCGTGGCCCCTTACCGAATTGACAATTAATACCATAAATTAAATATTTTTTTCATTTGGTTAGGAAAATACAATGCAATTATTTAATACATTTACGTACAAGCTCAATTATTTGCAATTGCCTTTTGGTTAATTGCTAATTTTAAATGTGTGGGAAAGAAACCTATAAAAAGCTCATCACAGTTGTACCTTATATGCATGCAGAGGGCTCATTAGTTCTCTAAGAGCTGAATATTCTTTAAAGTTATGCAGCTTAAATTTGATACAGTAGAATTTATTAAATTATAGTGAAGAATGTTTTATTCAGACTATCATACTTTGTGTATATTTGGGGATCATTGAAAGTAGATCAACTTTAAAAATAGGATGATGATCTATTAGAACCCATTTAATTTAATGAAACTTAACATTAGTGAAACTTGGTACATAAACTTTTGGTGCCTCATTTTACTATATATTACATATAAGACAGATTACATTACATAGATTTCTTATTATACAAATATAAAAAAATATTTCCAAAATGCATGATTTAGTAACGTCTGTAAAGGGTATTAAAACATCATCAGTCCGAAGTTTATAGCATTGTTTTGTTAAGTATCTCTTTGTTTTACAGCCAACAAATTGCTTAGCTAAACTAAGGTTAGTTTTCCCGTACACTTGATAACCTTAACCCGTTTACCTTGAATCAAGCTGTACTCAGAGCAATTGCAACGCATTGTACTCGTACATAAAAATGTATTCCCCTTTGGATTTAAATTAACATTTCAACTGCAACTACAACTTGTATTTTTCACTTATGCCAAGACAAGAATTTATGGTTAGATGTTCTCAATATGAATTCATAAATAATTTTAAATATATGTTAAACTAAATCATCTGACATTAGTCACGTTTTGTTTCAGAATACATTTCTATATGATGATTTCTGGGAATTCCCTTATCTAATCCACATTGTCATTGTCGCAATTTATGAGTCAATGATTGTTTTGTAAAAGGTTTAGGGTTCATTGGGTCCATGTAATGTTTTGTTCACATTTAATCACGTTGCTGTACTGTGGTGAAAGTATTTTCATAATATATATAAATGAATTTTGGAATACAAATTATGAAACAATTTGACATATTACATTAGTTTAATGTGTTTTTAGAGGGTATGTAGTGATAAATTCAATGAATCATTCATTATCCATACTCTTGATCAGTGGTCGATATTAAATTTTTATCTGTATAAATCTGCATTTTTACCATATTTTTGTATTGCCTCCATATAATAGGATTGTATAAACTTGTAAGCGTATTTTGTTTTGGCGTTGTGTTTTGTATTTAATTTTAATGTTTGTTTTGCATGTTTATCAGCATTTTTATTATACCCTGTAGCCATAAAACGTATACGAAAAGGGTTACAAAGTTTTGATTACTTTGTATTATCACTAAGAAAGGAAGAGATATTTACATTCGTATTTGAAAGATCATCAGCCTTAAGCCCTACAAATTTTACTCGTATTAAGGAATGAGTGCAACTAATATCTAGAAGAAATAGGTAGCTAATTAAATAGTTACAGGGTAACTGATAGTAGATCATTCTCACTTTATTTTCACTTACTTTCTTACGTATCTTTACAACTGCTCTTCACTTGTTTACGTTACATACAATTTCATTCGGGTTTGGCTTTTGTTTCAAGTTATAACAAGACGCGAGAAATGAAACCGCGTAATGTTTGTAATAACGTTAATAAACGTGAATGTTAAGTACATTAAGCTAATAATAAGCACATCGAATGATTCCTTTTCCAGTTACGGATCTTAAGTAATTTTCAGGTATAAAATAAAAATGACAACTAAGTTGTGAAAATATTTAATGTCGAATTGTCGTCGAGTGTATAACGTGCAACGTGAGAAAATAAATAAAATTAAATAAAAATTGAATAAACAGTGCTCAAAACAAAAGCTGAAACAAAATACGAGTAGGTGAACATAAAATATTATTTAAATTGAATTAATCGCAGCAGTTTTTGTTTTGTCAATTTGTGCGATCTTTTATTGCCATTGCTTCACCTGTTTTACATGTTTTTTATTTGTACTACTTTCTTTTTTCTTTTTTGTTATTATTATTTTTATTTTTTTTGTTTACTGTTTACGCTTTTTGGCAATGTTAATGAGCCGCTTTTTTTTAACAACATTAATGACATCATTTTGGCCTGCTTATGGGCAAAATGTTTGATCGTTCTCCATTCTCTATTCTCCATTCTCCACTTGGAGTCGTCGCTTGATTATTTCCACCGTTGACGGAAATAAAGTTTTCCGTTGTTGTTTGAGTGAGTGTTTTTAACTGAAGGTCTGTCTGCGAATCTTTAAAAAATTATGATATACCCTGTAATTAGAGTAGTGATTAAGCAAGGGTATAACAGCAGTGAGTAATATTAAGAATTATATCAGCATTTATTTCTGAGCTGACAAGATGTATAAAAACATTATTTTTGAAGAAAAAGTATTTTTATTCCCTGTGCCCATTGAAAATTGTCAAAAAGGGTATATTAGATTTGTGTGATGTATGTAACAGGCAGACCGAAGCATCTCCGACCCCATAAAGTATATATATTCTTGATCAGCATCAATAGCCGAGCCGATTGAGCCAAGTCTGTCTGTCTGTCCGTCTGTACATCTGTTTGAGCGCGTCGATCTCAGAAACTATGTATAATAGCTAGAGACTTCAAATTTGGTATGTAGATTGCTGGATTCCGGACGCAGATCAAGTTTGCTTTTAAATTTGGATCGGACCACTATATCATATAGCTGCCAAATGAACGATCAGTCGAAAATCAAGTCTCAGTATGAAAAGCTTTTTTGTTGTTTGAGAAATCTCAACCAAACTGATGGAATATGCATTGTCTTCTTGTTTAATTTTGGTTATATGTACTTATGTTATTTAGATATCTACCTATCTATTCTAAATATTTCTTATGCTTTATTTCTGACAGCAGGGTATTTAATGTTTTAGTTTTGACTATCCAAAGCCTCTGTACTTTATGTTCATGTCTAATGATGCGATTTGAAATTGAAGAGCATTTGAGATGAAGTACTTATACACCTGTTCCATTCTCTATTTATGGCTTCACTCGGTGGGCAATCATTTTTGTGATTTATGTCACGGGTACTTCGAACTCGCTCTATCAGGAAAAAGTCATTGAGAGCGCCACCTGGCAACAAGTTCTTGACCAGGTCCAAAAGACTCTATAAACATGATTGCAATAATCTAATAAATTATCTGCACAAGATTAAGTTTGATTTTGTTTTGATACTTAACGTGTTTTCAGCGTATTTCATCAGTAATTCAGTTATAGATTCTTATCTGTAGCACTTTTCTGCGTATTTTAAGAACAAGTCATTCTTCAATAGTATTACCTCGAAATGGCTATATAAATAGTGTAGTAAAAACCTGGTGAAATTTGTCTACTGATAATGATAACAGATCTGAAATGGTGTCGTGGGAAGCATGGTATTAGACTTGCTTTCGAATTAATTTATGATCGCAATTAAGGATTTTACAAAGTAGTCTGCAATGTAAATGTAGATAATAATGTTGAAGTGTTTTGTATTTGGAAGGGCAACTGATGGTTACAAAGGCTATAGCTAAATTAAAACGATAATATTTCTAATATTTAATTTGCCATGATCAATAATGATTTATAGAAAAGGTTTTAAATATATGTTAATTAATAGGTTAGAATAAAATGTCAAATTACAATCAATATTTTTAAAAATTAGAAAAACATGTTAGTATTAGATATTTCAGATATAAGTGGATAGATCAGCACATTCTCTTATTTTGTTTTTAGGTAATAAATCCAATTCTTTTATGTAAAAGTTTAATATGATGATTATTCGAAAAATGATCACTAAAAAAAGGACATACATATTCTAAAGATGTTCAAAACTTCTCATAATACCTAAATTAAAATTTTTTTATAACATTCATCAAGATTTAATAGATTAAATATTTAATGAATACAGGCGTGCCACAGAAATCGCAAAATTTTCGAAGTAGGCTGCTAAGGGTTGACACCTTCTCAGATTAAATTATCCAAGGGTTTGTTTAGCATCTTTTTTAAGTTTTTCATTGCAGAACATATAATTTAATTTATTTTTATAATAATTGATTTTATTTAGCTGAAAAATATTTAAAAGTAATTGGCGCGAGAAAATAAAAACTGTCTGCCATTAGTCTGGCAACCCTTCGTGACAAATGTTTTCACAAATTGCACAATAAATTAAAGGTTAAACTTGATTAACCTCAAGTGGTTCCATATATGTATATATTTTAAATACCTTACTTCGAATTCTGACTAGAAAATGTGGCATCGCTGCCACTGACCTCGAAAATCAAATTCGAACTAGGTGGCAGCATCGGACGCCAGCGTCTTTAGCGCTAGTTTATTTCGCGTAAAATTATTCTGCGAATTGACCTGTGGCACAGCGAAATGAAATTGAGGTAAAATTCAAGCGAAAGCGATTTCTGTGGTATCCCTGATATTTTTTTTCCCAATTTATCATAATAAAGAATATTGGGGCAATGCTCCGTTGGCTTTTTATATATTTCAAGCTTAAAAACATTTTTCATAATTAGCTCGCTTGAGTAACTCGTTTTAAGCTGCCTTTGACTTTTTTGCAGTCGGCAGGCAAATGTCAAGAAGGGTTTTCCCCCCTTGTCAGAGTCATAGGCACAACAGCTACCACCATTTAAGCCCCTCCGTTGCCCCCGTTGCCCCTTTTTGGTGTTTAAATAAATGCAACCGCATGCGGTGTTTCAAAGTCACAAACAATTTGCAAGCCACACTGAGCACTCAACAAGCCGCATTAAAATACAACCCATTGTTATACTACGATACAAATACTCCCGACTCGACTCAACTCGACTGGTCCATAGATGCTCAACGAACGAATCTGACAGACGCTGGCAGTTCATTACAATTTCGTTAATTTTAATGGAAAATTGTTAATAATGTAAATGTCGCCAAAGTAGCAGCAGCAACAAAAACATTTTTTTTTTTTATAAGACTCTTCATAACAAATTGAAACTTTCGAAAAATAATGCCGAAACCAAAACGAAAAGTAAAAGAAAACGAAACAAGTACTCGTGGATATTGTATGAATGTTTTAACAATCGCGAGTTCAGTGACTCTATTTTGTAAATACAGAAGCGGGTTTTTTTTATACAAAAATATTGTTAGTTTCTATTGTAGTGGATAATTATAAATACCCATCAGTTTCATTCATCAAAGAATGTCTGGTGAATCATTAGGGAATGTCTCCCTATGCTTGGTCAATCATTGAGGAATTTGTATGAAAATCCTTAGGGAATTTAACATTGTGAGTTCCTACAATCGAGGAAAAGGGAACATTCCCAAGTAATTCCCTTGCGTTTTCTGGGAGGGAAACCTTGGGGAACTCTGCTAAAAAATCCACAATGATTCCCTAACGATTCTTATGCCAATTTCGTTAAGGAATCTTACATGAATTTTGATAAAACAAAATTCCTTAAGGATTCCTTAACGATATAAATTAAAAAAATATAAGAAAAATTAAAAAAATTATTTTTTTAATTAAATATTTTAAACTTGAATTTTATTATACATTTTTTTACATTACACAAATACAAATAACAACAAAATGTCAAAAAATAACAACAATATCAAGGAAAAGGAATTTTATAGCTGAAGGGTAGTTAGAAAAAAGTTATGCAATAAAATATTTTTATTAGCATTATTAGAATTCTTATTCGCCCTTTCTGTATTAACTATATTTTTTTATATATTTTCCAAACTAATAATTTTTCTAGATTTTCTAGAAATAAAATTCTATTGATTTCACTTTCAACAAATAATTTTAACACATCATTGTAAATGGAAGTAAATGAAATACGAGCTCACAAATTATACATAGATCAGTTCAAGTAGAAGATTCAGGACAATCTATTTCAATGATTTCGTAACTTTCTGCTGTTGAGGTGTTGAAATGTACTAAGTATCAAAATACAAAATTAGGTAGATTATTTTGGACATATATTTTGCTTAACACCTTTTAGTAAATATTCTTATCATAGCTCACCTTTAAATAACTCAAGTAATACCTCAATTTAAAACCCCCCGCAATAACTGTAAACACATTTTAATCGTCTGAACTAAATGCTATGCAAGTTTTACGATCCAGAATTCTCGTCACGAGTCGCTCGTGCCTAAAGTCGGTAAATATTTGTAAGAAAACAAAATATCATAAATTATATATGCCTACAGAGAAGTCCCAAAAAGGGGGATTTACTGTTTAGTCTGTTTGATTTTGATTTTATCGATTTATTTAGGTGCTCAAGTATTGTTAAAAGTATTCTGGAGTAATTTAAAGTGGCTTAAGACCCCCTAAAAGCCAAAGAGACGCCCCTGCAGTTGGGTAGAAGTCAAGGGAAAGAAAGTACTTCAGTCTTTATCTAAAACAAGACCAAGTGCAAATGTCTTTGCATTTCGATTATCAACTTAGACAAATGCCCAGATAATGCCTCGGTCTAGGCACAGTTCAAGATAATAAAAGAAAAGAAAATAAAATGGAAAAAATAGAATAAAACCTAAACCCAATCTGTTATCAAGTCGTCGACACAACATGGAAATTATGTTCGCCTTGGTTGAAAATCGTCATAATGTGCAATTATAATTATCTCTTATCTGTCAGAAAGTCTGGCAAATGTTTCATAGATGAATGTGGCTGCCTTTACCTACTTTAATTGCAATGGTTATTAAGGGAATCAACTTTTATGGCCCACACAGGCCGACTTTGCACTTGCCAAATGCGTGTTTCACCAGACTTTGGGGTTCGGAGCAGACGATTATACTTATATCTATACATATACTATATGTCTGACAAGATGAAACAGCATTTTGCGCATTCAGGAAGGCATATAATCAGCTCTTTATACGAGTACATACTCATAGTCTACTTACTACAAGAGAATTTTAACGACACTTAGTTCACATATAGAATCATTTATAGGGGGGATCATAAAATATATGTATGTGTACCATCTGAATGGAAAGCAAATATTTATTGCTTTATTGGGTTAAACTTAATCATCGGGGTCTCATAAGAGTTTAGATTTTCATCTTTATTAAAGTATGTTGGTATAAAGTTTGAATTTCCTACACAAGCCTCATAAAGCGGAAACTTTTGATCAACATGAATAAAAATTACAAATAGTTTTTGTTTTATTGAATTGAGATTGTTTGGGTAATATTTAAAGAGATTAGGAATTTAATTTCAAGCTTAGTATGCGAAGAATTTTAGTTTTATTTACCAAAAAAATGTATTAGATTTTATATAGAAAGTCAACAAATTTACATTAAATAGGTATAGAAAAAAGTTAAATGCACTGACAATGTGGTTTTGTCTTAAATCAGATACAAATTAGCAATTAGATTAATCTGTTGTTAATAACAGGGAATTTCCAATTGCATTTATAAGTGGAAAAGCGCGGGAACAACAGATTCTATTATTAAAAGTTGTTCATGCACACGATAAAAACTTAGCTGGAAAAGTCGGAATTAACAACTAAAATAATCGTTATTTTTATCATGATATATTTTTATCTGATATATTCATCAGACATAGATATAGGCATCTATATTAGAACGAAACATAAATCAAACTGCAAACCATAAATGAAATGGAAATAAAACTCGTATTGTGATAGATATCATATCTATAGGTACACATATATATTTATTTGTGACACATATATTGTGAGTGGTACGTCAAATATATTTATCTAAGGTATTTAAGCATAATATAGGTGTCAAAATATTTACGAAAAGCGTCAAAAGTCCAACCAAAATTATTGGCTCCGATTAAAAGTTGACAATAAATTGTATAAATATTTGCAATTAATTGAAAAAGTTAATTAGGCACAATTCAATTAGCGGTCAATTTTGATATGCCTTTTAGAGAAGTTGGGTCTGTGACGTCCCTGGCTTACTTAATGCTTCATGACGTCAAATAATCTCATCGCAGCTGTGAATTGAATCCGTAATGGAGCTCTAATAAAATTACCAGCATGGATTGCGCTATAAAAGTGATTGAAATGGTTTGAATTGTGTTGGGCTCGACTTTGCTTGGATTGAATTCATTTGGGGTTCTCAATTTACAACTAGCTCTGTTGCATATGTGATTTGGCTTTGGCAATCTTTTACACGTTTGTCTACTATTTCAGTTTGTCTGTTAGCTCTTTTGCTTGTTTTACTCTATTCCATTTAGAGCTCTGCATTCGAGAAGTTTTCAAAACATACTCGTAAGCGACAAGTCATTGATCTTGCTCGAGGCCTGTTGCCTGAACTTTGGAGTCATTTGTGCGAGTTAAAAGACATCTGTTGGTCAAGTTGATGCTAATGTTGACTTGCAGCTATTTAAATTTTTGGTATTCGGTTTTCGATTGCCAATTTCGCCATAGAGTCTAGAGTTGCTCATGTGGTGCCCCAATGCTGGTAATGGAAAATTACTGGGCTCGAATCTTGTTATTCGACGGCCTATACGTTGCATGACAATCCGTAGACGGCACTTGTGAGGCCTCTTAATGGATTGTGCCATGTGAAATTTACAGTAAGCACTCGTATTGAGTGAACAAAGCCTGTAAGGTTGTTTCTATATCATTTGATTGTTTACTTTTTATATATTTGTGTATCTTAATTAAATCAATATTTTTAACTAAACCATAAATATAATCGAATCACAATTTTAGAAATTAAATTTTTACACTTTTTGGTTGACAATGTTTCCTTTTTTCTTGTAAAAATACTTTTGATTCTGAAATGATTTATTTTAAATCCTATAACAACATCAAGTTTTCTGACAGTTTTAAATGGTCTAAAGCAGCGGTGGGCACGAAATCTGAATTCGGGAGCAGCCACTAGCTCCCGGAGCCCATGCATGCCCACCGCGGGTCGAAAACTATCAAAAGCTGCTTAATATTAAAATTTTATATTAAGAAATAACAAAGTTCATAATTCTAAGACCTCATTTTTGTAAAAAGTGATCTTCAACCGATTTTTTCTTTTGCACTAATATGAAATAATTAGTTGACCGACTTTGACTAAATTGGGGCGGGAGGTAAAAGCTAATACCAAGCACACGATTTGTGAGTTTGGCTCAGATATCACAAAAATGAACAAAGATTTTAAAAACTCGAAAACAAATGTATCATACTAAAAGTTGATTTTAAAACTTAACCTTAAATTTGACCCACTAGCAGATTGAATTTTCCAAAAACGAAAAACTACGCAGCTACTGTTAAAATTTCAGCCTTTTAGCTCCTACCGTTTGAACTGTACGTTTACTACACAATCGGCAACACATATACATTTGTATCTTTAGACTATAAAGTATCTTTTCCAGCATTTTCTTTGACGATCTACGCAGCGGATCCCATCCAGTTGTCTATAGTAAAAACGTAACTGTGTCAAGGTTAAGCCATAAACTGTTTGTAAGTCTGTTTCATTACAAGTTAACTGAATATAAAATGGCTCGATTCTATAAATTGACGTATGTTTTGTTGACATTTTAACGACATTTTTACAACAACTGATGTTGTTGGATTTGTAGCCGTCAAGGGGTTGGGATCAGTAAACCTCGACGAACGTGTCTGAATGTTTTTGGCGCTTATCATGAAACCCAAACACACACACCATGGGCCACAAGTGGGAAAGCGGGCTGTCAATGTGTTCAACAAGCTGTTAACGTTATTTTTGATATGCGGCCCAAAAGCCGCAAGACTAATCAATGGCACGAGCGCAATACGACAGTGAAGACTCAAAAAAAATAACCAGCAGAGTGAAGTGTAGTAGGCTTTGTGGTACTGTATAATTACTGAGAAGTATTGAAACAAAAAATTAATATATATACAGGGTATCTTTAGGTGAAATGAGGTTAAAGTCGTCTTTAAATTATCCTATATTTACTGGAAGGCTGAGAGGAATTGAGAAAGTCTGTGTAATAATGAAATAATTACAAAATCTTCATAAGATTGACTTTAGAATTTCTTGTGTTTGCTGGCAATTTATAAGAATGAGAAGCGACTATTTGTGTATTCATTTAATGCAGCGTTGGGCTCGAAATCTGAATTTGGGAGCAGCCGCTAGCTCCCGGAGCCCATGCGTGCCCACCGCTGATTTAAAGAGTTCAGAGAGTATCTATCGATTGATTTGGCTGTAGTTTGAGTTTGTTTTATAATTCAATGGGTAACAAAAAATAATTGAAATATAATTTAAAAATTGCAGTAAAATCTTGGTTACATGTCTGATTATATACATTTTTGTTAATTTAGTAATAATTAACTTGCCAATCATCATACCCATATTACATCACAAATACGAGGTGTATGCCGATAATAGGCCAATCTATGTGACGTCAGAGGTCGCTCATATACTTAGCAATGTCTAATCTGTTTAACTTATTATCTCGGGTTCAACAGAACGAAAATCTTGGCCAAATTCCCTTCATCAAAATATTCGGTTTTAACCGGAAATCAAGCACTGGAAAATGCAACAACACGGTATCGTTGTCGTTGTCGTCTGCTCGCTTTCGTTAAGAAAAAGTTGTTAACAAATTGCTTGTGTTGTTAGTGATTTTGCCGTTGTTATTGTTGTTATTATTACTGCTGGCCGGCAGCCAGGCAAAAGCTTTAAGCGCTCCAACGCCAACGCCGCACGATCAGAACGACTTTGGAGCGCGTCGCGCGCGGTCGTTGAATTTTTGTTAAGTCTGAAGCTTCGAATCGTTGTATTGGCCGTAAAGCGTTACCAACTTTGACTGGATCACCAACACTTGTTAATTTGTGCTTAAAGTGGAACACTTGTGATACATTTAAAAAATAGAATAAAAAGTATGTCAAACTCATAATGAATATCCTTTTTTGAAAAAGTAGAACAAATTGTGAAAAGGACTCAGTGTGAACTTAATAAAAAAAAGAAAAAATTTGAATATAAGAACTTAATTCAAAGTCAAGTCAACCTACTTAATGTCATTAATTATGAAACTTTACTGTCGTTTATCATGATAAAATTGTGCAATTTACGAGCTGCAAATGCGGTTGGAGTTCAACGAGTGCTTTTATCATCAGAGCACTTTGAAAATAATAATAAAACATATAATGTAGAAACAAGTGTGAGATACCATCTACCTTATACTGAAATACGTGTTCCAGGCAGTTGCAATTTCTTGAACAACTTCAAAGTTTATTTTTCATTAGAAATGAAATGTTCTGTTTTTTTTAACATTTTGATAACAAGTGATCGTAATTAAAATTTCAATTCTTTTTATAGAAAACAAGTGTCAAGCGATCAATTAAAGGGATTTTCTCTTCGATCTTAGTATTTTTAACAGTTTTTATGATTTTTGTGGGATCAAGATGAAATTTGCAAAAAAAAATGCGAAAGTAGAACTTTTCTCTCTCTTAAATTGTGTGCTTTAAGCTACTTTTTCTTTGTTCTTGACCTATTACGAGTAGATCTGGAATAAATTTATGGGACTAGCCAAAGTGAATGGCTGAGATCATATAACTAATTCAAATAAAGTCAGAATGTTCATCAAGTATTATCAGTGCACTTGAAGTAGTTAATGCGAATAAAATTAGAAATATTATCAGAGTTCGATTAGAGTTGAAGTGAAAGTACTTTAAGATTTTCTTGACACTTTCAAGGTAAAAGATTTATATATGTTAATGATTAGATTAAACAATTCCTTTACCATTCTGATTTACTTACTTCCTGAAGCAGCTGTTATAATATTAATGGTCTCCATACACCTGCACAAACAGTTGTTTATGGACTTGGCCTTGTATGGCACGTGCTTGGCATGTATAAAATATTGTTGAAATACTCAATTAACAATCGTATGCATGATCTGTTAACATTTGTGAGTCTCATACTCGTACAACTATCAAATTTGACCTATAATATAATATTATAATTAGACTGGTGACCTCGGCATTGAGTTGCGTGGGAAAAGTTAAATAGATGCGCTCATTAATCACACATCATTAGAGATAACGGAACAGGTCTGCCTATATACAGAAAATGACTCTGCATTTAAGTGAAATTTTACTTAGTATTTGTTGGATTTTTTTTATTGATATACGGGCTTATCTGCCTGTCCATGAAAGATTATCACATGTTTAACGATATTTGTTCAACATTTCAACATATTCGACACTTTTATATTCGCATAAATCCAAAATCCACGTAATTACATCAACTTCAAGTGAGTTAGACCAAATGTTAAGGGTTAATCCGAGCGACAACAACAAATAATTGATTAGATAAGTAGGAACAAGTTGAACCGGGGCGCGTGCTGCCTTTGAGTTCCCGGACTTATCGATATTGTGTGTTGGGTTATTGGGGTGCTATCAAAATGTCTGAAACATGACGAAGTGCCGTTAACATTGTAGCTATAATTTTATATGTATTTCAATTTATTGCCACTCGACAAGTGCTCAAAATTTTGATTGTAAACACATAAATGCACTAAAATACTTACTTAGTTTTACTTTTAGTTATTGCCAGTTTATTCTTACCGATGATTAAGTGGTAAATGAAATTATATGGTGCCTGAACAATGGAATCAACAATACGACAATACTAACTGATTATGGACATAGGGACAAAAGAAAGATAGCGAGAATAAAAGATTTTGCAACTGATATTGTAGATTAGAAGACCAACGAGGGTCAGGGAACCGGATTGCGATAAATTTAGAACTATAAAGTGAGTGGAAATGGACATTGAAATTAAATTTACAGAGAAAGCTAGATAGAAAGATAATGGGTAGATGAGACTGAGATGAATACTTTATCAGCTTAATGAACTTTAAAAATACGACTACAAATTTGTCCAATTTATTTGCATTTAATCTCTATGATAGATTATAATTTTAAATGATTGAAATAATAAAAAAAACTATTATGTGTCAAGTTAAATACTATAGAATGTACTGTAAATAATATGTTTTTCAAAAGTCAAAAATTTGTTGTCAAATTTTCTGTGCTACTGAACAAACCTACAGATAGCTTTGAGAAATATCTTTTGTTTATAAACATTTATATCTTTAAAGAATGCGACCTTCTTTATATTTATTAGTTCAATTTGACAATTTTTTTAAGCTTCATCCACTTTTTTATACGTTGTTTAATTACGTTCTCAGAAATATTTCAAATATATTATACACATGACAAGTCGAAAGGCTGCAATTAAATTTACCAACCCGTTTTCAGGTTCTTTTTAAATTTATTTATTTCAAATAACACTTTTTACTCCCGCTGTTCAAAAGCAAATACATATGTACATATGTTCGCATGACAGATACTAAATGCTTGATTTTTTTTATTTTGTATATAAAGTTAATGACTTATTTTACATAAATATATTGATTGAGCGCGGATAAAAGTGAATGGAAGGCAGTCTAAATAAATGGGGAACAATGCTATAATAACATTAATAAATAAATAATAAAAACTCACATGAAAAATACCATAAAACACTGTACAATTAAACAATAACTTCTGATAAGTACTTGGTACATAAATAAACATTTAAATAAGCTTTTAACCTTAACTAACTGTCAAATTGTAAGTCTAAGTGTGTGTGTGTGTATCTTTGTTATTTTAGCCGTGTTTGGCATTTAAAATAACTTGTTGTGATACATACCAAAGTAGAATAAAACTTGAAGCTCGATCAGCGTCACAGATTAAAAACAGTTGTAGCCTTGAGCCTATCGACAGACACTTGTATTGAGAGGGCTTTGAGGGAAGGCGATAAGATATGCAACAGTTGGCTTGCAATTAACGACATGACCTGGACAATATATGTTGTATTCAATGAGATAGTAATATTAATAATATTATTTACTTCATTGATTATAAAGAAGATAATAAGAATAAATAGAATGAATGAAGTACCATATCTATAGGAATTTAGTGAGATTTGTGGTTAAACTGTTTGAGAATTGTGGGGGAAATATAAGTATATTAAATGTTATAACTGATGAGAATATTCGCTGGCGTTTTTAAGAAGTAAAACTTTTCTTCCTGAATGCTTAGAAAAATACACTTAAAGAATAAGAATTGGAATTTATTTTATTCTCATTTCGGCGAAAATATTCTGATTGATATTACTTTGAGTTGATGAGTTAAAGTCAGATAAAGTGAAAAACAATAATTTTTTAATACTTAACCTTAATGCAAAACAAATAGATACACTTCACTAAAAGCTATCAAATAAAAAGTAAGGGAGTTTTATTGTATCCACTTAAAAGATACTCTAAGCTAGAATTATTTCCGAACATTAAAGAAGAAAATCTATACAAATATATAGATAAATTAGTAAACAATCTGTTCTCCTTCTTTTTAAGCAAAACTCTGCATTTATTGTTAATTAAATAAATAATCATAATAATAATTAATATTAATTAATCAAATATTTTTGAATTCCCTTTGCAGTTATGTCGAAATTCTGGAATGCTCTCACGCGCCGTAAAACGGACGATGTCGTCGAGGCGGAATCGAAGTTGGCACGTGTCCTAAATCTCTTCGATCTGACGGCCTTGGGAGTGGGCAGCACATTGGGCCTGGGCGTCTATGTGTTGGCCGGCCAGGTGGCCTATAATATCGCCGGTCCGGCTGTTACCATCTCCTTTCTGATTGCCGCCATCGCGTCGGCGTTTGCGGGCATTTGTTATGCGGAATTTGCGGCACGTGTGCCGAAAGCGGGAAGTGCGTATGTTTACAGTTATGTGACCATTGGCGAGTTTGTGGCATTCACCATTGGCTGGAATTTGATCCTGGAATATGTGATTGGAACGGCGTCGGTGGCACGTGGTTTAAGCGGTTACTTCGACTCGTTGATTGACAACAACATGTCGAAGGCGGCTGAATGAGACGATGCCCATTAAAGTGAGCTTCCTTGGAGATTATCCGGACTTCCTCTCCTTTGGCATGATTCTGCTGCTGGCTGGACTGCTGGCTTTTGGCGCTAAGGAGTCCAGTTTCTTGAACAACATCTTCACCAGCGTGAATCTGGTGACGATTGGCATTGTTCTCGTCGCTGGTGGCATGAATGGTAAGCTTTTAAATATTCAATTATTGTGGGCGAGCTAATTTAATTGATCTTTTTACTAAATTTTTTGAAAATTATCGTTAGTGTTTAAAAGTATACTCAAGAGCTTTTATTAAAAATGTATTAGATTTTTTTAAATTTTTTTTTATACAAAAATTGTCTTCTGAAAAATATTTTGAAAATATTTAAAAATATGTCTTAGCAATATACTACTGTGGGCAAAAAGTATCGGGAATTTTAAATTTAAAAAATTTTGGGATTCCAATTGGAACAAATGTTTGTACTTTTAGGTTGGCACTACTATCACTAACATCTGTGCAAAATTATACGTTAAAATATTCATTAGTGTTTAAGCTACGATTAGTTTTGTACGACGCCAAAAAGTGCAATTGGCGATTTTGGTTGAATCTCCTCAATCGACTCGAAACGGTGTCCTCGGAGTGGTCTTTTGAGCTTAGAAAATAGCCAGAGGTCACACGAAGATAAATCAGGCGAAAAAGGTAGCTGTGGGAAAATTTTGGTCGAGTTTTTGGCAAAATGGTCACGAAGAACAGGGGCAGTATGAGAGGGCGCATTATCGTGTTGCAAGAACCATGAGTTGTCAGCCCATAGTTCTGGCGTCTTTTTACGCATAGCTTCGCGCAAACGACGCAAATCTCTCAAACAATATTCCTTGTTGACAGTTTGGTCGGTCGGAAGGAATTTATAATGAACTACAACACGATAATCCAAATAAACTGTCAACATGACCTTGATTTTTGAGCAAATTTGACGCGATTTTTTCGGTCTCGGCTCACCTTTAGCCGATATTCGCTCGATTGATCGGTAATTTCCATGTCGTAAGCGTAGATCCAAGTCTCATCGCCCGTAATAATGCGTTTTATCTTGTCCTGGTAGTCAGAAAACATTGTTTCACTCACTTCTACGCGGGGCTTTTTTCGATGAAATTGACACCGTTTTTTGGCACCAAAATCGCCAAATGCACATTTGGCGTCGTACCAAACTAATCGTAGCTTAAACACTAATGAATATTTTAACGTATAATTTTGCACAGATGTTAATGATAGTAGTGCCAACCTAAAAGTACAAACATTTGTTCCAATTGGAATCCCAAAATTTTTTAAATTTAAAATTCCCGATACTTTTTGCCCACAGTAGTATAAACAAAAGTTCTATATAGATTTTTGAATTTTCAAGCTTTCCTGTAATTATTGTGATTTCATGAAAATAGCAATACCGATAATAAATTAAAATAGGTTTTGATTTTTGCAACTTTATTAGAGAACCTATCCTTCCTACAGTGTGCCACTAATGTCTTCATACAGCATCAATTTGTCAAATATGCGTATAATAAAGATGTTTTGATGCGGGTTTCTTATATTAATCTTTTATTCACTTAAATTCCGTTCTAATGATACAAAAATTTCTTTAACCCATCAATTACCCATTGAAAATTTTAAATTAAGAAAAAAAAGTATGTTTTTCAACTTTTTTCCTCGATTTCTTTCAAAAAAAATAAATTATATGCATAAAAATTCTTCAAACAATTCTAAGAGTGACTGCAAAAAAAATTTGAATTTCTCTTCGCTAGTATTTTTTATAATTTTTTTAAAATTGCTAAAAAGCCACTTTTTGTATAACAATTTGGAAAAAGGGGTTCAAATAGTCATTTTTAGGATTTTCAAAAAATTATCACTGCGGACGGCAGTCCGCGCTAGTGACGAAAGCAGCACGAAGTGTGCGATAAGAAATACTAGCAAAAAGATTTTTTAATTTTTTTTTTTGCAGTCACTCTTTAGATTGTTTCATGAATTTTTTTGGATCAAACAATTTTTTGTAAAAAAATGAGAAAAATGTTGAAAAATATACTTTTTTTAAAATTACTTGACTGATGGGTTAAATAAATTTTTGTATCATTAGAATGGAATTAAAGTGAATAAAAGATTAATATAAGAAACCCGCATCAAAACAGCTTTATTATACGCATATTTGACAAATTGATGCTGTATGAAGACATTAGTGGCACACTGTATGTACAATGTACATATATCTTAATCTAAAAGGTTCTAGTATGAAAATGCAATTTTGAAAATAAGTCAATGGAGGAAAACAACAACCAAAAGTCGTTAAAGTTTTTAAACTTTTTTAATTTAACTATGTTTTGTAGTTCATTGAGTTGTATCTAAACATATAAGAAGACAATGTTCAAGCTACTTATGTATATAAAAGAGAGATATTTTAGTTGAAAATCGAAAGATAAAAAATATTTTAAATTGTATAGAATCATTTATTTATCAAATTGAAGTAACTTTTAATTTTATATTTAAATTAGTCGAGAATTGATTAAATATATCAGATAAATAGTGGGCAAATATATTTAAAAACAATATTTATCGATAATCTCGAATTTTATGCAGCAATACAGTTGTTAATCTCTTTCTCTCTCTGTCTTTATCTTTCTCTCCCTTTACAGCCAGTGTGGAGAACTGGCGTCTGACTGATGTTCCTGAGGGAGCTGGCGTTGGTGGCTTCATGCCCTTCGGCATGGCTGGCGTGATGGCTGGAGCTGCCAAATGTTTCTTCGGCTTTGTGGGCTTCGATTGCATAGCCACAACGGGCGAGGAGGCAATCAATCCCAAGAGGAATATTCCATTGGCCATTGTCATCTCGCTGATCATTATCTTCTTGGCCTACTTCGGGGTCTCCACCGTGCTGACCATGATGCTGCCGTATTATCTGCAGGATCCGGACGCACCCTTCCCAAAGGCCTTCGATGCCGTCGAATGGTATACGATCAAATGGATAGTGACGATCGGAGCTGTGTTCGCCCTGTGCACGAGTCTCTTGGGCGCCATGTTCCCCTTGCCCCGAATCCTCTATGCCATGGGCAACGATGGTATTCTCTTCAAGCGTCTGTCCAAAGTGCATCCGTATACGCAAACGCCACTTATTGCCACAATTGTTTCGGGCATCTTTGCTGCGATTATGGCCATGCTTTTCAATCTGGATCAGTTGGTCGACATGATGTCGATTGGCACATTGTTGGCCTATACGATTGTGGCCATCTGTGTGCTCGTGTTGCGCTACCAGGATGAGAAGATGACCAAACTGGTCTCAGTGCGTGCGCCCAACGTCTTCCGTCAGCTGTTCTGCAATTCTTACCGTGAGCCCAATACGATGACCTCGGCTATTACCAAAATTGGCATTGTGGTCTTTGCCATCTTCGCCATTATCTGGTGCGTCTTCATGAAGGTCTTTGACTTGGGTGCCGTTGGTGCCATTGTCGGCTTGAGTCTTGTTGGACTGCTGCTCATCGTCATCTGTGTTGTGATTAGCCTGCAACCTGTGTCCACCATCGAGCTGACCTTCAAGGTGCCCTTGGTGCCCTTTGTGCCCTGCCTGAGCGTGTTCGTCAATTTGTACCTGATGTTCCAGCTGGATCTATTCACCTGGATACGTTTCCTCATCTGGATCGCTATCGGCTATTGCATATACTTTTCATATGGCATTCGCAACTCCACACAAATCCAGAGGAATCGCAATCATGCCGAAGTCGCTGCCAATGCCATGCAAAACTCCGATTATCCGCAACAGCACGAGAATCGCGCCTTTGAGCCCGATTGGAAGGTGGAGAACGGCAATGGCGTCAAAGCCCTGCCCTCGTCCCCGCCCACCTATGAGTACTCCGAGAAACTTTAGAGTTGAGGCTGGAACTCGAAAGAAACAGTAGAGAAGAAAGTATTATAAGTTGCCTTATAGAATTAAGTTCAGCTCACAAACGAAGGAGAAATGAAACCCTGTTCCCGTTTACAATTTCACCAAAAGTTGAATCGATGTTTTTCAGTTCTTTATCGTCTGTGAACTGAGCTTAAGTAACATTACACGACCCCCACTTATCTTGCTAGTTAGTCATCTATTTTACTCGCTGACATTTTTATTTTGAGTTTAGCTGGCATGTGTTTGTGAGAGAGATGAATAGATTGCGCATAAAAATTAAATGATATCTTAGATTCGTTATTTTTATGCGCCAGAAATTTAGACACACACGACTTCCTAAGACCGCTTAATGCAGACTTTCAACTATTTTACTATTATATTGTATTTTATTTTCTTTTCATTCAAATGCCTTTTTAATTTTCTGTACATAATGCCCCAAATTTGTTGTGATATTTGTAAATATATGTATGTATATAGGGCTTTAATTATCACACATATATATTTTATATATATATTATTGTCACAATTCTTGTTGTCGTTATGTGAATGCAATTTGTATCATAATAATAATATTTTAGTAATGTCAATTGTACAATCCTAAGCTAGTTTAGTATTTAAGTCATTAAGCTGTTAAGTCCACAAAAAGAATTCCAAAAAAAAAAAAACAAAACAGAAACGAATTTGCGCGCATTCCAAATAATTATTTGTGAAAATAAACTAAACGTTGTACATGAAACTTGTTGTCTTATTTAATTCTGAAACACTTAAATAGAATGATTACTCAAAATAAAAAATGGGTGTTTAAACTTTAAGCCTGATCGAATCTGTCAAAACACTCGAAGTGAGGTAAATCTAATCTTATTGCTTAGATTCGCTTCATAGTCAACAATTGATTGGACAAGCTTATTTTTTTGAATTTAGTTTATATCTCTCTTTAATAATAAATCAGGCAAAAGTTTGGAATTTATACCAAAATCAAAGAAAGTCCTCGCAATATAGAAAAGTCAATTGCTTGAAGTTTAAGTCTTATCAGCTACCACACATGGTGCTGAGAAAAAAGCTCTTTTAACTTATCTAATCACAAATGGAATCACAAAATAATCAACAAGTGATTAAATAATCAATAAGATTGCCTTATTAAATATTAAAGTATTTCCAGCGAATTTTACTGAAAGATTGCAGTAGATTCAAAAACAGTTCAAATAGAACTTCTTCCACTAATTCTCACAAGATTTTGTATGAAACTGTATAGAAAATGTTGCAATATTTTCGAGAAGGAACTGTCAAGTTCTAGAGGATATTTTCTGTTCTCATCCAATACTAAATTTTAATCCTCGACCCGCATTAACCATAATAACCAGCCAATAACAAATTCTCTCAGTGCTCTTGTGGGGTGACTAGACTTGGACTCAGTTATAGCTGGCTGCAGCATCAGTTTCAGCTCCAACTAGTTAGCTAACCAGCTTAGTTAAATGGCAAATAAGTTGCCTTTGCGTTTTCTACTCCACGAGCAAGTCAGCGAGCAAATAAAACGCAGTAAAGTAAATAACAGAGGCAAGTCAAAAACTCAAACTCGTGCCAAAAAGCCAGACGAAAGTTGCAGGGATAATGCAAACAAGCACTCACATACACATACAAGTACACATATGTATGCATGTATGTGAATTGAAGGAAAATGGTCAACATAGCGTCACTGAGAAAATAAAATTGTTTTGCGGGTCCTTCTTGTGGCACGTTTTCGCTTCTCTCTTCTACTCCTTTTTTTCCAGCATTAATTTATGCATTTTAAAAGGATATCAAACGCTTAAGCATCAAAGGAGCTCCTCACCCACATATGCCATGCACTACTGCGTTTTGTGCAGTGTATCGTAATAGAACTTTTTATTCCTTCTGTCTTTGTGTGTGCACATCTGCGAAAGGATTCTATTTTTCACACGCTGTCAATTAGCAATAAAATGAGAATTTCAATTTTTAGCGGCTTTATTTTTATCAAAAGACTGCACTCGAGATATTTTTAAACAAAGATAATTCCTTGTTAAATCAAATATTTTTTCAATTTTTATTGTAAATATTCTTTACTTTTATTTAAATATATTTTTATTTTCCAAACTGCAGTGTAAATAAAAAATATACTAGCAATTATTTAATTCATTTAAATTGCTTTTATTGTAAAATAGTTTCATCTTCATCTGATCAGCAGAAATTCAATAAACTCTCAAAATGTTTAAAAAGACCGCAAATTTCGAATGTTGGTCGTTTGACCAACGTGACGTATGAGTAACGCAAATGGCGTTGCATCAAATAACAATGAGCACTCAAAAGTATGCAATGCAATTTGATTTACACATTACAAATTTAGTGGCGCCTTCTAGTGGCATGGCGTGGTACTATGCAACATTATGTGCAACATAATTTTACGGATGCCGAAAAGTATGCAATACTATTGAATTTAATAACATTTCACATTTTTGGGCGCGCAAATTTGAAATGGATTTTTAAAAAATCAATTAAAAATTAAATAAAAACAATTTAAAAAAAAAAAACAAAATGCAAAATTCGGTAAATTAATTAACTTTATTTTAAAATTAGTTTGGTGTCGAAGCTGAAAAAAAAGCCAAAAAAAAATTGAGAAATAAAAATAATATTGAGAATCAAAATATATCGGAAATTCGAGAAAAATTCAACAAAATGTCTGGTATTTTTTTCAATTTTCTAGCTCAAACAACAAAAAAGATGATTTTTTCGGCCGGAAAAATTGTTCTCAAAAATTTCAGAACAAAAAACCACTTTTATCACTTGGATCAGGCGCGCAGTTGTGGCGCCATCTATGTGTGCGCTATGGTGCGCCATCTATTGTTTTTTGTGACAATGACAATGTGAGAGAGGAGGAGAGAGAGAGAGAGGTGACAAATGCTCGCTCGCTCATCGTTCCCACTTTTTAGTTTAAGTAGAAAAATGGCGGACGAGAAAACTTTATTTTATTTCGCCGAATTTGCCAACAATTCTTGAGTGCGGGGACAAAAGAGGAGGAGAACAAGAGGGTTTTTGTTAAATGCTTGGAATGTCACATCAATCGTGCTATCGATGTTGTAAGTGTTCGCAAATTGTGTGATCATTGATGAATCCGACATGTGTGCGGATTTGTTGCTGTTGCTGTTGCTCCTGCTGCCACTGCTACTGCTGCTGCTGCTGCTGCTGCTGCTGCTGCTGCTGGTGTACTGCGCATTTCAACTTAACTGAATTATTAGCCGAGTATGAGGCTAACAAAATTGCAGCTTATCTTAAGATAAATAAATCAAGTTGTATTAATTCGAATAACTGCGTAATGTATAACATAAACAGTAGGTTAGCTATTTTTATAGGATAACAATTTATATTTAAATATTTTAAAGATTTTTTTATTATGATACAATTTTATTGAAGTAAATTAAAATTCGTTTAAGTGAAAAACTTTAATATTTGTTTTTATTTTAAAATTCGTTTTTTAAAACTCTTGTACTAAGATTATTTTATTTTGTTGAATAAACTTCTAGCATATATATTTATTAAGGAAATGTGTTTGAATGTTCTTGTTTTCTGGACAATTATTTTATATATTAGAGTATTTGCATGCTTATATGAGCCGTAAAACCCAATATCGCCAAAATGCGAAACCGAAACGTTTTAGAAGACCACACACACACACGCACGCAACGAGCGAGCGAAATACAAATGCAAACAGACACATATACATACACACAGTGACTGTAGCTGTAAATAAATAAACAATAATTTGAGCCGCGTTTATGCTTGTGTTTGTAAGTGTGCTAGCATTAAATGTAATGCAAACTGCAAAGTGTATGTGTTTGTGTGTGGATGTGAGTGTGTGTGTGAGGAAGAGAAAGAGATAGAGTGCAACAGAAGCAGCAACAGGACTCGCTGTTGGGCAGGGAAAAAACTCGGCGCTCATTGCGCGTTGCGGTTTCATTTGTGAGTTTTAATTAAATACGTTTAAATATTTGTTATTTCCGACAGGCAGACAAACCAAACGACCAACAACAACAGCACACAAATCCCAACAACACCGTGGAGAGCTTCAACAACAACAACAACAACGACAACATCCACCTGGCAAATATTAGCGAAAAATTAGCAAAGTATTTTAAGCGCAACATGTTCGTCCTGTGGTTTTCAACATCAAATCCTCTGGTAGCACCCTCGTGTGGCATCACAACCAATTCAAGGGAGTGGCCACAAGGAGGGGAGGGGTAGTGGGGGAAGGGAGAGAGGAGACATCATTTTGTGCCTGCGCTCGTTGCGTGTGCATTTCATTTATTTATAAATAACGCATAATTAATTTAAAATGCGTGCGTGAAATTGTTGTTAAGTGCTTAATCCTGTAATATGCAACTGGACACGCACGTTACCAGAAAGGAGGCAACAACAACAGCAACAAGGAATAAAAAATGCACACACACACTGTTGTGTCTTTATGCTGAATAGATTTAGCATGCAATTTGATGGAATTAGTAAAGATATGTGAGACCAAAGGAAAATTGAACGAAAGGCACAAATTTAATTTTAATAATTTATTCAAATAATAAAGATGAGAATGATTAAAATAATAATAATTATGAATGTTTAATAATTTGATTTAATTTCCATAATAAAATCAATTAAATCATTAATATGATAATTATGAAAGTTCATTAATATTAACTAATTTAATTTTATAATATATCAAAAATTTGTATTCAATGGGTCTCTCTGCAGAATTGGTTACTAATTAACTATTTTTTTAAGTTTTTGTTTAATTTCTTTACAGAAAATGTTCTTTAAAAGAATGTTCAGGTTTTTCAGTAAAAATGTCTTAATACATATATAATTTAATTAAGTAATAATGTGTTATACATTTGAAATATATTTACTCACTCAGAAACTACTGCTCTTCCATCTGTTTAATAATTTCATAATCGATTCACATTCCAATTCTAAACAAGCCTTAACAAACTTTTATTTGGGTAAACGAAACACAAAAAAGAGAAAGGATATGATAATTGTTAGATAGTCAACAACTAATCGCAATAGAATTGCTAATGATTGTGAATGCCACTTGCCACGCTCAAAAATGCCACAAATACTTAATGGCATTTGACCAAATTTCGACCCAGATCCCGAACCCGTCCTGAACCCGGAACCTGAGCCCGTTAGCCAGCAGCAAAAATTTGTCAAAGTCAAAAAGTTTGAAAATTTTACATGCGGTCAACAAAATCAAATTAACTTTTAGTGCGAATAAATTTTGCAACCACAAACTCGAAATAAGTTTTAAAAATTTAATTTTAAGCACAAAGCTCGAATGTGAACATGCAGAAGGAGGAGGGAGAAAAGAGGGTTGGTTGGAGCTGCTGCATATTCGAATAATAGGCCGATCAGCATCAATTAAGAAAATAATCCCCGCATTATGTGAATAGTATATAAATATTGTTTGACAACAGGCAAGCGGCAAAAACTGTCGTCGAGTGGTCAAAATGCCAACAGGAAGGTGACAGAGACATAGAGAAAGGGTGGGGGAGGGAAATAGGCATGCAGCATAGTTTTAGTTTGGGGATTAAGGGACCATTATGCGAACATTTTCAGCATATGCTAAACGAGCGGAAAAAAGACTCCAGAACCATGTCATGTGGTTGGTTGTAATGATGACGCCGATGCTGATGAGGCCAAGCGGATGTGGATGCGGATATTTGTTGGAAGGACAGTCGTGAATGCTGCTGATAATGATGATGCTGTTGACAGGTGTTACATGGCGTATACATGACATTTATGAACTGCAAGGACAAACAACAGATATGCCAGAAAAAATACTCAGCAGCCACATTTTGTGAATTGACTGTAAAAGTAAAATTTTAAATATACAAAAATAGTAAAAAATAAAGCAAGCATCTTTAATTAATATGGTTAAACAATAGAATTTGCTTTGCTTTTAAACAAAAGAAATAAAACAAAGAGCAGCAAATTATTATTGCACTATGACAAATTTCATGAGATTCATTTAATATAAACAACAACAATTCATTTATTTTTAATGCATGTTCGTGATTAATATTGCCTTTGTATCATGAATGGCATCTTTAAAGGCTATAAATCAAAGGCTATAAAAATTTTCATTTAATTTGAGTGTTTTTCACTAAAATAAATACAATTTAAAAGTAATGAATTCTTTAAAATCTGATGTATACATTTGTTTGACAATTTTGATAGATAAATGCTACAATCAGTATAGTAGGGTAAATTATAGAATGTATCCTTTAGGACAGCTCTTAAAACTTTAGATCATATTTTATAAACTTTCAAATCATTATACATTTTCATTGAAATGTTTGTGTTTATTTCATTAAAAAAAATACGATAAAAAAGTAATTAAGATAATAAATATAAGGTAGAAGCTTTACTATCGACTTTACTATCGACTAATATCTGCTTATAGCAATTTTCTGGCTTAAAAAAGGGAATGAACCGATTATGAAGGGATTTGACAGGGTTTTAAAATATCAATGGGTTCACAATTTTGATGACTAAAACAGTGCATTCAAAGGGTCATACGTATCTATATATAAATATTATTTTTATTTTTAGCTTTGCCCCACATCTGTAGCACTTTCCAATTAAGCCACAAACGTGTTGCACTTGCGCTCTCGGTGCACTAATTGCATTTTATGTGACTAAATACAAAAATGTTGCAATTTATATTTATTTACGCACAGCAGACGGCTGACAAAATAAACAAAACACAAATGCTATACGCAAACACACACAAACACACACACCCACGCATTTCAAATGCATTTCAGTATTTGGCAAAATGGCGATTTGAGGCATTTAACCAAATTCATCATACGCACTGTTGAACAGTTTGCACCTATACTAAAATAACAGCAATATTACCATAAATTCGCATTTTGCATTTAGTGTAAAACAATTCAACAGAGCATGATACAGCTTACCATGCAGAATGGAAGGGAGAATGGAAGCTGGTTATGTATTTTGATGACCATAATGAAAAGATCAAAAGGCCATCAAATGCTCTCATGAAAATACCAACGTTTTATGTGTGCAAATTAAAAACTGAAAGCAATTGCCAAAATCCAACCATTTCAATATTTGTATTTATTTATAAACAAAGGCAGAAAATGAACATACGATATGATAAAACCACTGAGAAACTGAGAATGAAATGCGATTACATATTCGCATAACGAGTGCGGTAAAAGTTTCGCTAAAAGTATTCAGAAAAATCTTTGAAAATCTTTATAAATCCTTTAGAAAATTGAGCTAATAATAGGGAGCATAATTTGAAATTTTTAGTACAAAAAATACGGAAATATAAATTTAAAATCGATGTTTTATCTAAAATTCCTTCTGCATAAAAACCTTTGAAAAATGTGAAACAATTATTAAAGAACTTATCAAACTTATTAAAAGTATAAATTTAAGGAGTCAAAACGATCTGAAGCATTATAACAGGATAAACTCGTACACAGGCCAATTAATAGCGCTTGTTGAATGCGCGAAAACTCAATTTGCTCAACGAATTTGGCTCTGGAACGTCAAATGCCGTCAATTTGGCCAACAATATTCACGACAATTAACAAATTAATTGCCTACTTTGAGGCAGCGCTTGAAGCCAACACAGGCACGAATAAACACTCATAAACACACGGATGCTGGTTAGCAAATTCCCAATGGCGTCTTAGTTTTATGGGCAACAAACAACAACTACAACAACAGCAACAACGGCAGAGTGGACCACAAAAGCTGAACGCTAATGAAATTTCCAAGCTGAGCTGCCACAGTTGTCCAGGGAGTTCAACTGCTGCCCGGTAGGTGGCGTATTTGCAAAGCTTTTAATATAATGACACATTATCATGGAAGCAAGTCAAAGGCAAATGACACACAAACATTGTCACATACATACTTACACTCACTCACACACACACACACACATGCACAGCAACAAATAAGCGCACGCACATTGCAGATAACGTTGAGCAGCATCTGTCCAAGCAGCAGAAAGAGAGAAGAAAGAGAGACAGAGCGCGGATGAGAGCCCATTACCGCGTATGGTGCTGGCAGAGGCAGCGACGGCGACGGCGACTGCAACTGCGACGAAGCTGCACTTGTTTGCATACCCTTTAAAAGGGATTTGCTTTAGATTTTGAAGTGGACATTGAGCAATTAAGTAGTTTAAATAGTGATATAACGAATATTAATATATTTTAATCTATTTCTTTTTTGGATTACATTTTAAATATTAAATAAAAGCATATTCTTTTTTGGATTACATTTTAAATATTAAATAAAAGCATACCCGTTAAATTTCGATTAGAATTACTAATCAATTAGATTATTTTTGGAAATCATCGTTGTGATTATATTGTATAATTCACTGGTGAAAAACTTGTGATTATTTAATGATTACGATTACAAAACATCAAAGCATCGGAAAAAATCAAAAATAATCCGAATTACTCAAAACTAATATTTTTGATTTTTTTTTGATTATTTTTGAATAATCGTAATAATTTTAGATTTTTTTTTATTTTTTCTAATCGTAATCATTAAATAATTGGAAAAACCGAAAATAATCGTAGTTACTAAAATAATCTATTTACTAATGATTATGATTACTAATCTTTATTTGACAGGTATGAATAATAGATAGATGTATAGGTTAATTAATAATAGACTAAGAGCCGTTTTTTCAATGTACATATATGTAAAGTGACAATGAAATAAATATAATCTTTAAATTTAAAACTGAAATGATGATATAAAATTATGTCTAGTGCATACAAAAATATTACAAATTATTTAGATAATTATAAAAAGTCTAATCAAATAATAAGTATTAAACTATTTATTTCTTAACTAGATTTTGATATGAAATCAGTCCGGGAAACACAATATTCTGAACAATTTAACAAAGTTACATGATTGATAAGAATGTATTTTAGTGTAAATGAGTCAATGATTTAAGTAATACAGTTAAACGTCCCTAACTCGAACTTCCCTAACTCTAATTTTCTCTAACTCGAACAAAATCGAGTGGCAATAGCGTTTACTGAGCAAATTTCATACAAATCTGCTTCCATAACTCGAACTTCTATAAGTCGAATTTCTCCGTAACTCGAACAAAAAAATTGGCCCGTGCTTCTTTAGGTCGAATTTTTCGGGAAAATCTCCAAAAAAGTTTGAATTTTTTTTTTGTTTCTGTTATATTCTTTAGTTACCGGCTCATTTGAATATGTAATATTGATGTACATTAACATATGGTGATATAATATGATAGAATATTACATCAACAATTATTTAGGCTTGTGAAATTGCTATAGGAAAGATGTTCGAAATGTACTTATTTGTCAGTGCATCAGTGTACTAAAATGTTTAAAAATGTTTAAGGAAATATTCAAACTTATTAGTAGATGCGGAATTTGAAAGTAGACCAAACAAATTAAAGTTGCTAAAAAATGTGGTATCTCAGCAAAAACATTTTTCATTATATTAAAAAATGAAATATTAATTATGATATTTGAATCGGGAATTTCTTCTGGATACAGCAAAAGAACGAAGAATATTAACAGGTCTTGAACAAACTGGAATCCTTTTTTGTTGAAAATATCAAGAAAAGTTTACAATTTGAAAAGTATTTAAGCTAAAAAAAAAGAATTCCTTAACTCGAAGTCTCCCTAACTCGAACTTTTTTCTTATATAATGGTGATTCGAGTTAGGAAAGTTCGACTGTATTTGATATTAATTGTGTTTAATTGTTCAAAGACTTAATGTAATTTAGACTTGAAATGTGTAAATATTTAAGTAATTAACAAATTCTGTATTCAAGAAAATCTGCAGCGTATTAACTACAAATTCAAATTATTTCTTGTGCTCTACATTTACAACACTCCCTTTATGTTGTTGTCTATTTTATGTACATTTATTTAGTGTCGATTTATTGCAATCGAATGTATTTGTTGCTGCTGGCATTACGTATACGCCCTGAGAGCGGGCCTATATTTATTTGTAGCTTTCACGTTGCGAAACGCGATTTAAATTGTCCAAAAAATGCAAACAAATTGCAAACGAAGCGACGATGCCTCTTCAGCTGCCCTTAGCCCTGTGCCTCTCTACATTTGTTCATTCCTCTCCCCGCTTTGTCTTTTACTCGCATTATAAAATATGCAACAGCAGCAACGCTTGTTACAACAATGACAGTATCAACAACAGTTGCAGCAACAGCAACAACAGCAACAACAACAACAATAACTGAAATTGCCATCGCATCCATTTAATTTCATTTTAATGCACAGCATATCCTGGCAAGGTGTCCCTTTTGCTTCCCCTCTTCACTCCACTCCCTTTCACCGTCTGCCCTTGTCCTTATGCAGTGAGTAAACAATTTTGCCTTATCAAACAATCGAAATATTATTGGGCTTACAACTCGTACTCTGGCAATGGGGCGTGGCCAATTAAATGACTCCGATTCAGTTAAATGCATAATTTTTCAAGAGCTGCACATTATGGCTGATTTTAATGTTGTTGTTGTTTTTGTTGGTATTATTATTATTGTTATTATTGCTGTCATTTGTATTTGCGCGTTGTCTGTGTTTGTCAAGTGTTGATCGTGTTTTTATGAGTGCTTCAAATGAATTAATGATGGGCAGTTAAATGGAGTGTTGAGAGAAGTTGAGAGAGAGGTGTGGAGAAGTGCAATGAGGGAATTTTTTAAGGCTAGTCCAGTGCGATCAAATAGAAAACAAAGAAAGTAAAGAATGAATTAAATGAAGTACATCTGTTAAGAAGATAATATTTAGATTTATTATAGTAAATAATTATGTTAAAAGACTCAAAATTGAAATCAAATGTTAAAGTATTTAAAAAAAAATTATTTAGTTTAACAAATAAAATCATTTCAGAGAGAGAGAAACACAGAAAGAGAGAGAGAGAGAGAGAGAGAGGAAAAAGTGGTACAGAGATCCTACATAAAATATAAGTTGTAAGTCAAAAATGCAATTTAAAACAAAAGATGTGGTATGAAAAGATATAACCATTTTAATGTGCCGATTCTTAAGGATACCAACGCCATGTTTTAATGAAATTATAAAGTATTGTCATATGAAAACGACAACAAAAATTATTAAGAAAAATAAATTGTTTAAATAAAAAATGAGTAATTTAAATTAATTTCAGGAAGATATTAATGACTCTCTGGCTTTCCTTGAATAATTGAAAATTTGATCAATGAAATACTAAAATAAACTTGTTGATCTCTTAACTACCTAACTCAATAAAGCTTACACAATTGAATGCGACTCATTCACTTGTGGCATTGTCCACTCATGACCAAAAATAAATGTGGATAATTGCTTTATAAATATACCACTCAAGTTTGCCAAAAATAGCAAGTGCGAAAGACACTTTGAAGATTGCCAAAAAAGAGAAAAAAATCGCAAAGAATAAATTTTCAATCAAAGAAGTAGAAAAACAAGAAGTGTGTAATAAACCTTAAGACGTATTTAAATTACAACTGAGAGCATTAAAAGTAATAATAAAAACTTACATAACAATGGCCAACAAAATGATATAATCGTTAATAGACTCAAGTGGCTTGAGCAAAGCAGGAAACAATGTTTTGCTGAAATATCTGAAATGTGGCAATATTCAAGGTCAGAGAACGTTTCGAGTGTTCTATCGAGGTGCTTAAGCCAAGAACTTAACAACTGAGTGGCAATAAGTGCTTTAAAAATGCGTAGCAAAAAATGTAAAATTGAACTTAAATTATGTAACGTCGAAAGCATTAAATAAATACTTAACATTTATGGACCATTGTTTTGTAAATATTAACCAATTACGGTAGTCAATCTACAAACTGTAACGAGAAACGTAATATCTACCATCTACCTTCACCCCAGCAGAAAAGATACACAGGTGATGTATCTGAAGCCACTTGAGATGCAAAAACCTGATCCAAGAGTAATAAAAATAATAACAATCATAATTGTAGTCAAGTGCGTGGCCAGCTGAGATCTGAGAGCTGAAGGCGGACGTTTTACCAAACGGATCGTGCGGTCAAAATGATTTTTGGTTGTTCGATTGGTAGGTTCGTCATAGCCATATTATCAAGTGGTTAATAGAGCCCAAGCTGGCTTTGATGCGCACTTGACTTGGCTCGATCATTTCATTTCATATCATTCGTTTTGTTCCATCTTTTTCTCGTTTCTTCGTTTGAAAACCAGATTTTGTGTGTTTTTAGACCATCATCAGCTGTGGATGATCCCATTTGATGGTATAAATACGCTCGGCGATTTTGAACAAGACATCATTGGGTTCAATACCTACGACTCAGTAACATCTTCAGTCAGTTCGCATAGTTCGATTCTACGAAGGACTTAAGCTACAGCATGGTGAGTTTTCCTCTCCAAAGTGTGCTAAAAGAGTTTTAGTACAGTTGTATAAAATTCCTAAAATCACTAAAATCTATTCACATAAGTGTTGAACAAATAAAAAAGAACTTGTACTAAAAAATATATTGATGTAGAACATTTTAGTACAAGCGTGCTAAATTTTATAAACATCATAAAAGGTATCACAAGAGAGTCTAAAAATGTACTTTGACTTTTTAGTACACATGTACTAAAATTTGATACAGAGCATTCTAGTAAAGCTGTGCTGGAAAACATTAGCAAGAATGCTTTAATAAATACAAAAACTAGATTTAGTACAAGCCTTCATGTGTACTAAAACTTAATCCAGTATGGCTTACGTGTATTAAAAACGCATTGCAAATATTGTGATCCAAAGTGATCGAAAAAGTGTTCTTAACATTTAGAACATTTTAGAACATGTACTAAAAACGTTTAGCACATAACTGCGAAATGTACTTTATAAAAATACTCTTTCTTACAGAAACTCTTCATTGGAGCACTCACCCTCTGCCTGGTGGCCATTGCCGCCTCCCAATCCGCCGATCCCGCTGTCCAGGATCCCTCAGCCGAGTATCTGCCCCCGCTGGGTGATGCTGAGGCTGCACCTCTGTCCGAGGATGGCTATCGCTACAAGACGGTGCGTCGCTTGAAGCTGCGTCATCGCCGTGAGGTGCCCAGCCAGGAATATCTGCCACCCACCCAGGAGTACCTGCCCCCCGTGGATGCCGTCGAGGCTGGTGATACCAAGGTCGCTGATGACGGTTACCGTTACAAGACCGTGCGCAAGCTCAAGTTCCGTGCCCGTCACCGTCGCGATGTCTCTGAGATTGCCGAGCCCACAGCCGAGTATCTGCCACCTGTTGAGGTTGAGCTCGCCCCCGAGCTGAAGACCGTGTTGGGTGCCGATGGTTACCGTTACAAGACCGTGCGCAAGCTCAAGTTCCGTCGTCATCGTCGTGAGGCCGAAGCTGCTGAGGAAGCTGCCGCTGCCGAGGCAACCAACGGTGAATACTTGCCCCCTGTTGAGGCACCCGCCGCCGAAGCTGCTGAGGTCAAGGCCGCCGATGAGGGCGCCACTGAAGTCGGCAAGGACGGTTACCGTTACAAGACTGTGCGTCGCATCCGTTACCGTTACCGCCATTAAGCTGCAGAAACCCGAACTTAGGCATATTGAACCAAATTGATCCTGATAGTACACAGAGCTAATCAGCCCAAGCAACTGGAGAAGTTTCCAATTTGGTTAGTTTCCCCGCTTGGCTGATGCTCGAAACGATCCCTCGTCCCAATTTTAAAATTTAAAATGTACTCGTAGTTTTTCCATCTGTCCCCTCCGAAGCATACGGAATAATAAAGTTTATTCACAAAAAAAAAATGCTGTTTGTTTATAAATTATTGGAAGCAATTTAGCTCGACAAAAAAATTCTCTGCACTAAATTTAATAAAACGAAACAAGCTTAGAGTCACTTGGAAATTATAAACAGAAGTTTAACTGGCACAAAATAATCTAGACTAAGAGATACCCTGCAGCAGAGATGACGAATTTTAAGTAAGTCTGGTTTCAATAAGATTTAAAAAAAACAATACAAAGAAAAAAATATTTTATAGTAACTTGCTCGAATTTGAGATACTGACATGATACTTAAAAAGCTACATACAATTTCTAAATTCACAAAACTATTTAAAATTAACAAGATTAAATTTAAAACGCAAAACTTGCTTAATAAAAATAAGCTTTTAAAGAGCTTTTGTCTATTATATTATCATCATCATCCTTATTATCATTGGACTACCAAGACGTCATTTTGGGGCACTCAAAAATCAAATCAAAATGAAATTTTTGCTAAATTGCACATTAAAATACTGAACGAGCCAAGAAAATGGGAAAAACTGCACACAAAAGAAGCCAATGAGAAAAATGGGCAAAGTAAGTATAAGAAAAAAATAGAGGAATTGAAATCAATGGACAAGTAATGGCCAGTGGGCAAAAAAAAGAGAATGGCGAAAAAAACTTTCGGCAAATTGCAAAATTCTATTT
Source organism: Drosophila subquinaria (assembly GCA_037043405.1). NCBI lineage: Eukaryota > Metazoa > Arthropoda > Insecta > Diptera > Drosophilidae > Drosophila > Drosophila subquinaria. Next base: position 127,712 of record JBAMBL010000238.1, read on the forward strand.
AGAAATGAAGTGTGTGCTTTTAGGCGCACCAGCTGAGTGCAACGACTTTGAACTCTCCCGCTATCCATCCCCCTTTCTCTCTCTCTCTTCTCATTCATCGCTTCGCTATTTTTCGGTCAACTTTTCGTAATATTATTTTGCATTTATTTGCCCAACGTTCGGACTTTTTTGTTTTCTTTCGTTGCTTTTGCCTTTTTTTGCTGGCGAGAAAAAGCTAAGAATATGGCAAATTACAATATTGGACCAGTACCTCACTCTCTCTGTCTCCCTCTCTCTCTCTCTCTCTCTCTCTTGGCCAGAAAAGGTAAATAAAACATTCTGCGAACCAAAACATAAAGTTACGTAATTGAGCGCTTGACTTTCCAAAGCTGCGGCCTGAAAAGGTTTTCATACTCCAATCCCGAGTCTTAAGAGCTCCGCGAATATTAATTTTGTAAAAGCATCGCGAGGCTCTTGTTCATTTTTAGCTCAGATTTAGCGCTCCTAAAGAAACATACAGTTAGTCAAGTTATTGTTGTGACTAAAGAAAATGCACTTATTTTGGACAAAAAAAAACTTTTGTTGAGAATTTCTTATGGATTATATTTGCAAATAATACTTAACAAATAAACAACTTTAAAAGATGAATACGTAAGTTTTTTCTATGCCAAAAAAATTATCAGACATACTGTATTTGTTTAATGGTCTTGTTTAAGTCGAACCTAGGATTAAATAGAGTATTGAGGAAATAAGATGCTTTTAATGGAAATTTTTTTTGCAACAATACGAAAAATTTTAAAAGAGGCAAATATTTTAAATAGCTAACTTGCTTATTTAATTAATTAATTAAATGTAGATTTGTAAAATGTTCTTTAACACTATGTTAAAACCATACCTGTTAAATAATGATTAGTAATCATAATCATTAGTATTTTTGGATTAATTCTGATTTTTTCTGATTATTTTTAATTGATTCTGATTATTTATGACTATTCAGTAAAAATCAAATTACTTTACAGATTATTTCTGATTATTTTTTTATTTTTTCTGAATATTTTTGAATAAGTGTAATAATTTTATATTATTTCTGATTTTTTGTAATCGTAATCATTGTATAATCATAAATTTTTCAACAGTGAATAATATAGTCACTACGATTATTTCCAAAAATAATCTAATTGATTAGTAATTCTAATCGAAATTTAACAGGTATGGTTAAAACTAAGATATTCAAAGCACTCTAATATGCATTATAGTTATTTAATAAACTAGAAAAAATTACTTTTGACTTATCTAAAAAAAATCAAAAATATTTTTATTTTATCAAAACCAAAATATAGTTCATAAACCACAATGCAGCTGTGAAGTACAGGGTATAACAGCTTAACTTCTGCCAATTAAAATCAAAATACCACACACTTTATGTAAATATCATTTACGTCTCAACATGAGACTAAGCAATTTCAACGCTTCACTTGACTGAACATAATGTTAGATGAGTAAAAGAGAGAAAGAGAGAGAGCGAGAGAGAGAGAGGGAGAAAGGGAATGCAAGCAAAATATTTTATTGAGGCTGAATTGTCTGTGAATTTGATAGAAACAATTTGTAGCTAATTTCATTGAGGATTTTGCTAATTGCGTTTGCGGCAAATCCATTACAATTGACCAAAAATATTTCAAATTCCATAAAATCAAAGTCAATTATCAAATTAAACAATATATAGAAAATTCAATTTGTAAATTGAGTGAGAATTGTGCTTTAAAGTCTCAATTAAAAAATAAAAACTGAAAAATACTCGCTGTCGGTAAGAGAATAATTATGAATTTGTAGCTCATTAAATCTCATTGCATCGCACTGTACGTATCTCTGGAATGTCTAAAGTCTCTCGTCATTTGGCTAAATGTCAAACGGAAGCCACGAGGCGACGTATGTGGCAGAAGAAATCGCACAAGATAATATTTAAATGGATTTTTAATGGAAACAGACGGCGGCTAGCTTCATGACAGAGATAGAACGACAGTGAGAAAGGGAGAGGGAGGGGATTGAAAAATCTCTGACAGAAAGATAACAAATTTTTTGTGTCTTTCATCATCTGTTTGCCAGAGAGTCTCTGTCTGTTTATGAGTCAAGCCTCAAGCCGATTTGCCTTTAAATGCTTCACCTCAATTTGCTGGCAAATGGCAGACGCATAATTGAAAATACGCCAAGTACTCGGTACTCGGGACTCAGTACTCAGTACTCCATTCCACTCTATTTCAGTTGCCGAATAAAGCAAAGTAGAAAAAAGCATTTGCCTATTGCACAAGCATAATTTTAAATAATTCACAAGTTTTCTGTTGAAAAAACTTTTTGCACTTGGTCCCCAGAAAAGTTTTTTGGTGTTTAACTTTTGACTATTTTTGCCTTGATGATGTTGTTCTTGCTTCTTCTTGTTCGTCGGAGCCTATCGCTGCTAATTGGACCAGGCCAACACAGGCCAGGCCAGGCCGGTCAAGCTCAATCCAGGCAACTGAGATTCAACTATATGTTTGGCAAGTAAATTGCCAAAATATCAACTGGCTATTAAAATCGTTTGCTTCAAAGGCAAAAAATGAATTATCAATGCTTTATCGATCACAACTTTAGCATGTACTAACATAATTTCGAGACTAATTGTAAGTTTTAGTTTTCTTGCTTAAAGAAATGTTGAAAAATTGTTTGAAAATAAGAATATGTACATATATTAGGGTAGCTTGGAATTATTTAGCGAATATTTTCGCTTTTAAAACTTACTCGAAATAGGGTTAATGGACATACATATTAGCAATAAATAAATTAAATTTTAATTCAATTTTAAGAAATTTAAAAATATGTATATTTCAATCAGTAATGAAATGAATTGAAATAAATTATAATGTAAAAATGGAAATAAATCTCTAGAATTTCTTTAAAAATTTCCCATTAATATTAAAAAATTAAAACGATTTTTATAATATGTAATTATTATTTTGTTATAACAATTTAAATGTTTATAATTTTTAATAATAAAAAGAACCTCTTGCGGAAATGAGATTTATAGTCAATTCGAGTTTCTGGAATGTATCGAATTGGGATGAAGTATCAACTTAAGTTAATCCGTTTTAAGCTACATAGTTCAAAAGTAGTTCATATGGAAGCATGAACATAACAACAATTTGTATGCATGTATTGTAAATACTTGTACACGCATGTAACGTTTACATTGTTGTTAATTAATCTCATTCAAAATATTGGACCGTGTGTCGAGCACTGGCCGCTTCATCAGCATCAGCACACACACACACACTCTGAGATACATGCATATTCATGTTGATAAGTCTAACAATGCGAATGGAGGCAACGGAATAAAATGATGGACATATTTATGTACAGTGGATCACAGCTTATTTCAACCAGCACCTTCAAAAAAGTTTAGGCGTCTGTAAAATCTAAACTAAGCGAGGTATCAAAAAAATTTAAATGCAGGTTGTTAGTCTGATGTTTCAACTTATTTAATATGAAATCATTTATTTTTTAAATATTTTTTTAATATTTTATAACAATTAAAAACTAAAAAATGAGCCAAAAAAAAGGCCACAGCTTATTTCAACCACTTGAGAAAAAAAAATTTTAAAACATAATTATTAATAAAACTACAAAAATAAGTACTAGGCATGACTATCCCTTTGGTCAACCACCATTTCTATCCTTTTTGGCATGGATTCGACCAACTTTAGGGCCACTTGTGGCCCATTCTTCAAGCAGTGCAGTTTTGAGCGAGAAACTGTTCCCAGCCACTTTAAAACGAGCCACTGGCTCAGGAAAATTGGTGAGATGTTTGGACTTAGTGATTCTATAGTCCAGAGCATCATTTACAAATTTTTTCCGCGAGAATGGAACCCGTGATAAGGCCAGAAATGCTCCGAGCAAAATTTTCAATTCAAAGGATGAGCGCTATTATGTTAAAAAATTCGGAAGGATCGAAGGATATCGGCTCCAAAAGTGGCCAGTGTAGTTCAGAAAGACTTGGACTAGTCATGCCACCCTGAAAAGATTCGCGGTGTGCTTCGGGAGCATGACTTTTATGCCAGAGCACCCCACAAGATGAATTTTATAAGCGACCAAAATAAGAAGTATCGCCTAAAGTTTGTCCAGGAGCACTTTTACAAGGACATTAGTTTCTGGAATACAATGTTATTCTGTGATAAGTCCAAATTTACTTATTTTGTGTAAGATGGAGCCTCTTATGTGTGGCGTAAGCCAAAAACAGAACTGAAAACAAAAAATTGATAGGCTACAGTTAAGCATGGCGGTGGTAGCGTTATGCCATGGGCATTAAAGTCATGCTCCCGAAGCACACCGCGGATCTTTTCAGGGTGGCATGACTAGTCCAAGTCTTTCTGAACTACACTGGCCACTTTTGGAGCCGATATCCTTCGATCCTTCCGAATTTTTTAACATAATAGCGCTCATCCTTTGAATTGAAAATTTTGCTCGGAGCATTTCTGGCCTTATCACGGGTTCCATTCTCGCGGAAAAAATTTGTAAATGATGCTCTGGACTATAGAATCACTAAGTCCAAACATCTCACCAATTTTCCTGAGCCAGTGGCTCGTTTTAAAGTGGCTGGGAACAGTTTCTCGCTCAAAACTGCACTGCTTGAAGAATGGGCCACAAGTGGCCCTAAAGTTGGTCGAATCCATGCCAAAAAGGATAGAAATGGTGGTTGACCAAAGGGATAGTCATGCCTAGTACTTATTTTTGTAGTTTTATTAATAATTATGTTTTAAAATTTTTTTTTCTCAAGTGGTTGAAATAAGCTGTGGCCTTTTTTTTGGCTCATTTTTTAGTTTTTAATTGTTATAAAATATTAAAAAAATATTTAAAAAATAAATGATTTCATATTAAATAAGTTGAAACATCAGACTAACAACCTGCATTTAAATTTTTTTGATACCTCGCTTAGTTTAGATTTTACAGACGCCTAAACTTTTTTGAAGGTGCTGGTTGAAATAAGCTGTGATCCACTGTATGTAAGTATGTATGGTTGCAATGGCCCACAGAATGATTGATAAATACGAATGCCGACGTCGACGTCAACGTCGACATCAACGCTGCTTATTTTTCAGATGACCAAACGAGACGACAACGGCAACGACAGACCCACAAACAACAAGTAAATAACAACAACAGCGGCGGCAGCGTCGGAGGCAGCGAGTAATAAAGTTGATTGCAGGCAGTAGCAAGCGGCAAATTGAATATTTGTCTTTGTGTGTGAACGTGTGTCGTCCCACTGTATATGGGCGTATGTGTGTATCTGGCTTTGTTTGTATTTGTTCGCATTGTTAAATGTCAGGAACAGCAAGAACATCGCAAGAGAGCACATACTATTTAAGCTCTCCTACGCTAGATGCTGCAGACATGCCATTGTTAACGGTTGAACTCACAGACTCTGCCAATCTCAGACTCTCACCGCCTGCTAACAACGGTAGTAGTTCTTTGGTCCAGCTTCAAGGGCAATTGCAACCCTCGCTCTCAAATTGTCCTCTCTCTGGTTCGCTCTTTACTTGTTCGGCATTGCTCTGTACTTGCTTGTTGCTTTGTTTTTGTTTTATGCGCTGCGAGTTGTTGCTTTTGCTGCTGCTGATGCTGCGGCGGCTGCTGCGTCTTTTGCTGCTCTTGCCAATCTTGGGCATTATCGATTTTCTTTTGTTTATTTAACGAGTACTCACAGTTGTTTGTTGTTGTTGTGTGCTCTGTGGCTGCGTGCCCCTTTTGGATTTGGTTTCTTGTTTATTTGCTTTTGCCAAGCATTTGTTGATAAGACAATCCGCGCTAGCGGGGGTTCCATTTATATCTGTATTGTTCGCAGATATGAGGAGGATTTATGGCTAGAGTATGAAAAACTTGTACACATGATCAGTTGCTGTACTTAGACTGAGATTACAAATTATTGAGTTACGTTTTAAATTAATTTAATTTGTATACTAGATTAATAATAAAATCTTAATTAAAAACCTTAAAAAAGTAATACTAAGTGCGCCCAATTTATAGGGTCATTATCGCAGCCGCTCCTGATTAAAATGCCAACGCTTCTCTTCACTTGACAACACGCTGCAAAAGTTTATTGGCAACAGCGCAAATGTTTCCCCCAATTGTTTACATCAGCAGAAAGCAGAAAGCGAGCGAGCAGCATCCTCTCAGCATTTGCAATAGAAGCCTACAACAATAAAAGCAAAAACAGCAGCAGCAGTATTTTAATAACAACGAATCTAAGAGAGCGAACGCAGCCCCAAACAACGCGTGGGTCGTTCACAGTGCTCACTCTCTTTGCACACAAACAAAAACATTGGCAGAGCGCGAGGCAGCAAGGCAGCAAAGGCAGCTGGCAGAGCGGCGCTCTCAATGTGGCTTACGTGCGCTCATCAGTGGCTGCTGCGCCGCCAATTTGCAAGAAAATTTAAGTTCGTTTACAGTTGGTTTTGTGGGGCAAGTTGTGAAAAAGCAGCGACGAGCAGCAGCTGCTGCCAAGAAGTGGCAACAAAGCAATATTACTTGCCGCTAAATTCAACCAGACAATGCGATAAACAATGCGATAAACAATTTAATTTAATAATAAACAAATATCAATTGAGCTTGCAATTGTGCTTGTGTATGTGTGTGCATATGTAGTTGTAGTGGTAATTGCTGCCTGTTGTTGTTGTTGTTGTTACTCTCATTGCGTCCGCCCGCTTATTGTTTGTGTGTGCGCGTATGTGTGTGTGTGTACGATACAGACATTGCAGCTGTATTGGTGAATTTTGTGGTACATTTCGCGCTCGCATCGTTTACAGATTTTTGTGGTGGCAAATAGTTGTTGCATAGCCTTCATACAACACACAACAACAGCAACCATTACTAACACTGCGACAAGTGGCAGCAGCAGCAGCCGAAGCAAACTGAACGAACACAACAACAACAACAACAACAACAGATACTACAAGTAGTACGTTTTGTGTTGTTAATTGAAATAAATTGAAATAAATTCTCAACGTGCTGCTCATATTGTTAATAAATTCAACAACAACAACGACAACAATAAACAACATTTAATTTGTGAACTAAATATAAAAAAATATAAAATTTTAGTTTTAGTTGTTTGCGAGCAGTCAAATGTTTTAGTTCCAACAACAAAACAAGAAGAGTAAAAATACAATTGGCCGCAACAAATATTAAAAGCTAAATAGAAACATTTTCGGCAATTGAAATTGAAATTAAAGCAAGTGCAAGTGTGTACACAATTTTGTTGTTATGCTGTATTTTTTTTTAATAATTATTCTTTTATTCGCATTATTTTTTGGTATCAGCGATTTCGCGTATTTTTAGCCTGTGTATATGTATGTGTGAGTGCTTGTATTTGTGTGTATGTGTGTGCAGTGCAGAAAGCACACAATTGAAAATCGGTTTAACAAGAAATTGGCAAAGTTCAAAAACAACAAAACAACAACAAAAATAAAGCTAAAGCATTGTCAATTTTGTTACGTAAGCGCTGCACAAAAGAGAGAGAGAGATTGAGTGAGCGAGAGAGAGGGAGAGAAAGTGTGTAAGGGCGGCAGTTAACAAAAAAAGGAAGCTTAACGCAGGATTGGTAAGTGCTAAAAGCCTTGCGAGTGCTTTCTCACTGTTAAAACAGTTAAAAGACAAAAATTTTGGTTATTTTATGTTGTTAAAATATTTAAAAAAAAAATCAGAATCTCAATTTTACGTTTAAAGTATCTTTGAGTTGAACTGCAAGCATTTGTTGCTAAGTTTTAACACAGCCTTAAGTTTCTTGTTGAACTCTTGACAGCTTTCTAAATAATTAGGCAAGAAAAGCTTTTTTAATCCTGCAAGTTCTTAAAGTTCTTTTAGAGCAGATACAATTTTTTTTTTAGTATTTTAAAACCTTGACTTAATTGGGACTAATCATTTAAAAATTATACTTTATAATAACTAAAATTGCTAATCAAAAATTTCAAGAAATCTATAAATTTATTTAAATTTTACTTAAATAATATGACTCAAAATATATTAAGATTTAGTTTCTAGGAAAGGTACCCCTATACCAACATAAGTTAAAAATCTTTAAGAATATATTTACACGTATGTACATAATTTTGGTCACTAACGAGTTACATATTCAAACGATCCACACTAATTAAATATATAAATATACAAATTGAGCATATATATCTACTTACCGATGTATACATACAATACATATATAGCCAATACCATCCACACTGTCGACCACAACGCATCAGTTCTCAGAATGCGTAGCCAGAACGTTGAATATGTTTATTTTATACGATTTGTTTGGTTAACTTTAAGTGTACGCAGTACATACTGAAACGTATACAAACTTATGTACGAATGTGATATGGTTTTTCATTTATTTCTAATTCACCTGAATTAAACAATGTGCCAATGAGTGTGCGAAATAAAACGGCAAAATATATGAAAAGTAATTATTAAATATAACTTAATGAATTGGCAATAGAAAAAGAGAAGAATGAAGTAAAATAGAGAGTAACATTAATGGAAAACATTTTACGTAATAATATTAAAATTTTTATTGAAGTTCAGCCTTTTATTTAGCTTAGTTTAAACTATTTAGAAAGAAACGGTCAAATTGGATTTTGTTTGAAAATCGAATTCGTTTGTCAAGATATTTTATAAATGATAAACTTAATTAATAAGACTTAATAATTTATTAATTAAATAAATGACTCCGAAAATATGTCCGAAAATCTATACCTCTAACATTTCAGGATGTCCGATACTTCGTTTTGTTTTTATTTCAAAAGAATTTGTTACTAAAATCTCTGGAGTTTTATTAAAATTATTGGCTAATATATTCTGCGAGGGTATCAACTTTTCGGTATGCCGTAGGTACATTTTCTTAATTGTCAGTTAATTGCCTGCTCAACACTTTCTTCTCACACTTTGCTTTGGCAATTCACTTACCCCTAACTTATCCCCTACTCCATGCATAAGCAAACATATTCAGTTCATTGAACTTTTGGGGACAGAAAGCATTTCTAAATGGCCTCAAACCCTCTTAAGAAATGATTGAAGTGTTGCATACTTTTCGGCTTGTTGACCATCGAAGGCAGGCAACAAATAATATTAACGATTTTCTCACTTCACTTCTCGCACAGCATCCAAAACGGGCCAACACACACACTCACACATTCATACACATGCGCAGTGCAACTTTTGGTAGTGGTAGCAAAAGAGGCACCAGCAACAACAACAAACAGTTAAGAGAGTGTTAAGAGAGAGCGAGCCAAAGAGAGAGAGAGAGAGCGAGTGCTAACTGACATTTTGGCCATGGCTTTCTCGCGTCACAACATCGAAAAGCGCCGACTCATCGAGCTTGTGCGTCTCAATCCCATTTTGTGGGACTGTCGCTTGCCACACTACAAACGCTCCGACAAAAAGAAGGCCCTCAAATGGAACGAGCTGGGACGCATGTTCAATGTGAACGGGGAGCGAGTGCAGCGCACCTTCACATCCCTGCGTGAGATCTTTCGGCGCGAGCTCAATCACGAAAAGATGCTGGGCACGACGAGATTCAAGTCCAAGTGGGAGTACTACGATGCCATGGCATTCCTCAAGGAGGTCATCAGGGAGCGCAAGTGAGTTTAAATACCAATTTCATTCGTTTCTTCATTAAATACCTACAAAATTATTTTAAGTTTATTACGACACCTGAGTACAGAGTGATTCTCAAAATTTCCTAAATTTTCTAATTCAAATACTTAAGTTTAAGTTTTCATTATATTCATTAGTATTCATTTTGTTATTATAATTATTTTTTTTTATTTATCAGTAATTATTGAAAGCTTATAAATTGTAGTTTCATTAGCATAATAAATTTCAATGCTACTGAAATTCGCTTTTTATTGGCGCTCCTTTATTCCAATGCTAAGTAGATGAAGTTTCATTAGCACTACGTTATTTACGTTACTCAATGATCAAAATTACATTGCTTATCAATATATGGGCTAATCCTGAGTTGCGGATGTTACATTTGCAAATTTCCTGTTTAAACTGATACAACTCGCATTCTGATTAGTGAATTTTAATGAAGTTTTCTGGAAAATGCATATTATTGGGAGTACTCTTAAAACTTTTTTAAGATAAAAGCCTTACTGTTTTTGAAAAGAAATTAGGCCTGCTGAAAGTTCCGTTTCGGCCATTTCAAAGAATGAAAGTCAATTTGAGGTTAACGTGCATTTGGACATTTGTATATTAGCGAATTTTGCATAATAAACAAAAAATATCCATAATCTTAGTTTTTGTCTGTTGCGGACGTTACGTTGCGGACGTTATATTTTTTACACACACTTACGCACTTTTTTTCAAATTATTAATATACATATATTAAATATCTTTTCGATACAGTTTTTATCTAAATAAAAAAAAATGAAACAAAGTTTCAGATGAGCTAAGCGCTAAACACTCTGACGACCGTTTTCCCCACTTTTTTGGCCCTTGAAAATACCCTTTTTTTTTACAAGAATTATTGAAATTGAGAGGCACAAAGAGGACTTAATTGATTTTGCTCGGCCAAACCAAACCACCGTAAAACTAATTCGATTTTGTAATTTGAAGCCTGAAAATGTATTCTATTACAACAAAAAGCCTCTATTATTAAAAAACACGCAGTTTTTTCACAACTTTAAGTTTTTGCCCTTGGTTTAAAAATTTTCGGATTAGCCCATATGTTAAGATTAGACAATGTTATAAGTAAGACTTCAAGATTTTTAATAATATGTGAATATGTATGTATTTTTTTATTATTTAATATTTTTATAATAATAAATTAGTTTTGAAAATGATTCTGTTTATTTTTAATTCAAGAATTAAATTTTTTAACACTAATCAAAGTATTTTTAATCAAAGCTTGAAGCTCGATATCGTTGCATACAAATTAACATTCAAAAATCGATTTTAGAATCCAAATATTAAATAATTCTTATTTAAATTCTTCTAAATTTAATCGAATAATGTAAAAAGTAAGCTGCAGCTTAAAAAAAATAATTAAGAATAAGTAACGTTTATGTCCAATTAAAATGTTTAAACTTTTAAGCTCTGTAAGCAAATATTTAACTGGTATAACTTGGTTTATTTTTAACAGATCTCGGGAGCGTATCAAGCACAGTTCTGTGGAAGCGGCCAGCACCAACAACAACAACAACACAAATAATAACAACAACAACAATGCAAATAGCAATAATAACAACAGCAACAACAACAGCAACAATAGTGTGGCACACGATGAATATCAATATTTTGCACCCAGCGATCCGAATAATCCCAACAATCAAGCAACCAAGTCGAGTATTCAATCTGCCCCAATCCTGGCGAGCATCGCCCAGTTGCCCGTCGGGCTGCAGCAACAGGCGCAGCATCTGCAGGCGCTGCAACTGCAGCCGGACGTGACGCTGACATCGCTGAGTGTCCTGCAAAAGGTGGCGACGCCGCCGACGGCAGCAACAGCGGCTGTGGCGGCTCCTCCTCCTCCTCCCACGACGACGAAGACGACGACGTCACCCGCTCGCGTGCCACTGAGCAGCAGTTCGCGCTCTTGCAGCAGTTCCCCCTCCATCTACATCAAGGACGAGCCCGACTCGCAGGACGAGACGGGAAGTCGTTCGGCGAATCGCAAATCGCAGCCCAAACTCGCCACAATTCGGCCGCAGACAAAGCAACAGCTGAAGGCGCGTCTCCAGGTGCCAAAAGTCGCAGTCGGAGGCGGAGGAGGCGCCACACCGTTGTATGCCACACCACCGCCACATCTTATCATCAATACGAACAACGAACTGATCGATGTGGATGCCGGCGATTTGGATGACGACGACGATGATCTGGAGTATGAGGACGATGATGAGGATGACGACGTCCGGGCAGCTCCCTGTCCGCCCATCGCCGATGTGGACATGATGGGCGCCGGCGGGCGACTCTCGCCGGGCAGCAGCAGCTTCACCGCCGCCGGCGTCATTGGAACGCCGCGTCATCAGCCAAGTCCCCGCGAGATGCTCTACATTAAGTTTGGTGATTTCCTGGCCGCACGACTGAATACCCTGCATGAAACCGCGGCCAACGAGCTGATGAATAAGATTCTGCTGCTAATTGCGGAGAAGTAAAGCAGAAGATCGCAGCTCAAAAGGGACAGAATCGGGGGATCTAATCCGCGGGTGAGTTTAGAAGTTTTTACAATTACTCAATTTATAGCTAATGTTGAAAAGTAGAAAAAAGGACATTAAATTGAGGTGGAAGGTAGTCAAAATTGTGAAAGCTTTTTGCAAAAAGCTTTAAATGTGCTTTTTATCTATGTATCAGAGCAACAGAAAATGTAAGTCTGATTTTCTACTTGTAATCTTAATTTTAATCTGCCTATAACTAATTGAGGCAAAGCTTTTGTAGAAAAGCTTTTAATGTGCTTTCAACCTATTGGAATACCTGAAAATACATGTCTGATTATCTAAAAGTAATATAAATTTTAATCTGCCCATAACTGATTATGGCAAAGCTTTTTTCGAAAAGCTTTTAATGTGCTTACCATATATTAGAATACCTGAAAATATGTCTCTGATTTTCTAATTCTAAATTTTTCTTAAAATAGATAAAAATGGCGAAACTTTAAATGTGCTTTCTGTCTATCAGAAAAATAAAAAATTGTTATTTGACTTTCCAAAGGTAATCTGAAACTTTTATTTGTAAAATGATCATAAACAACATTTTTAATAATTCGATATTTTTTAAAAAATTGGACATAAAATATGTATTAAGTTTGCTTTTATATTATTTAACTTAATCCTAACCTTATAGTATACTCGCATTCGAAAGCACATTTTTTTCAACTTTTTAATGTTTTTAACTACAGAAAACTAGTTATCTTCTTTACGAGCAATTACAAAAATATCTGTTTGGCTTTGTTATTAAATATTAGTATTATTATTATATATTGTAATAAATATATTTATATTTAAAACAGTGAGAAAAAAAAACAAAAATTTATTTTATTAGAAACAGGTTTTTTTCCGTCATCCAGATATTTTTTTTGAGGTTGAATAGATTTTACTTCCGACGAATTGATACAAATTAACCACTACATAGTTTTCTATTTTTATTTTATTACTCATTTCAACTATAATTATTTCAATATTACTGCTTTTATGCACTAGAAGTTGGTTTATCTTATTTTCTCCTTGTTGTTTTTGCTGCTTTGCCACAAAATTCCTTTGACCAACATTTGCTGATGTTTGGCACAGAAAACTTGTGAAACTAGTTAAGTTCCACAAAATTTATTAGTTTGACCAATTTGTGTGGTCGCCACTTGAAATTGTGGCAACTTGCAACAATATATTTAAATTTATATATATATTGCTTTTTTACACTCACACACACACAAGCACACAGCTTGCCAGGACCATAAAAAAGTTTTAATTTCCGTACGCTGAAGTGGCCCAGAGACAGACACAGACAAGGACGGAGACACGGACGCAGTGCAACATATCCGACTAAACAAAGCGTTGCAAGTTTGTGAAAATTCGAAAGCATTTCACGCATAAATAAAATACCCAAAGCCATGCAACATGCCAAGTGAACAAACCCAACAGAATCACAATACGGACAATGACCGAGACAAAGTAACAACAACAACAAATAAAGAGAAAGCAAGAACCAAAAAAAAAAAAAAAACAAAAAAGGGATTCAGAATCTGGCACAAAAAACACAAACCAATAAATTCCACATATTGCACTTAACTCGAGGCAACGATTCCAAATTGAAGTTGGCCAATTTCAAAAAGTAATGACAGATGAAATGGGACCAAGCTAAGAATATTAAATTGTATTCCCTTCAATGTGTTGCAATTTATTTTAAAGATACGATTAATTTGGATTATAAAAGTCCCGTAGTAATCATAAGGAAACATAGTATTTAAATATTTAAAACATGGATTTAAGGATCCCAAAAAAAAAAAATTTACAACAAATTTTCAAGTTCTACAAATTATCAATTCATTTTATACCAAAAAATTAAAGTTTTACTTTTTAAGTTGTTGTCAACTCGAAAAAGCAAACAAAATAATTGTTATATGTATATTAACAAAAGTTCTTTTAAATGAAATTATTAAATAGTAAATTCTATTAAATTTGTAACGAATTTCAATTTAAGTAGACTTTATTTTTTGTCTGCTCAATTTTAAGAAGATTAAGACTTGATTTATTATTTTTGTTTGGCTTTTTCGATTATGATAGATTAGATTAGCGGTGGGCACGAAATCTGAATTCGGGAGCAGCCGCTAGCTCCCGGAGCCCATGCGTGCCCACCACTGGATTAGATAGAATAGTAAAACCTTATTATATTATTTAAATATTAATTATTATTAATACTTTAAGCCATTTAGCTGTAATTGTTCATTAGCTGTTGGGATCAAAAGATTATTCAGATTATGGCTTGATTTAAATAAATTTTTCTTACAGCTTATTAATTATTTAGCTGATTTGCTTGAACAGTCCATTGCACTATGGGTAATTTCACGAGTTTGTGAGGCCAAAACCCATTTTCTGAAAGTCGCCAATTTGAAATATTTTTGAGTGCAGCTCATTAACAATAGATGGTTCTTCAATGTTGCAAACCAGAAATCTCAATAGATGGCGCCACTTCGAAGAAATCAGCTGTTAACACAGGGTTGCATTTGCAAAGCACGCTCTTTAAAAATTGCAACATTTTGTTTGCGATTTGAATGTGCGAATAAGTAAACAATAAGGCAACATTATTAAAGTATTTGAAATGAATTTGAATCAGTAAGGCGTGTATTATGTGTTTGTGAGTGTCAAATGTATAATTTGATCGTGGTGTCCCCATATTAATGTTAAAATGAAAGTAGTCTAGCAAACGAAAATTTTTCATTAAGTCTAATTTTTAAAAAGGTATTTAAAGCGAGTCCAGCGGAGTCCATCCTTGAAACATATTGTGTGTTGTAGAGTATTTAATTCTTGTTCAAATAATTGTAGTTAGAAAACCCACTTTTACCCGGCATCGGTGATATTTATATTTTTAGCAACGAACCTCACAATTTCGAATGCCAATTTGTTCGCATGCCTTATGGGGAATTTCACCTGTTTTAGATGGCATTAAATAATAACTCGTAAACTACTCAAGATATTTTGATGCGGTTTTTTTTATAGTGGTATACATACTACTAGAAGTATATTGGAAAAGTGGGCGTGTCACAACCCCCGCCCCCAATTTTTTTTTTTAATTTTATGCTTACAGCCATCTAAGAGGGCTTACAGCTTTCTTTATCTAACAAGTTAGGTTTCTTTTTATTTCTAATAATATATAAAGTCAAAACTTGTTATTTGCAATAGAAATCTTAAGCTTAATTGTTACCGATAAAAATAAAAAAAATAAAAAAAATAAGGAGTGGGGGTGGTGACACGCCCACTTTTCCAGAATACTTCTAAGAGAATACATAGCACTAGAAAAAAAGCCGCATCAAAATATCTTGAGTAGTTTACTAGATATTAATTATGGCCTCACAATCTCGTGAAATTACCCATAGTGCATTGTAGGTTTAATTATTGTGATAAATTTAATAAAAAAGCAAGCTCTTTAAATTACAGTAAGTAGCTTATGTACTCTGTATATTGCGTAGATCTTTGAAGTTTGAAGTGCAGCTTCATAGCTGACCTCAAGTTAGGCAGGCCCAAAGGGTTGGCTAACTGCGCCTCAAGTCCTATGCAACTGTGCGAATGACTTCACACACACACACACACACAACACATGGGCTTGTGTATTTACGATTTTGTAATATTTATGCAGAAACGCTTCTGAAATGTGCATGCGTGTGTTAGTGTTAGTGTGTGTGTGTTAGCCCTTTAGCTGCCGTTGCGGCTTTGCCGTCAACTCTGCGCGTCTCTCAACTTCCTCTCTCTGCTTCTCTGTTTCTCTCTTCGTCTTCGCCCTTTTGCTATCTGGTATCTATGGCAACAGCTTTACGAGCTCAGCCTCAATTCACTACAGCAACTGACACAGTGGGTGGCTCCTTTGATTGTGTGTGTGTGTGTACAGTATTTTATGGATAGTTACAGCAAGTTTGTTGGCACTTACAACATTATAAATTTGCCATAAATTATCGTTATATGAAACGCAGCGCGACGCTGATAGGGCAAACAGTAGCCGAACTTTGATTCAAAAATCTGCGAAATACAGCTAAAAAAAATAATACAAAAAAAAATTGTGTTGCCTTAACGAGCATATAAAAAAGTAGGGAATGGGGAGAGAGTTGACTTAAAAGTACTCCCACAATATACATAAGTATATACAAATTAATAAAATTAGTATGAGAACAAAAAACATTTAAACCTTTAATGTTCTCAATATTTTCAATTTGAGGTTTTATAAATTTACGAAATAAAAAAAAGGAAAACATTAGATAAGTTTATTTACATTGCGATTATTTAAATATAAAGAACAACAGAATACATATTTATACGAAATTGAACAAACTTCTACATCAAGCCACTTTCAAGAGGTACAGAGTATACAACTGAGTTGGATTTTAAAATCTGTAAAAAAATCTCGAAAATATTAACGATTTTCAATTCAGATGGTTTCTGGCATAAATTGAACGTTTCCTTTTACACACACACAGAGTTTCCATTTTCCTGTCCTTAAACTATCCGAAAATGGGAAAAGAAGGGCGAGAATGCGATGCGTATAATAAAAAACTTGAATCACAGTTGGCTACAATGTCTAAGGCGTTGGCTAAACTGCGACTCTCACTTTACTATATACGACTATAGCTTTAGCTGGAGGATGAGGCTGAGGATGTGGCAAGTTGTGTGAATGTGGCACCCAAGTTAGGAAATTGTTGCATAGCTCGCGGCGTTTAGCCCTTTTGCACATAAAATTGCATATGCAAGTTAATGTTTACAATAGTCGTAAAAGTTTAATGGATTTTGGCTGATGCTCTTGTTGTTTTTGCTGCTGCTGCTGCTGTCAGACTCTGATAGAAGATGGCCAACTTTTTAGCCATAATAAAAACGCATTTATTTGATTAATATGTTGCCCTTTTTTCAGCCATTTCAGCTGCTTCTTCTTTTTCACCCCTCTAAGTGCTGGCATTGTTTTAAAATATTTGAAAACTTTTTTGTTTTCTTTTTCATCCTATTGACTTTTGTACTTTGCACTCCAATTGATTTTTACTAACTTTGGCATAGATTTGCATTTCAATTTGTTTTTGCCAATATTTGACGGCTGGCTGAGGATCAAAATTTTGTGGGCTGACATTTTTGAGTTTTTTATGTTTGGATAAGGTTATGTGAATGGGATTATGTTTGTATTTGGAACTAGAGAGGCTTGTTTTAAATTTTTTTCATATCAGCTATATTTTATGGATAGTTTTTATGGTTAATTGAAAGTTGAATGGAAATTTGGCAATAAAAACTAATTTTTCAAACAATCTTTCCCAATTAAGCATCGTTATAAAACTTAGATTTTGGCTTTAAAATATTTAACCCAGAGGCCGTAAATTACTGTTGAGTTTTATTTTGAGCGAAAAAAATAAAAATCATTAATTATCATTATTCTTGAGCTCTATTATTTTTTTGATCAAAAATAATGATTACGGTCTAAGTTTTATAAAATTACTCAAAAACAATTATTATCAGTGAAGAAAAACGTAAAAATCATAAATTTTAAAATCATGACGAAAAAAATAAAGATTTTGGTGCAAACCATTTTTTTCTAGGTCCATTAGAAGTGTGTGATTTTTTTAGTTAAAAAAATAAAAATAATCATTATTTACGGTCCCTGATTTTAACTGTCTGTACAGAATTTCATTTAAATAGCTTAAGAATTGAGACATCAGTTTATAAAGAAAGAGTGTAACAAATTTCTATTCAATAAAGTCTATACACATTTCAATAATATATACCACCAAAGAGGCTACATTTCAAGAAAACTATTGAATATGCCTTGATTTATATTATTCACAGATCTTTAAAAATCAATTTTATGCTAATCGCAAGGGAAGCAAGGGAAGCCTACGTACCTTGTGGCATGATTACTCAAGAATAAATATTCATTGGAATGTTATCAAATGTGGCTAATGACTTGACTTCAATGCATATGTGAATGCATATGTTTCTATGGAGTAGATTATTGAATGGAGTTGGCAACATCTAAAGTGAAATGCAACTGCAAATGGCCATCAGCCTAATTATAATAACTGTCTGCTGGGGCAACAAATACAAAAACCAAATGTGTTGTGGTCAAGTGCCACAAGCTGAGACTTATGGTAACAGAGAACTCTGATCTGAATTGAGTGGGAGACTAAGGATGTGAATTGGCCAAGTCTGTTACACAAATAAGGCATCCGATTTCAGGTTGAGTAGACAAAGGCAGATTTGAGTAGTCGTCTCAATATTGACTGATATTAATATGTCATTTTATACAATAACACTAAGGAGAGCATCAAGTGCTGGAGTCCTTCAGACGCTATTGCATTTTTAATGAGAAGGAGGCGCCTCCGATTCGCTTCACTTCCGCTGTGACTTCAGTCTCGCCTGATGAGTGGCAAATGCTTCCTGCATTGGCATTGGGGAAAATTTGACAGCATACGTAAAGCAGTCACTGCTATCAGGTTAATTTGAGACGCAGCCATAGGGAAAAGGCAACGGAAAGACAGCGGAAGCTCACACACACACACACACATATACACACAAATACACACATACATAGTATTCTCCTATTCTGTGGCAAAGTTGTCGTCGTCTCCTTCAAGTCAGCATTAATGGCCGCAGGACATGTCAAAAGAATTGATGACGTGCAGCGTCTTCGACGTGCGCTGCAATCATAAAACTGGCAACATTCTCCTTTCCCCATTCCCCTCTTCACAGTTTCCAGAACCAACCAAAAAGTCGACTGCCAATAAAATCGTTTTAGAAATGGATTGTCAGCTGCTTTGCCAACGATTAATTTGAGGCACCAAAATTACAATGACAGCAGTCGAAATCTCAACTTACAACTTATTTACAGATCAAGCAGCATCATAAATTATTTGACAGTGTTGTCTAGCTTGTCAATGATTGACATTGAACAACACACAAATAGAACGCAGATAATTTTTATTTATTAAGGATCACGAATAATCCGCTTTAATTATCAACAATTTTTATCAACTTGTATTAGTGTCAAAACACATGAAAGCTTTATTAAAGCTAAACTTAAGTTTTTTACTAGGGACCGTAACACTTTTAATTTTTTTTACAAAAAATTAAAAAATAAGAGTTACTTGCTGATTTTTATAAAATAACAATATTTTTTATTATTAAAATTAATTTATATGATAAAAATTAAAAACAATTATTATTTTTCAATTCTTATATACAAATTTAACCCTAACTCTTATTTTAAATTTTAAATAATAAATTGACACTCAACTCTTATTTGTCAATTTTTATTATAAAAATTTAAAATAAAAATTGGTTTATAAATGATTTGGCTTCTTTGGCTTAAAAGATATTTACATTTAATTTTTATTTTCAATTTTTATAATAAAAATTGACAAATAAGAATAGGGGTTAAATTTTTTTATACAAATTTAAAAATATTAATTTTTTTTTAATTTTTATCTTATAAATTAATTTTAATAATTAAAAATAAGTTTTTTTTTATAAAATTGCAAATAAAAGTTTATCCTGTTTTCGAACTTGGCGTTCAAAAATAGCATATTTATGTTTTTCCCACTCTTCTAGGACGCTTTATTGTGTTTAAATTTTTTTGAAACTCATAACTGTTATTTGCAGTCCCTGCTTTTTACTATTTTTAATGCCTGCGAAAATTCTTTAAAATTGCAATTTAGTTTAAATGTAGTGTTTAAAATTTCATGGAAATTTAGAACATCAAACAACTCTTAATTGTGGTCAAATTCAAAGAATGAACATCTTTATAATTATTAAATACTCCACATCATTTCAGATGTGATAAGTTAAAGCTCTAGTATCTGCTACTATTTTAAAAGTACTGAACTTCTTGCAGAATTAATCGATTATTGCCGCATTTCAGCTGGTGTCATTGGAACACTTTTGGGCATTGGATGCATCGGCTGACGCGTCCTGAATATATTGCACATCAATCGGGCGTAAAAATGACGCCAGCTGGCGCCATTTTGCTATGCAATGGCCGAGCAATAAAAATGGCGCCTTAGCCTCGGCCCAGCCCAGCTCTTACCCCTTCCGTTTCCCATACCCCTTGCACAAATAATTGCAAAATTTATTGCAGCACATTTTATGAAAGTTTACCTTTTGGATGTGCTCATAACTTTGGCCAAAGCGAAACGGATTCTAAAGTCAACACAAGTACTTGCAATTTTCTGTAAATTTTCATAAATTAATAATTTTGATTGCCGTCCCGTCAGGCGCGTCAAGCGGCCTGACAACTCCATGCTGAAGTTGTTTAAGTTATTCATTAAAAATTATCATCATTAGCTCTGGGGGCCCAAAGCTCAGTCACAGTTTTTCCTTGGCATCTCTTGACAATCAGCGTTAAGCATTTTTACCCAAAACATCAAGTGAGTTTCTTTTGGCGTTCTTATCATAGGCTTATCAAAGTGCAGTTGCCTATTAATTAAAAGTTTTATTAGTAAAAGGGACTTTAAAAGTTTTATAGCAAGAAAAATAAGCTTAGGCAGTTATTTAAGAAATTGTTTTAAAGAGAATATTATGGTATGTTTGCATTTTTCTTATACCATGTGTAAGATAATAAGTTCTAAGGAACTATAAGTTTTAAGTCCGTTTCATCATTTTAAAGATATAACTCTTTTATAAATTATAAATATAATTATTTGAATTATAAATATGATACATATATATGATTTATCATGATTTCTAATGTGCTCATTTATTTATGTGTTTTGGGTACTTTACTCTTCGGTACAGGGTATCTCGCAGTTCATCTGCCCTATTTGGTTATTTCCTGTTGCTAATTTGTGCCCATATTTAGATTGTTTGGTAAATAAATGCCAGCTGCATTACTTTAAAGCAGGGGTGGGCGGCCTGTACTCTCGGAGTTAAGCAGCTACTCTCATACTTATTCGGCGCCGTGATGTCGCACACAAGCAGCTCGAGTCGAGGCGTCATAAATCAATTAGACACGGTCAGCTCGCGAACAAGCTAGCAACAACAACGCACACAGGCAGCTCGAGTCGAGGCATTAGCAACAACAACGCACACAGGCAGCTCGAAGTCGAGTCGAGGCATTTTTGACACTTAAAATTTATGACCGTCAATAAAACAACAACAACATTGCAAAGGCGCAGTGTGTGCGCGCTACGCGCCGCGCCGAAGACCTTTTTTTTGCTCGCACATTATTTGGGTGATCGACAAAGTAGGTAGACGCGAAAAAGGTTGTTGTTGTAGTTGTTGTTGTAGTGCTCCCGAGGTCAAATTTTGCGCCCACCCCTGTGTGTGCGAGTCAACAAACTATCCACATACACAGACAAATACACACTTATAAACACACACACACAGTGGCACATCAATGATAATTGAGTGTACACAAATCGTTGATAATATTCGGGGCAGAGATGCTATTAATGGCCAACTCAGTATTTGGCAACCGAAGCCACAGAAATTGATTGCCGTAAAAGCCAAAAAGCAAGGCAAATAATATTTGTTGCTATTTTGTGGCGAAACGAAACGAAACGAATTGAAATGAATTGTATGGAAAATGAAAATGAATTGAAATGAAAGTACACAAGCATTTATAAATTGCTAGATGCGTTTTCAATTCGAATTTTCGCAGCTCGGAAAAACTGAAAAGCTGACCAACAACTGTGCCGACTTGACTTGTCACTCTCTGTTTGCGACGATACACAATTAATTACCACAACGAGTAAAGTGTGCGGCCAGTTGTATAATAAAATGCCAGACTAATTACATTAACCATTAGGACAAATTTCAAGCCAAAAGTCTGGGTCTACCATCGGCACTTGAGGCAAATTGCTGCACTGGAGTCAACAACTGTGGCGCCTTCAGGTATGCAACAGTTTTCGAGCTGCTTACCAAACCGAAACTGAAGAGGGTGGTGGTGGGAGAATAAAGGGTGTCAGAGTAAAGTGGAGTTTGAGCTGCAAGGAAAACGGCCCGAACTGTTTATGCATTTCCCTAATGAAATGCAAAGAAAGCCCGAAAGCGGCTTAAAAATTCCCAAAAGCAGGTTACAAAATATGAAAATCTTTTGCTCCCCTTGAAAACAAAACAATTACTCGAGCTTGCTTTTGTTGTTGCAGCTTGACGTTGAGTGGTAATTAAATATTTATTTTCTTTTAAGCTATTTGCTTTGATTAATAGCTAAAAAGCCAAAAACCCCAAAAAGCCACCCACAAATTTGTTTCGCCCCTTTTGCCAGTGCTTGTGTTTATTTTGAATATTTTACAAATTTCACAATTTTTCAATTTGTTTATCTTTTGTTTTCCTTATTGTGTTTATCTTGTGCATTAAATGGCCGAATATTTGGCTTACATTCATTTTGTTAATGTATTTTTCCTTATTGATTTTGTTTGGGGTATTTTGTAAGGAATTTCACAAGCAGTAGAAAACCTAAATTTGAAGCTTTCAAATCTTTTATCTTTTAAATATTCTATATGAATTTTAAATTGATATTCTTTGTTTGCCTGAGTTTGTAGCTTAGATTTTTCATCTTCGGATTTAGTAACTTAAGGATGTTTCTAAACATGAATATTGAAAAAATGTTTGCATTATTTAGACAAATATTTTGTGCATTTTTTGGGTGATGTGTGTATTATATATTCCTTTCATTTATAGACTACATGTGTATTATTATTTTATTTGTTGTTGGGAATCAGACACAGTTATCTGATAAAACTATTTGAAGTTTTTGAATAATTTAAGTGAGCTTTGAGGCAAGAAATGTGCTGTCCCAAAAATCTTAAAAAATTCCTGCCAAAAATTATCCCACACATATTGAATTTTAAACATTTTAAAAAATTATGTAATATTGGAATATTTTTGAATACAACATTTACAATTAAGGGGAATGTCTCTAACTCACTTTCAAGGATTTTAAAATAAGTTATGCTGATTAATAATAGTTATTTTTATACTATGAGCTTCTAGTTACATTTATTTAAATGGTTTAACAAGTTCTTGGAAAAAATATTGTTTAGTTGTTGTTGCATGCTTCAAGGCGCCGTCGGGCAACAAGACACGTCTGGGCCAAATGGGTTTAAAGTGTTCGCACATGCAAAATAGTAGCAGGAAGTCTGATGGGGCAGGGCAGTAGACACTCTTGTTGGAACATGCACCACATCATTATGGGACCACAGGGAGCAAGTGACTCCGACTGAGTGCGTAGGAAATGTCGCCACAACGACGGCAAAGTTGTTGTTGTCGCTGTTGTTGCACTGAAGCATCATTAAGTCAATTTTGTGTGGGGGAAGGTAGGGAGGGAGAAGCGCAGCTTAATGTGCAGTCAGGGAGCTGTTGCAAATTGGGAGTCATTGGGACAATGGTCAGCATGGACACACCAATTATCCAAAATGCCAAAATACCAAACACAGACTTTGCAACTGGAACAAAAAAGGAGAAAAATAAGTGAAGATAAATCTATTGGATGTGGGAAATTGTTGAGAGGAGAAAGTAGATGGCGCTTTTGCGGTTGTGTTAAGTTGATTTCCGGCACGTCTATTGCAAAATGTTACCGCTACCTCTACTCGTTCACCTTCCCCTCCCTCTCTCTCTCAATAAAGTGCCACATGTTGCCGCACAAGTCCAAGATGCACAGCGCCAATTATGCGAGCCGTCATCGGCATCGTCGCTGGTCAACGTTACATTCATAAACAGACGCAGTACCATCATCATCATCGTCTTCGTCAGCGTAGGTGTCTGACACGCCCCCATCGTTGCTGTGCTGTCAAATGCAAAACAGGTCCTGTAACCACCCCTGCACAGTGGTGCGAGCTCTATTGAAACATCAATAAATTTAAATGGAAGGACGGACAATATTTTGAAGTAACGAAGCGTAAAGAGGGGAGAGTAGTATAAAAATAAATGTTTTAGATCAGAGTTGCAGGGAATAAATCTATAACTATAACTCTAACTCCCAAATCTCAATTTATTTCTTATATTTCGTTCTCTACGTTCTTTTAATACGAAAATTATTAGTTTTGTCACATAAAATTTAATTCTATAACTTTTTATAGTAGGGAAAAAATCTATAACTAGACCTCTGATGTTTATTATGGCAAAGTAAATGTTAAATGAATTAATTAACCATTAATTCTATTTCCATATGAAGGAATTAGCGACAGGAAACGATGCTCCCAATTTTTCAGCTATTAGACTTAACATTTTTCGAGTGTCGATTTCAATTTTTTGATGAAATTCGATTGCATATGTTTTGCATATTTTGCATATTTTTTGCATATTGTTTTTTTGCATAGTTTTTGCAAATAACTAGCATATTTTCGATATGCATTAAAAATTGGGTTTTTTAATTATAAAACACCTAAATACAAAGTTTGGTACCAATCTGATAAAATATATGGAAGTATGCAAAATCCGAGGTCTATCTAAAGCTATAACTCTAACTCCCAAGTCATAATTTATTTCTTATACATGCAGAATAAAATTCAAATTATTTTAACTCTATTTAGAACCTATTTATTTATAATAATATAATTTTTCTTTAATATTTTTCCTTGCATGTTTGTCTATCAAAATCTTTTATTATTTATTTAATTCATTTCATACTCTTATTATTCTTAGCTCTTTAAGTTTCTGTTTTTCTGTATTCAAAATTAATTTCTAGATAACAACAGGACTCTTTATTCCCCATTTTTTTTATTGGATCAGCATACATAATTATTGTTAAATGATATATTTTGTTTTCAATTTAATTTTTAGTGCATCATCTCTGCCTTAAGCTAACCATTTATAAAGTTGTAAACTTCATTGCTTAACTTTTAATATTTGCCGCACTGTGCGCTGTTATCTCTGTCTGGTTGAGCCAACGCCAAGTTCTCAGCCTACTGAGGTGAGCTGTAAATTATACGGCTTTGCGTTTAGCCTCCGTAACCTCGAAGTTGCCCAGGCTCCGCAAACCAGACAACGTCACCGACTCCGACTCCGTTGCAACTCCAGCTCCTGGTTTTTAGGCCCCCTGCTACGATTGAGATGCATGCACCATTTCCCATTTCGCATTTCCCTGCCCGAGCGCAGCGCAGTTTGATGTTTTGCGGTTGTGTTGATGCTGTTGACGTTGTCAACGTTGTCAGCCTTGTCTATGGGCCTGCGACAACAGCCAACAACTGGAGTCCCTCCAATTTTGGGGACTTTGTCTTTAATATTTAAAGTGTGCTTTTAGGCGTTGTGGGGCAAGTTAAGAGTCTGCCATTATCCTGCCACTTGGCCATTGTCTCTTTGCGGTGCGTTGCCAATTAATGAGATTTTCACTTGAGAGAACATCGGCACAGCAATTGGATAAGGGATTGAGGTACTCGTCTATAAAGGCAGATAAGAACAGCACTTCAGATAGAAAAAACAGAGCTCTATTCAATAGCATGATGGAAAGTTCTTTGATAAATGTTTTCGGGGCAGCTCTAAAATTTCCCTTTTCGGGTGACTTTTATAACTCAATTATCGGTTCCCCTTTTCCCTTTGCTAAAGGCACTCTCGATTGTGTCAATTGCTGACACCTGCTATTTTCGAACTGAAGCTCTTTATTTGTTTCTACTAGAGTTTCTGTTGTGGTTGACCCTCTATCAAGAGCACCCCAAGCTCAGCTTGATTTGAATAAACCAAACCACTTGGAGACACTGAAGCAGTTGGAGTTGAAAACCAATTGAACCACACGAATTGACAGAGGAAAAACTTTCACACGGCGACATCGATGCCCCACGACATTGCACGACTGCCTTAACCTTTATTTTGATTAGCTGCAGCTGCAGTTGCAGTTCCAGCTGCTGTTGCCATCTCCTCCTCTAGCTGGAAAACCGTAGAAAACCCAAGTCAGCTATCTAGTCAGCTAACCGCAAAGCTCTTGGAGCCACTGTCATTTGTTATGTTATTGGTTTGGACATTTTGCAAATTGCTTATTTAGCAGTGCGTAAAATCCACAGCATTCACATCGAAAGAGAAAGGAAAGAGGGCAGGAGGAGGAGGAGGAGGGGAAGGGGAAGCGGAGGACTCTCTACTATCTCTCTTTGGTCGCACTCCTCACACTCTCCTCATCTCCTGCTACCTTCAAACTGACTGGCTGTGGTTTTTTGTCAAGAGCTTCGGGGACACACACATGTCAAGTGTTTGTAGCTTCTGTTATTCTCTGGTCTTTACTTCTACCTTTTAGATACCCTGTAAGCCATGAAACGAAGTGGGATAGTGCGATCATAATTTTTAAAATAAGTTTAAGCCTTTAGAAATAGTTTTTAAATTAAATTTTATAGAGAGATAAGTTATTAATATTGTAGATAATATTTTATAACAAACTTTAATATTTACAGGATATTTGGTAGTCAATAATGCAACTCTTACTACAATATTATTTTATAATATTATATAATTAATGTTTTCATAATAGTCTATGCTTGCTGGTACCTTTTGTTTAATAGGACATTATTACAGGGAATATACAAGAAATTGATTTGTACAATATTCAACATTTATATAATATACCATACTTGAATACCCGCTTACAGGGTATATATTCAAGCATATTTTTTCAACAATCGCACTCTTGTTTTTGTCACGTTACTGTAGCTTTCATTAGACGACAGCCAAGTTAACAGCATGTCCAGCAAGTGGTTAGTTGTGACCATCTACGGGAATTACCAGTTCAATGTCACCAAAGAAAAGCGCAAAAGAAAAAATATAGAAAAAAGAGGCCTTCGAGATATTTGAGCAAGTGTTTGAATATTGTCAATGTCTGTTCTCTTTACACTTTTCATGCCTAATAATATTTGCTTTTCATTCTGTGTGTTTCTACTCTCGCAATTTTTTTCTTTTTATACCTAGAATATTTGGGTGCAAAGAGTGTATTTACTAAAAGAAAATTTATGTAACTGGTAGGAGAAGGCTTATTCAATCCTTTAAATTCATTTAATTTAATTTCTTTATTTCGATTCCTAGTGCTACAAGCTAACTCTTATTATTTAAGGCACTAATCAGTATTACAGTCATTGATTTTAAAAAATTATTAAGATTAAACAATTTACAATTATTGAATAGATGGAAATAGTAGAAAATTATAATAATTTAAGCTTTAGTTTTCAGTTGCAAGATTAATTTTCATTTTAATTAATATCATTATTATTTTTACATTTTTTTTTATTAATTTAATTCATCTTAATTATGTTTAAATTTTATATATTTTTTTATCATATAATATAATTTTTATTTAAGATGAGTATCAGATTATATCATACGATTCTTTTTGATTCTGTTTGCAGACTAGTTAATTTGGTTTTCAAACTTTATTCATTTTTGTATTCAGATATAGATAAAGGAAATGACTTAGGCTCAAATGCGTTTTTAAGTATTTGTTAGGGTATTTTGTAGTCGACAACTGTGAGCCAGAGCATTTTTACTTGATATTTTTTGATACTGCCTAATTGCCTGGATACGTTTTACAGAATCTCTTTTGTGGCCATAAAACTTTTTATGGCTAATATTTTGTGCAAATGCCTTTTAATTAGACGAGCGGCCATTAAAACTGATCTATGGGTTCTTAATTGAGTTTTTCGACTGTGCATAAAATTAATTAAAGCTTTATGACTTCGATTCGATACGAGTTGATCAAATTTAGCCCATTAATACAATTTTTATATTTGCCATAAACATTTTTGATACTATTATTAAATGATTTTTATTTAATTCTTATGTCTTTGCAGTTAAACTCAACTGAAGCTATCGGAGAAATGATGAAATGTAATTTAGTTACAGCTTTTACCATTAATTAAGTCTGTATTTGTGCCATAGAAGACATATGAAATATTAAAATATATATAGTTTCTAATCTTAGCTCGAAACATATCGTATGTTTTATTTTAGTAAATTTATTTTATCTTAAATTATTTTAACAAAAAAATTATATTTTAGAGATTTTTCATAAATTCCAGCAAGCAAGTGACAAATGAGTATTGTCAACTTGTCCGGCAAAACATTGTCCGGAATTTTGATTTATACATTTGCCATTATACTAGTTTTAATTCCGCACAAGAAGAAGGAATTCACACTTTATCTGCCAATGGAATAATCATAAGTACAAGTATGAGAGTTTATTTAAGTGTTAATCAATTGTTTATTTTTAAATAAATAAATAAATAATTTTAATTAATTAAATTAATAAAAATTTGTATTTTTTGTTTCGTCTTTTCTTCTATTTAATTACAACATTTGGCAAAAACTCCACATTAAGACAAATAAATAATAAATAATAGAAGGTTGAAAGAAGGTGGCAAGTTCGGAATTAGATTCATAGGACTAACACAATATTTATAAGAATTGCATGCGGATATTAGTTTTAATTTTTTACATGTTCAAAATTATTAAAATTTTATATTTTTTTTTATTTATTTATTTAATGTCATCTAGGAGCAGTTGACAAATTAAGTAAACATTAAAGTTTAAGTTAATTAATATAAAAATTAAATTAAATAATTAAAGTTATATTTAAATTTAAACTGCACAGATAAAAAGGTAATAAAAAATTAAAATTTAAAGAATTAAAATTAAACTCTGGGGGTGTAAAAAATTATGAAATGATCCAACATTCATTGCAAGGATTAGAAAAAACCCAGAAAAACCCAATCAGATCAAAAAGTATTAGTAGTACTAGTTAATGGTATTGCAAGTAATATAAATTAGTAAGGTCAGGAATTTCTAGAAAGGAAGAGGAAAAGGGAGGATTTCAAGGGGGGGAGAGAGAGTTCTGCAGAGAGAACGTTATAAAGATTATTATAATTTGTGCACAAAACACGAAGTGAACTGTGCAATGCGTAATCAGTTGTGCGTATAGGTAAAGTATATAGGTATAATGGCTGATAGTTCCTAGTAGCTCTACGGGGGACAGAAAAGGTAAGGCGTTCTAAAAGAAAACTATAATCAATTTCGCCATTAATCAGTTTATGAAGAAAAACAACACCAAGAGTTTTTCTACGATTGATTAAAGACGGAAGATTAAGAAGAAGAAGCCTACTGGAGTACGATGGTAAACGAAGATTGGGATCCCAGTTTAAACCACGTAAGGCAAAAAGTAAAAATTGCTTTTGAACTGATTCAATTCGATCTTGGTTGATATGTTACTGTGGGCACCAAATGCATGAATGAGACATAAAGACATTGTAAAAAAAATTGTATCTGCTAGTACTATAAACAAACATGAAAATAATTTTAACTTTTAAATTTTCATTCAATGGAGATAAACTACTCCAGTCAACTTAGTTCTATGCCTTGGTATTCAGTTTAAAAACAATAAGCAGCTCACAAGATTCCCAAAAAACGTATCCATGTAGATATCTATACAATAAACTGAAACTTTTGTTTTGGAAACAGAGGGCACAGATCTACTTGCAGCTGCGAAGCTTTTCTATGCAACAAGAAACAGTTTCTCCCTAAGAAAAACCAGTACACAAAAGCCTTTAGGCACTGTGGCAAAAAGTTGTCGAGGGTAAATAGAAAAAGTTGGCGCAATTTTTAAATTGAAAATAAAAGCTGGCAGGTAGCAGTTGCAAGTAGCAAAGATTAAGCGTGGAATTTAAGACCTGCAACAGCAACAATGGGAAAATACAGCAACAAAAATCTCTACCACTTGTGCCATAATAATCGCTTTAATTACAATTAAAATGAAACTGTAATGACTTTGTTGTCGTTGTTGTGGTTGTTGTTGTTGTTGTGGCTACTATGAAGATGAATGACTGGCCATCCATTTGTGTGGTAAGAAGGGAAGGGAAAAGTCTTTTGCACTGTAAGTCGGGTAGGCGTTTACTTGACTTAACGTCCAAAGTCAAAGTCGCGAAGCTATTATAATGCTAATGACGTTTAATCGTTTTTAGCTTGGCAGCTCACTCATTACGTCTCTCTCTCTCTCTCTCTCAGTCTCTCCTTTCTCTCAGAATATAGACTTTTTTCGTCTACAGTTAATTTGCATAAAGTGGCAACATTTAGCGGCCTTTAGAACTTTTCTTATGACCATTTAAAGAGTTTTCTGCTTTGGGCAAAAACAATAGTCGATTTGTTTGTTTATCTATTTAACGAGCAGAGTATAAATACGAGCGTGAATCTGGTGTAGATATATTTTGCATTATCCCAAATTATGATGAAACATTCTTCAAAATGAGTTAGAATTACTTTCTCAATCTAATTTAAGACTCCTTTTATCCGTGGACAAAGTTAAAGTTCTGTTTTAATACTGACACTGATAAAAATATTTATTTAATATAATTTAAAAAAATTACTGTTAGAAAAACAGTAGGTTTTATGTATTATTATGTTTATTTGTATTTTGTTTTAAATATGTTATCATTTATTAAGTACAAAAATACAAATACATCACAATTTAATTTGAACTGCCTTTTAAGAATTTAAAATAAATTATTTAATTTAACTTCATATGTATAAATTTAATATGTAATAAATATGTAATTAAAATTTATAAAAAACATTTTTATTTACTTCTGTTTTTATGTTTTTTTAATAAATATTTTGTTTTAATAATATAAATCTTATATTTGATACTACGTTTGCTTAAAATGACAACAGGGTTCAAAAAGAAGCAAAAAATTTAATAGCATATCGCTTGGGGAAATGCATAAAAATCCATAATGAAATTGTGCGGAAACCAAACGGGCCAGCGGAGGCTCGTGTCACGCCTTCCCCAGACTCTTTGGGCTGGTTGCACTTAGCCATGGCCAAAGGCACCAGCGGCAAGCCTATGAGAAAGGAAACATGTCACGTGCAAAACCCAACGACCCACACACATATACACATACTGATAGATTGAACTGAAACTGAAACTGAGGCAAGTCCTTGGACACTGGTCGTGATGCTGAACCTGGTCTTTGGTCCTTGGTCCAATGCTGTTTGCATTTTTCGCATGAAATTGACGTTTCATTTGTTATAATATGCATTGAGGCAACATTTCGATACTCATAAATATTTAACAGACATTCATCTGTTGGGAGAACCGTTAAAGGAGACAGCGGACCCCGAAGCCAACGGCGGGAAGGAGAGGGAGGCGGGGCAGAGAGAGGTCTCAGCTGCAACAGGATGTGGATATCGCATCGAAATCGAGATACAGATACAGATACGTGGGATACAGATACGTGTGTATGCACATTATGGTCATAAAAAGCTCGAGGTTCCCCCCATGCGATGTACATGGGCGTTGACACATGCAACCAGCAACAACAACAATAACAGAAACAACGAAAGAGAGAAAGACACACGGAAGGCAAAACGAGACACTAAAGCTCAAAGGATCAGACAGTCGTCGTTGTCAAGAGCCCTAATTATTGATTTAAATCGGTAAATTTATACCTTAAAATGCATATGTATACTTATTGCAAAGTATACATAAATACACACAATAAAAAACTTTTCACTAAACTTTTTATCAAGACTGAACAATATTCTGTTAATCATTCAAACTAGCATTAAAAAATGTTTAGATTTTTACAGAATATATTTACAAATTATATACATTATGCTTAAGTTTTTTTTCTACTTAAAAGTCTTTTATGCTTAAACGTATTTTATTTAACAATGTACTACATAACTTTAACTTAAAGTATGTATATTTCCAGCATAAATTAAATATATTTTCTTGATTAGAAACAATTAATAAAGCTCTATCTAACAGAAAAAACCATGCCAAGAGAATACAATTGTAGGCTTGAAATCAAGTTGGTTTTCAAATGTGATAAGCTCAAAAAAAGTTTACATGAATAGTTTAAAAGTATCACTGCGGACGGCAGTCCGCGCTAGTGACGAAAGCAGAACGAAGGGTGCGAAGGCGACTAGCATATATACTCAGGAAGAATGGAAAATTAGCTATGACTGTCCGATCAGGTCGAATTATATACCGAAGGTATCAATTTTGCTTACAAATGTGCATACTAAGACTTTTGGAAACTCACCTGGTTCGTGAGATAAACAGGTGTAAGTGGGAGGGGCAAAATTTAAATGATTGGAGCTAATGGGGCCGTTGGAGCCTTTCTGAATTTTTTTTTTTAATTTTTCTGTTCTAATCAATACGCGTCGAATGACACCTAAATTAATAAAATCCGACCACTGGTTCAAAAGATAATTAATTTTGAAATTTTTAGTGGCCTTCCGAAAATGAGATTAAAAGTCAGTTTGTCTGTTTCTCTCTTTGTTTGTTTGTTTGGATCAAATCGTTGATTTAGCTTAAATGTTTGAATGAAGAGCCGCTCGAGCTCAAAATTCTAGAAACGTTTGTTCTACGACTTTTTCGAAAAATCGCTAGTTTAGCGGGAAATCGATAAAAACCGCTAAGGCTCTAAGGCATACCTTGAAAGTTTTTTTTATAAGTAAAAAGGTGAACCGCTACAGGTGAAATAAGGTATTTTTTTTCCACATTTTGGCGATTTAAGAAAAATCTACACATGAAATCACTAAACACTTAAAAATATGTAATATGTTATAGGCAATTTGATTCCGCGTTATTTGACATATAACACATATCTGTCAAAATTCGTTTGGACAAGATATTACCTATTATATACCTTTACCTTTTACCTCTATCGGATTTTTTTATGGGATATCAGAAATTTTTGAATATGACATCAGAAATTTTGGAATTGCAATATTTTTTGACAGTAAAGCTTTGTTAACTTTGTTTATTGTTTGTACAGCTAAAACAAACTGTCTGGCAACACTGGTGTATATTCAGTTAACAGGTAATTTCCGAATTACGCTGCAAGCAGTGTACAAACTGCATATGTACATGCCAAAATTTTGTTTAAAATAATTTATTTGTAAAACTTAATATTATTCGTCAGAAAATTGGATATCAGAAATTTTAGGGCATGAAAATGTTTTCGTCACTAGACTTTTACCTCGTAAAGACGTTTTTTTTATGGGATTTATTAATTTCATAAGCATTATAATTTCTCTATATTTCCTATGAATCAATTAAGAAATCCTGCAGTTTTTTACAAACTATTTTTCATAAAATAAAGCAGAAAAAAGCATCGTTTGCACAATTATCTTTCAAGCTTGTAGTACTAGGTTGCGTACTTAATATTTGAATAACAGTATTATTACATAATTGTGTGGGAATATCACAATTTCCATGACACAAACGTATTCAAACACAACACAGCCAGTTGAATGTCTGCTTTAGAGTTCTTGTCAATCTCTTAATCGGCCATATTCTGGAAAATGTAGTTTAAGATGCCAACGTCAACCCAAATATATATTTCTAAGGACACTCCAAGTCCAATTGAGGATTAGACTTTTAATTGAAGCTCCTTAAAGAGGCGTCAGCTGAATAGAAAAGCAAAATGTTGTGCGCGGCGTTTAAAAATCATTTGAGTCTGAAAATTGCAAACGTTTGGCGTGTGCTACTTGATGTTGTTGATGTTGTTGTTTCTGTTGATGATGTTGTTGCACAATTTTTATAACGTTATTTCCCAACAGAGTTAAGTAGCAAGACTCGCACATTTCCCATACACACACACACACACACACATCGCATAATTACGCAAAGTGAGCGCGTTGGCAAAAATGAAAGGAAAAAGAAACAAGAGTGAAAAGAGATTGGTAGTGGGAGCAGGGTTGCAGTGTGGGTTGCCACCACAAAAAATGAACTGTAATTAGTGGTGCGAAATTAGTGTTATCCTAGAGCGCAAAAACATTGGAAAAATCCCCTTTCCACTCACCTTAAAAAGCATCGAGCTCAAAAGTGAAATGAAACACACGCTGATAGTTATATAATCTGTGTGTGTGCAAGTGTGTATTGGTTGATGTATGAATAGAAACAGGTGTAAGCGCTACACTGGAGCTTTCAAGGCACCTTCCATCATTGAAGACCTTCTCCCCCGCCCCATTTCCCCCCATAGGGCATGCTATTTGGGTCAACAACTCGACTGCGACTGCAAGCCTAGCATAAGCTCGTGGGGTGGTAAGTTGGCAACTCTGGCAATGGTTAAGGGGCTCAGCCAAAAGGGAAATGGGGATGTGGGCAGGTTTGGGGCGTCAAAACTTTTTTATGAACTGTTAAATTTCCAATTAGCGCTGATTGTTGCGATTTAACTGGAAACAAACAGCGTGTATGAGTCAAAGTCTCTCCCACCCTTTTCCCTTTAAAACCCACCCTCATCAAAGGAGGTGTAGTGTGGCTTCAGTAGCTGCGGATGCTGGTGAAAATATTGATAAACATAAATGAAGCAATGAAAATCATCAGCAAACGATAGAAATGTAGATAGATAGATAAATAAATAGATAGATAGATAGTTGATAGATAGATACATTAACAAATAGATAAATAGACAGATAGATACATTAACAAATAGATAGATAGATAGATAGATAGATAGATAGATAGATAGATAGATAGATAGATAGATAGATAGATAGATAGATAGATAGATAGATAGATAGATAGATAGATAGATAGATAGATAGACAGATAGATAGATTGATTGATACATTTAGACTAGGTGGCTACGGAAATATTTAACATCCGCTGTCCGCGATTTTAATGTTTCTTCCTTGCAATTGAACTTTGGCTTAAAGTCAGATTTAGTCATTTGGCGGGAAAAATCCAGTTTTGGCGGAAAAAGCTAAATTTGGCGGAATAAGATATATTTGGCGAAATAGTCAAAATTTTAGCAAGAAGAGTTAATCTGCAAGTTTTGTTATGATATCTTTTACAACAACAGAGTTTTTGATTCTAAAGGTTAATTTGCATCCGATTGTTCCTATGGCAGCTATATGATATAGTGATCCGAATTTGACCAAATTTGATCAGAATGCAAGAGACAGTCCCAAACATACAATCTGTACATACAATTTGGTTGCGATATCTTAAGAAACAAAAAAGTTTGTCATACTAAAGGTTACTTTGCATCTGATTGTTCTTATGGCAGCTATATGATATAGTGATCCGACTTTGACCAAACTTGATCAGAATGTAAAAGACAGTCCCAAACATTAAATCTGTGAGTTTGGTTTCGATATCTTAAGAAAAAAAAAGTTTTTCATACTAAGCAATTTCCTGACCTTTGACCCCGAATTTGACCCACTTAGAGGTCGAATTTCAATGAAATTATCTCATTTTTGTTGTGTGAAAATTTCAGGTTTCTATCCTTTAACGTTTGGGCTACACGTTGATGTGTCTGTAAGTCAGTGAGTCAGGACAAAGAGTTTTAAATACAGTCGAACTTCTCTAACTCGAACTTCCCTAACTCGAATTTTCTCTAACTCGAACAAAATCGAGTGGCAATAGCGATGACTGAGCAAGTTCCATACAAATCTGCTTCCCTAACTCGAACTTCCCTAAATCGAATTTCTCCTTAACTCGAACAAAAATATTGGCCCGTACTTCTGTAAGTCGAATTTTTCGGGAAAAGCCCCAAAAAAGTTTAAATTTTTTTTCGTTTCTATTTAATGCTTTTGTTACTGGCTCGTTTTGATACATAATATTGATGTACATTAGCATTAGGTGATGGTATATGATAGAATATTGCATCAAAAATTACTTAAGCTTGTGAAATTGCTATAGGAAAGATGTTCGTAATGTACTTCTTTGTCAGCGCATCAGCTCAAGATTATTTACCATGGCAACAGCACGTGTATTAAAATGTTTATCGCTTTAAGAAATATTTAAACTTATTTGTTAAGAAATTCGAAATTGGACCAAAAAAATTGAAGTGGCTGAAAAATATGGTATCTCATCGAAAACAGTTTTCATTATATTAAAAAATGGAAAATTAATTATGTCATTTGAATCGGGAACTTCTTCTGGATACAGCAAAAGAACGATAAAACATATTTTTGAGAATATCGACAGGTCTTGAACAAACTGAAATTTATTTTTGTTGAAAATAACAAGAAAAGTTTACAATTTGAAATGTATTTATGGATGAATGAAATTGTAGTTTCATTTAAAAATCTAAAAAAAAAATTCCCTAACTCGAAGTCTCCCTAACTCGAGCTTTTTTCTCGGATAATGGTGATTCGAGTTAGGGAAGTTTGACTGTACTTATAAAGATAGATAAGTAGATAGACAGATAGAGCCAGAGAAGACTCAGAGATAGAAACAGAAGAAGTGCTAACGAGACAGATAGAAACATAGAAAGATAGAGGGGAGACATTTTAAACCACAGTTATAGAAAGAAAAACATGGAAATAAAGCAAGCTAAGTTAATAGACAAAGGAATTGACACAGTTCATTTTATTTACATCTTTTATCCATCATCCAAACATCCAAATTTCGCTCTAGCCAGAATAATAAAATTGGAAATCTAAACAAATTTAAAAAAAAAACTAATGACTTGTCCACGATGGGCTAAACAAGACAAATCTACAATTTTCAAGGGGTAAGTACAATTTACATTTAAGAGATGTCTTAATATGAGTTTCACACTACATAAATGAAATAATTGTTTTACACAGCATTAATTAATCGCTCATTGCTTTCATAACACGATGCCATACAACTTCTTGCGGTTTTCTGTAAAGAAATTGCTGTGATAATAGAAAAATATTGTTGCAAGTGGCATGTGTCCGTGAGGCATGCAGCATTGCAATAAAAATTGTTTATTGAAATGTAAAGAAGCGAGAACCGAAAAATGAATTAAAAAATTGCCTGACGAATTTCAAAAGTGCTCGGAGTATTCGTCTATTTGTACAGTTGGCACTCAGAATTTAATTAAAAAATGTCCGACTATATTGCTATCTCTTTTTTTTATAGCTATCTGTGTCTCTTTCACTGCTTTTGCCTTTTTACTTTGCACTTGAACTGCCAAAGCAATGCAGGCGCAATAATTTTCATGTTGTGAAAATTGTGTTAGAACTCTTAAACAATAGACCTCGAAGTACAATGGGATATA
This sequence comes from Drosophila subquinaria, assembly GCA_037043405.1. Taxonomy (NCBI): domain Eukaryota; kingdom Metazoa; phylum Arthropoda; class Insecta; order Diptera; family Drosophilidae; genus Drosophila; species Drosophila subquinaria. The sequence continues at coordinate 164,823 of JBAMBL010000238.1, forward strand.
CCGGAACGCATACAATAAATGCCAATAGACAAAGCAACAACAACAACAAGCACAACAACAATAACTAAAAACTGGACTAACTAGAAACTCCTCTTTCCAGTTTAAACTTTATTCAAAAGTCAAAAGATTTGCTGGCGGACAATAGGTAAAGTGGGTGTTTAGCTAAAGGTGTTGCCTTCACACACTCAGACACTCACACGTACAGACAGCAACACACACACACAGACAACAATTTATAAATAATAATTTTTGTTGTCTGCTTACAGGCGCCGGTGTCGTCTACAGGCAACTGGCAACTGCCACGCGCCTTTGTCTACACAACAACAACAACTAAAACAACAACGAGACAGACGACAAAAACGAGAACAACCACATCCTTGCTTAACTATGATATATCCTGCAATTCAAAAGACTTAAGAATGCGAATAAGGTTTACAGTTCATTGTAAGCGAAATATTTCTTTATTATTTTTATTAAAATATTTGTATATTTTATTTAACCAGTTTTCTGTTAACTTTTGTCGTAACTTCAGTTTTACATTTAAGGGAAAAGGAAAATTGGTCTCAGGTGATTCATATATAGGGTTAATGTTACATTATTATGTACGGTATTTACAAAAACACAATGTTGAAAAAATTAAAAGAATGAACGGAGAAATGCAGTATCATAAATTTCATATATTTAGAGACTATAATGGCAATGAAAACAATTGTTTCTCCACTATCTTTTCTAATATGGATTTAATAACAAGTAAGTTATAATTGTTATTTTTTTCTGAATTTCAAATCCTAGCCTAAAATATTTTTTATCCTAACTAAATTCAATTTGTTAATATGCCAAATTTCTTTAATTTTTACTCACTCTTAGAAAAATCAAATAGTAGATAGAATGCAAATGACTATCTGAAACTATTAAATTACAGGGTATACAAAAGCACAACTATGCAAATTCTTTAGGTGGAGAATGCCTTGAGTAATGCCAAAGGCAGTTGGCCTTCTATCGTTGCTGTTGATGATGAAGTGCGGACAGTTCGTAACTAGGCAATAAAGTACGTACCTGGTCACACCTGTTCAACTGGGCTCCCAACCATTTGACTGTCCACTTTTCATTGTTTAATTGTTTGCCCATCTCTCTCTCTCTATCTCCATGTTCTCTCTCCCTTTCATTCACTCTCTGTCGTAAATTTACGAGAACATTTAAGCCTTTTGTTTTGGGCTTTTACTCGTACTGAGTATTTTTTAGGCCAACTTGCTGCCTGCTCTGGCGTCTTGTTGAGTTGTTGTCGTCAATCTTATGGGCCAGTTAATTTAGTCAGGCATATTTATAAGCTGCAATTTTCTGACTGTATTTGTTGTCTTTGTTATTAATGGCCTGCCATTTAGATAGACATCGGCTCAAAAAAGACAAAGAGACGTTCCTTGAAAATTTGTAAAGGAAAATGTTTTCAAGGAAAAATTCAAGATGTATTTTCTTAAAACATTTCAATCTTTGTGACCATTTCTGAATAAAGAATTTATAGTTTGTCAATCACTAACAGATTTTCAGACTAAACAATTAACTGGAGGGCGATAAAGCAAAATTACAATTTCACAATTTAAAAATCAAAATTCAAATGTTTAAAAATAAATATTTAAATTTTTACCAAACATAGTTTATAAATATTTTGTGATAGAAATGGAAACGCGAAACTTTTTTACAAAATACAGTAATCCAATTAGACGCTTAAATTATAAATTACAATCAATTGGAAACAAAATTCGACAACTCTTCAGTTTGAAAAAAAAAACAATCAATTATGAGTTCAACTATTTAAAATAATACCAAAAGAGTAACAAAATCAAACTAAGCTCTGAGAGCAGCTTGTACTACGAATATTATATTAGAGAATATATTTTCAAACAGTCCCATCAACTCCTAAGTTCATAATCCACACTCTACTGTCTAAAGTCCAACTCAACGTGCATGTGAGTAATCATGTTGGCAAAACAACAACAATAAAATAGACAAAGAAAAATAGAAATCAAAATACAAATACAAATAGATAAAAATTCATTCCAAATAATAATACAACAATTTATTTTATTGATGACAATTTCTATCTGAGCACTCGCTGTTTTTGTGCATACCAAATCAGAATCATCAGCATCAGCATCATCTACAGCAACAACAACATCAACAATATGGCCAAAAGTGCCCAAACAATGCCCAACTAGTCAGGGCCAAGCCACACATATTGCCCGAGTATTTCAATTGTATTATAAAACGAAATACAAGAGTAAAAAAATAATAAAGCAAAAAAAACAAGGGTGCTGACTGCCGATCAAGAATATTCAACTACTTTATACTCTATCAAATTATTGTTTAATGCAAATAGTAATATTATTCCAATTGTTTTTATATTGTATTTGAAATTTCGTTTTATAGATTCTCTAATAAGTAGTTCAAAAATATACAAAAGATTATTCTTAGCAGGACTTGTAAATTGAGAAAATCTCAATTTCAAATATACTAATTAAATCAATATAAAAAGAATTCGATTTTTTTTTTAAATAGAACACATAACTTTGCCATCAAAGATTAAATAATCATTCATTATGAAGTACTGCTTTAAATAAAATTTTATAAATACATTTAATATTAATGTTGGTATTAGAATTAAAATGTGTAATAGATTGTAATGTAACCTTCTAGAAATGTCTCTAAAAATGTAGCATACCTTTCAGCATGGTCTACAGAATCCGCTAAGTTAATGCCGAATTTAGTTTATAAATAAATATACATGTATGCAAACATATGTATATCTATAGTTATGTACATACTACAATATATATTGTGAACAATAATTCGTCGTTCTCTTTGAAGCATTTGGTTCGATTGCATTGTTGAAATTTACAATTGCGATTCATCAAAAATAGATTAGATTTCCATTGTATGCAATGGGCATCAATATCCATAACTATATATCCATATCGCAGCCTGCATAAAGGACACTTTATAGATTGTTGCTGAGCTGTGTTCGTGTCCGCCCCTCGTATTCATGTCCTGTATATTCATTTCCGTAACACGTATTTGTCATAGCCATGGCTCGAGCTGTAATCAAACCATTCAATGTTTATTATGCATTATTCTTTTTTATCGACCACTCTATAAAGAACTTTTTATGAGTATGCCAATTTCTGCCATTTTTTTGTTTGGGCCAAACGATATGCATATTATTATGGAGTTCAAGTAGTAATTGTAAAATGCTAAGGTCATAATTGTACAAAGTGTAAATTGCACAAAAACAATTTATTGAAACATTTTAAAATATAAGGAACAACTTTTTTATTAATTAACTTGTACACTCATAATAAATAAAAAGGAGTTTGAGATAGTTTTATGTCATCTTTTGAATTTTCGTCATCACTTGATGAATCAAACAGAATTATAAATTAGACTTTGAGCTTATGTTAAATCAATTTACTCCTATGTAAAAGTTTTAAGCTTCGTTTCGGATTAAACACAACTTAAAGCTCAGCTCTTTATCATTTTTATTAACGGCATACAATAAAGCTTTCTGAAAAGCTTTTATATACGAAAAGCTTTAAAAATAACTGTTTAATCAAATGTGCAGCTTGAAAGCACATTCGTGTCACTAATTTTAGAGTTATGCACATTTTTTGGACATGAATGAAATCAAATGCAATGCTTTACTCAGTGCAGTCACTTATGCACGTAATATCCTGTCGTTGGGCACGTCTCAGCTGCAGTGCAAGTCAATTTCAAAGTACTTGTAAATACCAAAGTTAGCAAGTTTTGAGCCCAAGTTCTGGGCCACATTTAGAAACGATTGAGTGCTAGAAAGGACACACGGCACGCACACAGGACACTTGACCAAGGCAACAAAAAGAAAGGAGTGAAATGTGTGCACATGCTGGACACGTTAAGCCAAATCGAGAACTAGAGTTCTTGGCTTAGATTTAAAGCGTAAAGTAAACACTTAAAGGCCAACAAAGTAAGCCACAAAAAAGAGGACTGTCTGTAAGTGCAAGTTGAGGCAACTTTAGTGGTCAGGATGGCAATGCGCCTAAATTATGCCGCATTCATAATGCAACAGAGTCGAGAAGTTGCAGCTGCCTCTGGTGTCGTCCCATTTGACATATCCTTGGGCGAAACTCTGCCAAACTCAGGCACATTAAATTTTATGCCCGCTCATATCCTTGAGCCGAGCACACATCCTGCTACCGACTGGTCTCCAGCTTCAGCTTCAACTACAACTTCAGCTACAACTCCGGCTTCTACTCCAACTTCATCGTGGTTAAACTGAACTTAATGCCAAGGCTTTTGGGCCCATTATTTCAACGCGTTTTCTTGCCATTTTGTTGTACATGAGTAGTCAACTTTTTTGTTGCTGTTCTCCTTTTTCCTTCATATATTTTATTTTATTTAAGAAGTTTGTTGCTGCATTTCGCTTTTCTCTTTTTTTATTTTTACTCGACTAAAGTCAAAAAAATTTATTTAAAGTTCAAAGTTGCTTTTCTTTCGTTCTCCTTTTTTTTTTGCTTACATTTTGATTTTATTTTACGACAGTTGTGTGCTTTGTTTCTGGACAACTTGAGCTCACTTCTTGAGGCGTACACACAATTTGCTCAAGTAAACTATTAGGAAATTTCTTGATATCAGATAAAATGATTAAATTTGTTGGTTAGTTGGAAATATGAAAGCAGTTGCAAAAACAGATTCCATAATGAAACGAAATACTTTCTTTTTGGATAACGTATTATGAATTAAAATATTTTTATAATATTAAAGGTACATAAAAATGGTAAGCTAAACTAATTTTTTCTTGTTGAAATCAAATAGAGCTTTATATTAAAATTTAAAAATCGAAAAACATTAATCCAGCTGTCGATATATATCCAAAAATATATAGACTTATCCAAACAAAAAAATATTGAAGAAAACTTAGTTGTAAATACAAACTACACTGGAACATTTTTAACATGATTTTCCCTCTTAACTCATTTCACATTTTAAAATAACTAACACCTTTTGAAATAATTGTATAATATTTAAGCTTTTCTAAACATAATTAATATAAAATAACACTTTTAACTTAATTCTAAAACGATAAATTTTTGTGTAAATAAATCTTAATTTTGCCAAAATTTAACAGATGCATGTCCCCAAGTTTTTAACATTTAACTATTAATTTTTTTTAAATAAATATATTTTAATTCTGTAATTTAAATATATTGCTAAATAAATAAAGAAACAAAGGAGTAAATAAATAAATAAATTAATTAATTAATAAATAAATATTTAATTAAATAAATTAATAAAGTACAAATTTATAAATAAATAAGTAAATAAATAAATAAAAAAGAAAGAAAAAATTAATTAAATAAATAAATGTATACATAAATAAATAAATAAATACATGTATCGAAAATGTTCGTTTTCAACATAACATTATCTGTAAAGATGAGAAAGAATTAACCCAAAGTTCGATTTGCATAGAGAAATATTGGGACGATTCGATAAATTACCTGAAGTCCTTGTCTTTAACTAGACCAATTGCTAAGTGAACTCAGCTGCAACTGCTGCAGTGCTCCACATCGAGATGTAGAGCCAATCGTGGATGCTGATGCTGCTCTTGGATGCTGCTTCAGATGCTGCTGCTGTTAGGATTCCCATCGGTGGTTGCACTTACGCAGCTGTGCAGATTTCAGATTTCAAGCGAGCGCGTTGACAATGCGGCCCGTAACTCAAACTCGTGCCATGGGCCATGGCTTAAAGTGCCACGCCCCTACACTCTCCAAACGTCAGTGTGACGCCCACAGTAAAGTTGACAGTTTTTCTTTACTTTTACGCGCGGCTGAAAGTCGTGAAACAACCGGAAAAAAGAAACAAAAAAGCCAGAGGACAAAAGGAGAGAGAGTTGCGAGGGAGACACGTGTGGCAGCAATCTGGAATCTGCAACAACATTTGCATCTAAGGGTTTTGCATCTGTATCCACATCCTTGGCTGGGCAATGTTTGCCGCACGTGCCACACGTAAAACTTAAAAATGCGCCACCAACAGCTGCCACCAGCTGCTTCCGTCTGCTCCCAAACTCGGCTAACTGCAAGCACTGTAACTGTTGCTATCGATACCAGTTGCCGGCTCCGAGCACTCCTCTTCCCTCTACCCTCTGCCCTCTTCGCCCTTATCACTCTTTCTCTGCTCCCTTTATGGCACATTTAATATGCTATTTTTATATGTTGGCATAGGGTATTATGATTATGTTATGAGTCCCAGTTAAAGCCTGGATTCTTGATCGCAAATTGCAGCAATAAATGTAGAGTAAGAAAACTATGGATTTTCTTAAGTTTGGGTATAGTCGTACTAAGGATTTTCTAAAATAAGTTGAGCTAATATACTTGATGGTAATTTAAGAAATATAATATTTTTAATGATTAAGCTTCTTTTTTTTTATTTGACGGAACAAAAATTTTGTTAGACTAAAAACCAAATGTTTTGGATTCAAATGATGGTGATGGAATATATTTAGAAAAGTGCTTTAAATAAATATTGAAATAACCCTATTCAGATTCCTAATTAAATGAAAGTACCTTTAATTTTCGGTTGAAGATGTCTTGCTTTTTGATTATTAAATCAAAAGATGGCTTTAAGTTGCAGTTATTTTTCTTTTATACACGATAAAACATTTTTATTAACTTTTTTCATGCTCTTTTTGTGTGTACCATGAACACTGATAAAAAAAAGTATCTAAAATCAAGATTATGGTCTCAGAACTAAGAACTTTGGTCTAAAAAATGCGTCGACAACATGAAAATCTTGAAGTAAGAAAACACATCTTGATTCGAAGAACATTTCAACTAAGACCAAGTTCTAATTTTTAAGATCATAAAATATTAAATTTTCAAGACCACAAATTTTAGTATAAGAATAAAACTTCTTATTTTTTTAAAATTATGTGTTTTTATTTATAGACCAAGAAGTTTTGAATACTGAAAACAAAAAATCTCAAATAAAGATTAAGCTTAACATTTTAAGAAGAATGGAGTACACAGCTGTTTCAAGAGATGCCAATCTAAATTATCAGTTCCGTTGTGCTGACTAGACCAGCGATCAAAGCCGAATGTCATCTTTGAGACGCCAGAACCAGTTGTGAATTATAGATCTCAAAAAGTGATAAAGCTTTAAGATTTTTGTTCTTATTCTAAGAGAAAAAGAACTAAGATCTAAGATTTTTATTCTTATATAAAGAGCTTTTTTAGAACAATATTCTTAGTTTCAGTAAATTGGTCTTCTTATTTCAAGAACAAAATATTTAAGATGAATGTTCTTGATTTAAGAAAGTGGGCTTATTTTTCAGTGTACTCATATATTAGGTACTCATAATTACTAAAGTTTCCCATTATCTAAGCATTCAAGATTCAAGAGATTTCTCTACGAGATTTTGTCACATATTTTACTGTATTTATTTAAGTTAATTTTGAAAATTACAACTATATTAAGTAATCAGTCCTAGTGTATACAGCATTCGTTGTTGTTTTGCCAAATATTCAACTCGTGTCTTATTTTCGCAACATACTTTAAGATACTTTTGCCAGTGCGTTGGCACTTTGCATTTTTTTGCACAGCTTCCACACTCTCTTTGTCTCTATCTATCTATATATATATCGCCTTTTCTTTCGCTCTCTCTCCCTCTCGCTATGTGTGTTTCCGTGTCATTCCCTCTGGAGTGACTCTGGGCAAGCAGCGAGGCGCAGGTTGCACCGTAATTTACCAACTATATCCGCCCTGTTACCTCGCTCGGCTCCACTCGAGTCGCTCGCCGGGCGGGCCGCCATGGGCCGGATGCGGAAGCGTGCCATAAAAGTGGCATATTTGCCGCATCCTGTTGACAATAACTGGGCCTTGGCGCCTGCAACTGGCAAACCGGCAACTGGCATCAACTGCCAACTCCCAGCAGCAGCAAATGAAGCGCGATTTCTGGCATTGACTTTACGTTTAATATGACCCCGTTTAGTTTTATTTATCAAAGTTTAGCGGTATCGATAAATTATCGATAAATGAGAAAAATAAATATGAAGTAAAATGGACAATTTGCTTGAGTTTCTGTTAAACTCAAGTGAAATCTAGGAAGAGTGCTGTAACTTGTACTACAATATACCCTATAATCAGTTCTAAAACAAATTATCGATATACTACTGTGGGCAAAAAGTATCGGGAATTTTAAATTTAAAAAATTTTGGGATTCCAATTGGAACAAATGTTTGTACTTTTAGGTTGGCACTACTATCACTAACATCTGTGCAAAATTATACGTTAAAATATTCATTAGTGTTTAAGCTACGATTAGTTTTGTACGACGCCAAAAGTGCAATTGGCGATTTTGGTTGAATCTCCTCAATCGACTCGAAACGGTGTCCTCGGAGTGGTCTTTTGAGCTTAGAAAATAGCCAGAGGTCACACGAAGATAAATCAGGCGAAAAAGGTAGCTGTGGGAAAATTTTGGTCGAGTTTTTGGCAAAATGGTCACGAAGAACAGGGGCAGTATGAGAGGGCGCATTATCGTGTTGCAAGAACCATGAGTTGTCAGCCCATAGTTCTGGCGTCTTTTTACGCATAGCTTCGCGCAAACGACGCAAATCTCTCAAACAATATTCCTTGTTGACAGTTTGGTCGGTCGGAAGGAATTTATAATGAACTACAACACGATAATCCAAATAAACTGTCAACATGACCTTGATTTTTGAGCAAATTTGACGCGATTTTTTCGGTCTCGGCTCACCTTTAGCCGATATTCGCTCGATTGATCGGTAATTTCCATGTCGTAAGCGTAGATCCAAGTCTCATCGCCCGTAATAATGCGTTTTATCTTGTCCTGGTAGTCAGAAAACATTGTTTCACTCACTTCTACGCGGGGCTTTTTTCGATGAAATTGACCGTTTTTTGGCACCAAAATCGCCAAATGCACATTTGGCGTCGTACCAAACTAATCGTAGCTTAAACACTAATGAATATTTTAACGTATAATTTTGCACAGATGTTAATGATAGTAGTGCCAACCTAAAAGTACAAACATTTGTTCCAATTGGAATCCCAAAATTTTTTAAATTTAAAATTCCCGATACTTTTTGCCCACAGTAGTATAAGCAATATAAATAATAAAATGTATGTGCTGGACAATTTGCTTGAGTTTCTGTTAAACTTAAATGCAAACTGAAAAGAGTGGTGCAATTTTGACCACAAAATACCCTGTAACAAGTTTTAAATTCAAATTACGTATGTAAATTTGAAATCAAATTAAATTCAGTTGGTTATTCAAACAAATTTATGCTTTTGAAATTAATTTTCCTTGACTTCCCATTATTGCCATTTGGACTTAACTTTTCTATATACTGGCTCCAAGTGACCCACTGACCGCTCAAATAAATAATGGCAATTGCAGAACAAAACTAGAGTAAACTGACCGCCTATAATTCGTATAACTTTATATTCAACCTATTTAATACGTTTTTCCCTCATATTTTTTTTTAACATCTTTTGCTGGACAACCATAAATCGGCAGAGGATGGAAAATTTCGATTTGGGTCTGTGCAATACAAAAACCCCAATAATTGACACATAAATAATTTTAAATAACTTACTTACAAGCCGGGGACTGTATAGAGATATGTTGGGTCGACACGCCCACACAATCTTATTAAAAATGTCCCCGGATAATATGGGAAGCTGAAGCTGAAGCTCATGGCCCATAGTTGGCCGCATGTTTGTGCAACTTTTAACTGGCACCGCTGGGATAAATCATAAAAGGATATTTTTGTGGCAAGCAGCAGCACAAGACACCAGAGAGGCAGCAAAAAAAAAAAGGAATGAAGCGAAGATTGAGGCCATTACTTGGCAGCAAAATATTTTTACAAGCTCTGCTTTTAATGTGGCCAATTGAGGTTTCCACTGTTGGATTGTTTCTCCCTTTCTCTCTGTCTCTTTACCCCTTTCTTCGTCTTTCATTTGGTCTCCTCTGTGTGTGTATCTTTATGTGTTGCTAGCCATTTATTGACATTTCTTTGGCACTTTGCGTAAAACTACTTTGAGCGCCTTTAGAGATTTCGACTTGCCTTTGATGCCACATAAAACTAACATCAATAAAATCTCTGATAGGATTGCGATTGCCTCAGGTGTCTAGCTCCAATCAAATTCAAATATACAAAACCCTAACAACTTTAAGTTTCTAAATAGACCAGCATTTGCTTTTTTTTTGGCAATTGTCAATTCGAAACTCGAAAAATTCAACTGTCGAGCATGCAAAACAACTTCCGCAGTCAGCAACATCAGAGCTCTCCGAAAAACGGAAGGCAAACTACGAGAAGAATGTTGGAATCACAATGGGAATAGATTGAACAAATTCTAAGCTGTGATATTGCCCTACTTCGGTATAATATTAATTCTTGAAGTTAATGTACAATACACAAAATATTTAAATTAAATCAGCTTGTACATCTTGATTTGATACATCGATAATTACTGTTTGAGTTTATAAAATATATACATATTTGTACGTTAATAATACAATAAACAATTTTTGACATATTTTATTGGCAATCATGGCCAATAAGTGTATATATTTATATACATTAAGCATTGCGTTATAAAAATCTCATTTTGGGATCTCGGATTTTCTCAAACTGATTTCTGTTCATTGTTCTATTCTGTATTTTACTGTCCGGGTTCTGATAAAAGTGTTGTACTTAAGAGACTTTATTTTTTGATTCGCATACAGTCTTTATTCAACAATTAAATCCTTAATTCATATTAAAATAAACAAAATACATGTTTAGACCAGGAATATTTTAATTTTGAATTTTGAAATGCTTTATTGAAAACATTATAAATATTTCTCTTACTTCGTCTAACAAAACTGATTTTTATATCAAAAAAAAAGCCAAAGATTTGTTAAACAGCCAATCAATAAGTCAAACAATAAGCTAGTGCACTATTTATTTTTTTAACTTGTAAAGAAAGATTAGAAATTTAAAAAAATATATCTGCACAATATATATTTTGATTAAGTTTTAAAACGTGTTGCATTAAATAAAGGTGTGACAAATGATTTTGTGCGCTTAGTTGCCTTTGGCGTCAACTGTACCGTCAACTGTATGTTAACTGTTGTTTTGGTTATTCGCGCTCGCGCGTCTCTTGGCCAAGTCGCTGCAACTGAATGAAATGTGTTGCATATGCAAAAGACGCATTGCTGCGGACACGCACGCCAAAAAATGTGAAAGGAGAAAGGAAGAATTGCGGAGAGAGAGAGGAAAAGAGAGAAAGAGGCATAGCAGAACAGAAGCTAAAAGATGTAGATGAAAGCGCTGATACAAGTGACAACACAGGCGTCTCGAGTTTGATTGAAAATTTGCATTTACAAAAGCGCCAAGACAAAGTTGCCACACTAGGCACTTGCCATCTCTCTCTGCCTATCTCTCGCTCTCTTTTACACTCGAGTGTGGTAAGAAAAGTTGTCCGCTAGAGACAGCTGTCAAATAGATGTAGCACGCGAACCGAAGACAATTTTGTGGCATTTTGAATTGTAAATTCTTCACATCAACTACCGAAGAAATGGCTGACTGAAAAGCTGACTGAATGGGTTAGATGGATAGATGGATGGATGGATGGTTGGATGGATAGATGGATGAATGTCTGTCAAGTGCCGGCAAACTACTTGGCGTCATCACATATGGCACACTGTGTAGCGCCACCTGCGACAACATGGCCCAAACCTCAGACAAAACTGTTTGTATCCACACTCCATGCCACTCAAAATGCAAAATGTACCAAAAAAAAATGTTGTGTCGACCCAGTCGCAGCTGCAATGCAATTTACACTTGAATACAAAATCGAAGGGGACTTTCCCCTCTGACCAAAAAAAAAAAAAAGAAAATGAAAAAGTATGAAAAGCAATGCCAAAAACATAAACCTAACTGCAGTAGTGAGGAGGAAGAAAAAAGAAACCGAAATCCTATGCAAAATATGCTAAAAACTCTCGCACTCGATTGCAATTGCGCATATTAATTGAAAATTTCTCACGCAAAATGAATCCACAGCAATTGTTCGAACTGCATGTGTCCCAAAAACTGCATAAATAACAAACTGCACATGTGTAAAGGGCGGGAAAAGGACAGAACACAGAGGCTACTACTACAAATCGTTATTACTTTGGCCAAATGGAAATGCTAATCTAAAAATGCAATTGCTCATCGATTTATGCAAAGAGTTGTTCCTCTTGTTGTTATTCCCTTTTCTCTATTCCCCATTCGTCAGAGAAAATGCTAATCAATGTCCTCCAAGTTCACAACATTTCACAAATGTTTATTTATTAAAGGCAACAATTATTTGAGCACAAATGTTTTGTAACAATTTTGTAAACAATTTGTCCCTTCCTCATGTTTTGACTTTGAGTTTCTACTGGCCAATTTACATTTGAAAATACGCAAAAAATTAAGAGTACTTTTTAATTCAACCAATAAAATTTCAAAAAAAATTTGAGTTTTAATTGACGTAAATCTAAAATTGTTTGTGTGTTTTGAACACAAAAGCAAGGGCAATTCAAAGTGGAAATTAAAATAAAAAATATTCAGGGGTGCCACAGAAATCGCTTTCGCCTGAATTTGACTTAAATTTGTATGAAATTTATGTCAAATTCAAGCGAAAGCGATTTCTGTGGCACCCCTGATTTTAGAGACTAATACCATTTATACCATTTTTCAATATATCAATCACAGTCAATATCTTAATTCTTTATTTGTACAGTTCTATTTAATAAAAAAGTTTTTATTATGCAAATTTCTTAATAAGTTGAAGATATTTTTTTTTTGGCTTATAACAGTTATGATTCCTGGTTATAGTTCAATAAAACATATGTCATATTTTCTTATGACTCCTTAAACTGTTTACTGGTTACTGTTCATATGATTGTCAAAGTTATCCTTGACTCATTTGTCTCATAAATGAAACTATTCTCATCATATCAGTAAATACAATTCTATTTAAATAAAAAAATTCTGTTACACCATACATAAATTGTGAGGGCATAAATTTAAGTTTCACGCAATATGATTTTAGTGGATTTTATAGTAATGCTTATAGCTTTAGTGATTAGGAAAGATATTAAGTGGTATAATATGGGCAATTGTTCGTATGCCGATAAAGTATCTTTAAACCATGTCTGCTCCGGAGAAGTTACTAAAGACATGAGTGACCGCTGGGGCGACGGTAGGGTGAATGTTGGCACTGATTATGCCGTCTGGGCGAGCTCGGAAGAAGCTGATGCAACTGTTTTGGTATCGTTTGAGAAATCGGATCTGTTTGATTACAAAACCATCAAGGTGAATGCGATTGATTACAAGATGTTCGGTGTAAAAGATGGCAAGGACACTGAGATTGAGTTCAAAAAAGGCAGTGTCAACTGCTTTTCCTATGGTGTACGGTACGTGAGTGATCTGAAGAATAATTGCCAGAACAAAGACAACAATCCTGACGATATTTGCAATCATCCAATACTTCATTACTCAAATCCTATTGTCTAATTTAAATTTTAAGATTACAATGCGCTTTTGATTGATACAATATCATATTGGAATTTTTTATTTTTTATAATAGTCCTTTGTCCTTAGTCCTTTGAAATTTTTATGAAAAATATATGGGTACTTCCAGGATCGAGAACGCTACATTTGTACGTCTTTAAATGAAAAAAAAAATGGCTTAAGTTGGCATCTTCAAAAATGTTTTCTCACGGGTTTAATGCATTTTATCAATACTATTTTTATTATAAAAGTCAAGCTTTGAAGACTTGTCGTTTTCGAATTATTTATAGAAAACAATGCATAGCGAGCGCGACTAAAAATGGAAGTCATGTTTGACTTCATCTTGACAAATGCGAACGTCTGCGAAATGTGAAGAGTAATTTGGAAGAAAATACTCTTAAACCATAATAAAATAATGTAGTTTTCCATTTTAGAAATAATTTTGAAATGTTACTATCAATTCATTCATTTTAAAAGTTTTATTAGTAATTTGTAACGCGACATCGCGAACGTGACAAGATTTCCACCTAGTTTATTTCAAGAATATGTTCGTCAAATTTTATTCGATATATCGAAAGCAGCAGTAAAACTTGTTTTTGATTAAACTTTTAATATATTTCTATGTATTAAAATGGTTTACGTTACAATCTTACTATCTCACTTAGTGTAATCGATAGAATACAAACAGTCCATTTTGGAAATCAATTTTTAAGAAAATCGCCAAGAATATAGATAAAGTGAATTTATTCCAATATAGAATCTATATGTTTATCCTATTGAATTTCTTTCAGCGTATATTGCTTAAATAAATAACTTGAATACTTTTTTGGAAGAAAATTTCACAAGATGTGAGTTTTTGATCAATTTTACGTTTTTGGGCGAGGTGGTCCATTTTCTGGAAATGCCCATATGCAAATCCTTTTCTCAAAATCCCCATTTACTGATTTTGTATGAGAATTTATAAGCCCCAAGATATCCCAAAGGAGTTTTCGCGATGCAATTGTGAAGTCCCTTTAATTGAACTAATAGCGATACTTTTAAATGTTGACACGGCCAGAAGGCAAAAGGACTCGATGCTCGCTCGACAAATTCGTGGGTAACATCGACAATTTCGCAGACGACCCTCTAATCATTTTAACAGCTGCCAATCATCATTAGCGCCTGGTGATGGTGTCGGTGGTGCTGGTGACGGTGGTGCTGGTGACGGTGGTTTGACTGCCGTTTGCCCGCCATACATGTTGTTGGGAGCCATTGGCAAAATTTCAAAGCTATTACCAGCTAAAACTATAAAACCGCCAATTAGCAACGCGTTGGAAATAAACTAAACAACGTTTCTGTCTGTTGGAAAGGCTAGAAAACTCAACTGTAATTTCAACTACATATTTTTCCTTCCTTTTTTCCTTTTTTTTTAGGTATTTTTGGGCAGATTGGTTCTTCGGTCCGCTGTCGAGTCTGAACTCCCTCTGTCTGTGTGTGTGTGTGTGTTTTAACCGCGCGTTTTTAAGCCAATTTACCCGACTAATCAGTATAAACCACTTCAAAGCAGCTGCCACGTCGAGTCAGAGGCAAAATACATACAACATTTCCTCCTTCATCTTGTTCTTCTTTGTAATGTGCACAAATTCCAATGTGTCCGGGGCATTAAAAGGCAACAGACGGGAAGAGAGCTACAGTCGTCAATAGGAGGTAGACTCGTAAAGGCACAGCCCGAATGTGTAGAATAAGGTATTTTAGCTTTTACTCCTTTTCCGGTGCAATGCGCTGTCAGTCATCAAATGATTTTACACAACCAATTTGAGGGTCTATCTGATATCCAAAAGCGTTTGTTTTACATAGAGGGAAACGGCATATTACTTTAATAATAAGAAAAATTAATAATTTGAACTAGAAACTTAAAAACATACCTGTTAAATAATGATTAGTAATCATAATCATTAGTAATTAGATTATTTTTGTTTAAAAGTCGAACTAATGATTAAATGAAGATTATTTTCGGTTTTGCCCAATTATTTAATGATTACTATTACAAAAATTTATCAATTAATAATCAAATATAATCTAAAATTATTACAATAATTTAAAAATAATCAGAGAAAATCAAAAATAATCTTTTTGAGTATTCGGAATTTTTTTCTGATTATTTCTTATTATAATCAAAATCTTTGGCTACTCTGATTGTGAAAATTGAAAATAATTTGATTTTTACTAAATAGCAGAAATTATCAAAAATAATCAGAAAAAATCATTAATAATCCAAATACTCAAAAAGATTATTATTGATTTTTTTTGATTATTTCTGATTTTTTTGAGAATAGTTGTATTAATTTTAGATAATTTCTGATTTTTTGTAATCGTATTATACAGTCACTACGATTATTTCCAAAAATAATCTAATTAATTAGTAATTCTAATCGAAATTTAACAGGTATGCTTCCAAATAACATTAATTGGTTTAATTTGTTCACTTAATTATTTATTTACACTAAATTAGAAATTATATAAAACAAACTTAAATTTACGTATCTTAAAGTGAAATCGTTTAGTAGCGTTTCATTCAGAAATCAGACATGCTCGACAAATCTCTAAGTTCGTTTGAGTAATTTTTGGTATTCCTTAAATGTTTTCGAGTGCTTTCATCTTTCGCAGAATTTGTTTCAACATTGATAAAAATTATAATTATTTAATATTGTAAATCAAATGCTGATAAATGTTCCGCTCTTCTTTTTCGTGTTTTTGGTGAAATAAAAAATATCTTTAGCCTGCTTTTAGGCTATTGAATATTATAACATATCTATTTTATTTTCGGACATAGCAATATTAATTGTGATTAGGGCATTCGCAATTCCATCGACTTTGCTACACAACATGGACTTTCAAGTTTATTGCGAGTGCTCGCTACTCCAAAGTGTTAAGTGTTAAGTGATCCTTGGCAAACGTGTTAAAATGTGTAATTTAATTTCGACAGCGGTTTTAAAGGTAACTGCCAAGTAAGAGAACGATTTCTTTCAAGATTTTTACAGTCCGACATGTTCAGATTTAAGCTGCCAAATGGCAAGAAGCACAACTTTAAAATGTCAATAAAGCTGCATTGCATGTGAACGGCATGGAAAGTTGGTCGACAACTTTTGTTGGCCCTGGCAATAAGCAAAATAGACAAGCGGAAAAAATCGGCATTGACAACGGGAAATGCAAGTTAAGTGAAGTTTTCCCGTGCCCAAAAAACTAAGAAACTTCAACGCCATATGTCAATTTGGGATAACAACTCGTTCAGTGGGATGATATTCGACACAGTTAAGGCGTCCGAGCCGAGACTTTTCACGTTCACAGTCCCCACTCAATTTGAAAGACGCCGCACAGATTTCGAGAGGAACGAGTAAGAGCCAAGTTAATACAGCAACAACAGGCAAAAATGAAAGAAAAGTTTTTCACAACTTGGCTCGGCTTCGGTCAGCCGTTGAAGTTTTCTAATCTGTTTCTTGTACGAGGTTGATAGATACTCGTACTGCTGCCTGACCCTGGACTCGAACTTCTTCGCTGATTTTTTAAACGGCACGGCCATTGATCTGATACTATTTTCATTTTTTTTTTTTGTTCGGCCAAGTGTTTATTTTCCCACTGCTGGCCTTAGGTTTGTTTATTTATCGGATACAATGGGTGGGGCTCTAAAAATCAACTTGTATAGAAAGTCAATAAAACTGTTTGACAACTCACTGACTGGTGTGTGTGTGTGTGTGAGTGTGAGTGTGTGCGAGGAGCCTTTTGGGCACATTAAATTTACAATTTATGGTTGACAATACGAAAGCAAGTTTTATATGTATTTATAGCCTAAATAAGAAAGGGGATTCCTAACCCATCAGATGAAAAGCGAGGAGGGAAACTTAAGCGTACAAAATTCAAGCTAAACATGACCTAAATAAATGCATAACTTATCATAAATATTTAGAGGAAACTACAATAAATAAAATATTAAGTTTATCGAGTTATCGATTATATTTGAAGATTATTAGATTGTCGAACAGTATCAAAATCACAGTTTTTATAAAACACAAAACTTAACCGGAAATGGGAAATTCGTTTTATATGTTGAGTATATTATAAATAGAAC
The DNA here is from genome assembly GCA_037043405.1 of Drosophila subquinaria. NCBI lineage: Eukaryota > Metazoa > Arthropoda > Insecta > Diptera > Drosophilidae > Drosophila > Drosophila subquinaria. The sequence continues at coordinate 182,499 of JBAMBL010000238.1, forward strand.
AGGATTAGTATCTGGATGATTGAATAATACATAATAAACTGTATTTAAATAAATATAGAGATAGAAGATTATTTATTAGTTTTAAAAATAACACATAAGATAATATTTAAAATGTTTGAAAACATGGTAAAAAAAAACTGTGTTTTAATTTTAAGTCACTGAAAGCGAACATTATGGTTTTTTCTCCTGTGTATCTTAAATACGAATTCAAGTATTTTTCACTAAGACTCAGAGAGACTTTTGATTCCTTTACACCAATTATTTAATCTTAGATTTAGACATACCTGTTAAATAATGATTAGCAATCATAATCATTAGTAATTAGATTATTTTTGTTTAAAAGTCGAACTAATGATTACATAACGATTATTTTCGGTTTTGCCCAATTATTTAATGATTACGATTACAAAAAATCAAAAATAATCTAAAATTATTACAAATTTTCAAAAATAATCAGAAATAATCAAAAATAATCATAAATAATCTTTTTGATTTTTCTGATTATTTTTGATTATTTCTGATTATTTGTGACTTTTTAGTAAATATCAAATAATTTATAATTTTCCCATTCAAAGTAGCCAAAATAATCAGAAGAAATAATCAAAAAGATTATTTATGAATTTTTTTTATTTTTTCTGATTATTTTTGAATAATTGTAATAATTTTAGATTATTTTTGATTTTTTGTTATCGTTATCATTATAAATTCACAAGTTTTTCAACAGTGAATTATATAGTTTACGATTATTTCCAAAAATAATATAATTGATTAGTAATTCTAATCGAAATTTAACAGGTATGGATTCAGATTTATCTAAAGTCTTTTGTATAAAAGAGCTAAGCAAATCCCTTACTACCTTTTCAATCTTAGTATCCAAATTGCCTTTAGGCCAACTTTTAAATGCCGCAGCGCATATTTTAATGAATACACTTCATTTTCAAATAAAAAAAATTGCCCTTATTCACACATCATCTACATGCATATATCATGGACTTAAAGGGTACAATTGATTCGTAATGCAGTTACCATGTCTCTCACATTTTGCTGATCTCATTCCCTATCCCTCGGCATCCGATTCAAAGCCACTGCAAATCATTTAAGTTATTTTCTCAACATAATTATGACATTGTATTGATGTTGATGATGATGATGCTGATGATATTGCTGGAATATAAAGGGAAAAAGTAAAAAAATGTTGTTAAAAATGGCAATTAACTGCATACAGCAGCAGATAGATGCAGTTGCAGTTGCAGATACACATACACGGGGCGTATGCGCAATTTATCATATTTTTACACGCATTTTTATTTCCATTTTCCGCTTGGAGTTTATTTGTCTTTAATTTTTCTTTTTTTTGCTCCGTGCATTTTATTCATTTTTGTGCTTTTTTGTTTCTACTTAAAATTCGATTTATAACAATTTGCGGTAAATAAACTCACGTTATAAATTGCTGCATATTTTTGAGAGGTGGCTGCGTGTCAGCAGCAAATATCTTTGCTAGTAATTTTTACAATCGTTGCGTTTAAGGTGCATTGCACTTTTTCCATTGTTGTTGTTATCAGTGAAGAATGATCATACCCTGTAAATTCCCCAATGAAAAAGGAGTAAGCTTATTTTTGAAAAGAATATATTTTAAAAGTTATTTAAAACAGATAATTTCAGTTTCTTTAAATGTGTTCTTAATCTTAAATGGGAACATGCAGATGATAAATAAAGTAGTTATTTAAGTAATTTTCAAAGCAAAGAAACCGTGCTAGCCGATTCCCAGGGTATCTGCACGTATATCAACTTCGTCTCTCGCTGTTTTAACTTGCAATTGTTGTAATTGTCCGGCACGTTTCCATATAATTAATGCATAAATTATGCATACAAAACGATTGCAAAAAAATAAAACAAATGAACGCGTTGCAGGGGGTAAAAGAGCGGAAAAGGGGGATGAAAAGGGGGACGGAGTGTCGGGAGTTTGCTGTGTTCTGTTTGTTGTCTGTTGTGTTTTTCTTATGCCTTGTAAATACTCGTAAAACTCGTAAAACTTAACATGGCCATTTAACCGTAGGCGATTTTAATACGATAATGACAATATTTCACAAAGGACTCGAACAAAAGGATTCGAAACAGGACATCCAGCTATCGGGATCCTCGGAGCAAAGTTGCAGCCTTATACTTACCGCTGATTGGCAGTCGACTTTAATTTAATGGCAGCGGAATTCGCCCACAAACGATTGTCAGGTAACGAAGAGAAAAAAAATATATCTGAAATATAAATAGTTGTATTTAATGATTGTATATTTAAAGTAATAGTTCAATACGAATTTGAATTCTATTTTAAACTCTCAATCTAATTTCAAAATTTCATCATGATCGTCAAATAAACACAGAAGTTATTTAAGAAACTACAATCGTCAGATTTTATTGCATCAAAACATATTTTGTTTGAGACCGAGAAAAAAAGTCAAAGCCGTAGAAGTCAACTTTTTAACGGGTAATTAATGGGTTAAGGAAAGTTTTGTATCATTCAAACGGAATTTAAATGACCTTTCCCTTAAGTAAGTTCAAATTACGAGTAGATTAAACTTTAATTTTGTCAAAATTCTGTATCTGACGACTGAATGTAGAAGTGGCGCCATCTAGCGTACGGAGCATACATTTTTATTTAATCATTATCTGACCGCCAGATATCTCAATGGAGCTCATCTGTTGGCCATTTAATAATTTATAGAATGTTAGTTATATTCTCTTCTCACTCTCTGAGTAAAAACTAATCCGAGGAATCAACCCAGCAATAAACTGACAAGCCACAAATGGAAAACACAAGATGAGAAAAACTACAAAAATTGCCAGTTCAGTGCAGGGGGAATGGAAATGAAAAACCATTTAGCCAATTTAAATGTTGTTCGAACAAGCTTAAGAAAGAAGGCAACAAAAAGTGTAATAGACAAACCAAAAAATCAACAAGAAATGCCAAGAGAAAACATACAGAGAGAGAGAGAGTGGGGTGGAGAAAGAGAGAGAGAGAGAGACAAGCTGCAAGTAGATAAACTAGCGACGCACGAAAGCAAAGAACTAAAGCAGCAAATTGCATGCAACAGCACGGCAAGGACGACCAGGACGCAAGGACACGCATCTGGCAAGCAAAGGAGTCTACGGATAGCTACAGATACGAGCGCACATACGACTTGGAAGTCCATCAGTTGTCGTCCACCCCCCACCAATGACTCCCCCTATCCACACTTCACTTAATTAGATTGCGCTTCGGGTGCATGTTTACTCTGGCAACAACAGCAACTACATAAAACTTGCTACACGCTCGCAAAAAAAAAAAAACCTCCACACAAATGAGGGAACAAACGAGCATCAAAATAAAGGAAGAGAAAGATTCTCACACTAATAAAACACATTTCAGCCAGCGAAAGTGAAGACACAGAAGAATTGCGACACATTTAAAAGTAGTTGGAGTCTCCCCAGATGCAATTCCCGCTCACCCCGCTTGTCACTAAGCTAAATACTCGTACTTGCAACTAAAATGTGTTCTAATAACACAATAACAACAGGGGCATTATAATTTCCCCAAAGTCAGCTTCTTTCTTTAGGTCTCTGACTGGTTTCTTGTCAACAACATTTAACAACATTTCTCATACTCTAGCACTATTCTTATGCTACTACACTAATTCTCTATCTCACTTTTTGGCAAAATAATCCAATATAAAATATGTTAATTCTAATTATGAAAAATAAATTAATGTGCATTTAATATGAGCTGAATATTTTTCATTATATTTATATATTATTTAAAAACTATTAATAGTTGACACAATAGATTTAATTTATATTATGAGCAGAGAAAACTTGCCAGTAAATCTAGTTTGAATTGAATTTCTCAACAGAAGCTATAAAAATATTGAGTATTCCATTTAGAATAGTTTAAAATGCTAAACTTTTATTATGATTCCTTGCCCTACCAAAACGATTGGCCTATTGGTAATCGTTTGGTAAAAAACTATCCAAGCAAGCCCATTAAAAAAAATTTCTTCTTATATCCCCTCACATCTTTCAAGCTACTTCATTATCTTAAACCTGCAATAAACCCTCAAATAAACCCTTAGTCCCTTCTTTATTTATTTTATGTCAACTAAGAGCAGTTGACCAATTGAGTAAAAATTAAAGTATAGTTAATTAAAATACAAATTGAACTAAATATTTATAATTATATTTTAATTTAAACTGAAAAGTTAGAAGTGAATTAAAAATAATTAAAAATTAAAAATCTGGGGGTATTAAAAATTATGAAATAATCCAACATTTATTGCAAGGATTGGAAAAAAAAACCCAGAAAAACACAATCAGATCAAAAGTATTAGTAGTAATAGTTAGTTATAATACAAGTATTAGAAATTAGTAAGGTTAGGGATTTCTAGAAATGCTTTTAAAGTAAATTGATCAAATTATAATTCAAACATTTGATTTAATGAGTTTTATTTGAATTATAATTAAACTATTAGTAGTATTTATTAAATACAATTGACAAAGATTTCTATTTTAATATTTTTAGTTATATTTAAAGTTCTAACCTTTATCATACGATTTTTATTTAAGATTTATTTTAACCCGAAAATTCTCTCATTCACTTTTAGTTAACTTAAAGCAACTGTAATCTATTTTAATCTCATCCTCTCTCTCACATAATCTGCACACGATTTGCACCAACTTCATCTAAAAGTTAAGCAATCCTTTAGCCATTACTTGTAGTTGACACAAAATAAAGTCGAAATTCTTTGCTAGTTTGTGGTCCTTCTTATGCTCGAATCCATTTGAGAACTGGAGGAGAGCAGTGATAGCACATGTTGCCGCTGTTTTCATCTTGTTCTTTGGTCCCCGCGGGCAACTTGCCTTGATTATGACAGTTGGTTTACATCTGACAACAACTACAATATCAAAAACAACAAGAAATGTTGAAAACTAACCCATTGTAACTGCTGGCAATTCTGATAGCTTGTGTTTGACTTGGTCAATGTTATAATTTGGCCACATGTCTTTTGACTTTAACAAGGACATTTCTTGGGAATTTGCTGTTGTGTTTGAAAAATGTGTGTGTATGTGTGTTAAGATATCTAAAACGCAGCTCTTGCCTGATTGCTATTTGTTTAAACTAACAATTTGGTTTGCCATTTAAATGTGAATAGACCCAAAGCTTGGCATGTTCTCTTGTAATTACTTGTCCAGTTCCTGACTCTCCTAGCTGGCCCCGATTGTTGAGTGATAAGTGCTGCCTGTCGTCGTCTGTTGCCAAAAGGCTGAGAGTGGCGATGGGGGGGTGGTGGTTAGAGATGGCTTGTGGCACTTGCAACATGGATGCACGCGCTGGCTAACTACTCGCGTACGAGGCTTGGCGGCGTTGGCGTTTTGTCTAGTTAAAATACCCTGCCAAAGCCACTCAAAAAGTAGATTCGTTGAGTGAGAAAAACTATACGCTAAATATTTGTTGATCATTTGATAACTTAGCTAAATTTGTAAGCAAATTAAATATCTTTAGCATACTTTACTCACTCTTAATATGTAAATTTTATTTAACTTTATTGATCATTATTCCTGTAAAACCGATAATTATTTACAATTTTTTATTTACTTTAGGTAAATATATACACTTTATTGGCTTCAAACCGCTTTTATGAACTCATTACATATTTCTTATTACACTCAGAAATTTGTATATGATTTTTGCTATAAATATATATAAATATTTATGTAAATACTTGCGCTCTCTTAGTTTTCTACAGTAGCTAATCGAACTTTGTGGAAATCGGTTCATTCAAATTACCATTAAGTATGGTTGTGAATCGTATATATGGTTTATACAGAATTATTCGGTTTTGCATAACCAAATATACCCCAACTTGGCTTAACTGGAGTTACTTTGAAAGCAACCAAAAAAATGAATATGAACAAAATTCAGGAAATTCTAACCATAAATTAAAATATAATCCGTCACTGAGAGAGTAAACTCGTAAACACTCGAATAATATTTGAAATAAATCATTTAACTAAAACCGGACTATGCAATCGCAACTTTTTTTGGCGTAAAATATGTATAAAAGTTAAAATCAATTTGAATTAATAAAGCTATTTCCAAGACGAATCACAGCATTATCGACCACACAATTAAAAATAAATCGAAATCACGATTAGTTGCCCGAATTACTGTAAAAAAAAAGTAAAAAACATGATTGTAGATCGTTTATATAGTCTTTATCGCGTCGTTTGGTTTTGCGTTGTAATTATATTAATTTCTTATAATTATTATATGCCAACATGGACAAGCTTGGAACACATTCAGAGAAATTTTCAGTGTGCTAGAAACCGGAAGAAAAGGAACAATACAAGGAAGTAGTTAGTTTAAGGAAAACTATTATTATAATGGAAAAACCTGCACTGCGAGAAAAACCATTAAATATATAAATTTTCTCAGATCAAATTGTGAATCTGGCAAAAACTACGTTCAATTGTATAGAACATATCGAAAAGTTAAGAGCGACGAAACTAAATAAATTAGATCAGAATAAAAACAAAAAAATTAAATACAACTTTTGTATAAATAAAAAATAAATAAATAAATATTCAAATAATAAGTAAAGTTTTATTTTTTAAGAAGTTTGTAAACAAGTTATTTAATAAAAAAGTGTAAAAATTAATTTAAATTAAGCAAATTGTAATAATAATTGAGCAAAAGTTTTATAAACACATGTGAAACTGATATTAATTAATTAGAGAAACATAAACTTGTTAAAATGAAGTTCAAAGTGTCCGATTTTGTAATCTTTAACGACATGAATCGTACTTCTCATTAATAAAAATTCTTATTAAGCGTTTAATAAAAATATAAGTTCCAAAAGAGAATGAAAAATTAAATTTTCTTTCCAGAAAACATAACTTATTTCGTTAATAATTTTAAGATAATAAAACTCATTACCACAAACGGAGTATGTTATAGTTTTGCACTTTAAGTTTGGCTTATTGTTAGAGTGCTCTTTTTTTTGGGGGTATGGCCCAAATGTTGCTGTAAATTGTTAATTAAATTTTTCTGTTCTCATTCTGCAACGGACGTGTGGGAAACTGTGCGCCAAAAAGGAAAACAAACAGTGCCCTGGCCAACGGGTCAAAGTTGAAAGTGCAGTTTTTTTTCACAGTTCAGTGTTGTTGTTTTTAGGTAAGCCAAGCTGAGTAATTAACAACAAATGGAAGTCTTTTTACAGCAGACAAAGGGAGAGAGGAAGAGAGAGATAGAGAGAGAGAGAGAGAGAAGATAAGCAACACATGTGGCAAGACTTCATTTACAACCCGCGTATGCATGTGGCAGGCCCTAAAAACCGCGTGGCACTCTCGGTCGGTCGAAGCCTCATATTATCAGTCCACGGCCAATGGCCAGCAGCAACAGCAACAGCAACAACATTATCGTTGACTTGTAGCAATTACAACAATCAACATTGTGGCACGATAAGCGATAGCTGCAACAACAATCGACAATCGAGTCGAAGGCAAGTCCAAGTGCTGGCCTACACTAAACCGCGATTACAAACACAGCACAAAACCAAGTGCTCGGCCAACAACAACAACAACAACAACAGCAACAACCGCAATGGGCAATAAACTGAGCTGAGAGCGCAGCCAGAAAACGTTTTTGATTGGTGGCTGTTGTTAGGGTAAACTAATGAATACAAGTATCTCATAGATACACTCTACAAGTATCTGTGTGTAAGTACATCTACATATATAAGTGTTTGTGTGTGTGTGTATAACGCTACTTAAGTGCCGCTGCCAACTGACTCACTCGCATTTTCTTGTTTATTAATTTAAAAATGCAACTGCCAGCAAAAAGCATTTGGCAACACATGCAATCAAACGACAACAACAACAACAACAACAAAAACAACAACATATGAAGATTCTTAGCAGCTTCTGATCAAAGTAGAAAATTGTTGAAATGTGCGGGCTGCGTGTTCGCAGACACACACACACACTCACACACACACACACTTGAGCATGTTTATACGGTTCCCGTCTTGACTAAGGAATTGAATGCCAACATATCTGAACCAAACCGAATATTAAATTACCCTGCCAAATTGTTTCTATGGCAGCTCTAAGATGTATTTACAGTCATAATTATGTATTTACAGTCGAACTTCCCTAACCCAAATCTCCATTATCCAAAGAAAAAGTTCGACTTAGGGACTTTCGGTATTATTTTTTAAAGTCTTTTAACAGAAACTACAATTTTATTCATTCATAAATACATTTCAAATTGTAAACTTTTCTTGAAATTTTCATCAAAAACAGATTCCAGTTTGTTCAAGAACTGTCGATATTCTCAAAAATTGGGTTTCTCGTTCTTTTTTTTGCTGTATCCAGAAGAAGTTCCCGATGTAAATGACATCTTAATTAATTTTTTATTTTTTAAAATAATGAAAACAGTTTTCTTTTAGTATAATATATTTTTCAGTCACTTAAATTTCATCGGTCCACTTTCGAATTCCTTAACTAATGAGTTTGAATATTTCTTCAAGCGATAACCTTTTTTAATACACGTAATAGTGACATGGTAAATAATCTTGAGCTGATGCGCTGATAAAGAAGTACATAAAGTTCATCTTTCCTAAAGCATTTTTTCAAGCTTAAGTAATTGTTGATTAATATTCTGACACATACCATCACCATATGTTAATGTACATCAATATTACGTATCCAAACGAGACGGTAACAAAAGCATAACACAGAAACGAAAAAAAATTCTATCTTTATTTGGGATTTTCCAGAAAAATTCGACTTACAGAAGCAGGGGCCAATATTTTTGTTAGAGTTATGGAGAAATTCGACTTATGGAAGTTCGAGTTACGGAAGCAAAATTGTATGAAATTTGCTCAGTAGCCGCTATTGCCACTAGATTTTATTCGAGTTAGGGAAGTGCGACTGTATTTATTTAATTTATTTAATTAATTTTAATGATTTATATTAACGTCTATTTATGTAAAATTAATTCATTATTACATAAAACCTCAAAATGCTTCAGCTTTATTAAGTTTAAGTGAAAACAGCGATTCTTCAAAATTAAAATTGTTAAGTAAATTTATTAGATGCTAGATTATAAAGATTTAGTTGTCGGAATATGGTTGTTTCTATTGCAGTGGCAAATAAAAAATTAATGAGTATAAAACAATCTCTTGCTTAACTGAATATTTAATTTCTTAAGAAAGCTAAACGCTTTAAGGCGTTTAATTTGAGTTCTTAGCTATTAAATTATCTATAAGAACAAGGGTCTTAAAAAACAACAATTGATTTAAAATACGCTATGAGAAAATAATTTAGTTTAAATAAGATATACAGTCGAAATTCCTTAACTCGAAACACTATTATCCAGCAAAAAAGATCAAGTTATGGGGAATTCGACTTATGGAAGTATTTTTGTTAAGTTCAGTATACGCTATTTCCACTCTATTAATTTAGAGTCAGAGAGAATTTGAGTTATATACGTTCGAGATATGAAAGCTCAACTGTGTATTTATATAACATAATTATAAATAACGATGCAAATTGCATAGTATATAACTTTTCAATGATATTCATTTTTAATTTGTTTTAAAATTTTTCAGTATCAGTTTCGAACAGGCAATATCTAAAATAAAAAATTAATTAAATCACTAATTTTGATTCTGTATATTAAAAATTAAATTTAAATTTTTTAATATTATTTATGATTTATACGCCATGAGCAATATATCCGATCTAAAGCTTAAAACGTATTGAAATTCATTAAATATAACAAGATCTCTTTTACTTTCCCTAACAAGATTTGTGTGTAAAGTTAAGATCTGTAAAAGAAGATCACGAAATGCAAATGATCTCACACGAAAATCATATACATATTTAAATTGAAAATGAACAATGGTAATTTGTTTTGGAAGGTGTCAAGCCGAATCCACTTCAGAAAATCTCGCATTCATTTACATCTCCATTTCCTTCTCTCTTGCCTGCCCAGAGACGAGTGCTCTCGCACACTCTCAACAAATGTATGCGATGGGTATTACGGATCGTTACGATTCGTCAAGCACATGGCCAACTTTTGAAACTGCGACATTTGTTTTTGCTGTACGTTCTTGTACGGGCTTATGGACACGTCGCTGTCGTCTTTGGGTTCTTAACGATATGCGACAAATGTTGACCCCAAGAGACCAAAATGCGAGTACAGCACGCAGAGTAAACCAAAAACAGCAAAAGAGAGAAAGAGATATGGAGAGAGAATGAGAGACTCGCACACAGCTGCAAACGTTACGCCATGAAATTTATTTGGATTGGGGTTGGGTCAAAATTTAAATATTTCAGCGCCAACAACGTCAACAACAACAACAACAGTAACAACAACAACAACGACAACAACGTCAACTGATTTTTCGCGTTTCGGGCTCGTTTTGCTTGATTGCTCGATCGCTGCTCTATCGTTTTACTTGGATTCCCGTCTAGTCGATCATCATCTTCCTCTTCTTTAAGCACAACACAAAATATTGGTTGGAAATTACTTTTTGAACTTGGTCTTGATGGGCAGCCCCCTCACCATCTCCTCCCTCGCCACTTTCCCACTGTTGACACATACAACATTCCCAATTTGAGTATATAAATTTTTATTGCCTGATTGAATTGAGTTGGGTTGGTTTTGGGTTGGGTTTGACTTGACTTGAGTCTTCTTTCTGCTGGCTTCAATTAGGGTTCGCTTTTCGGGCTTATCGAATCCATAGAAACCCGGTAACAGACCAAACGAGAAAACAAAATAAAAAACGGCAACAGTTTACCGATCGTTACTTATTCCGGCCCCCCTTTTCCACTCTACTTCTTTTCGTGCCATCCTTCGTCTACGCTCTTCTGACCTGTGTCAATATTTATTGGCTTTATTTACAGCCAGAGCCTACTTTGGTTATTTGCATTGAATTTGTGATTAATTTGCCCCGATAAGCCCAAACGATCAAATTGTTATGGGGCCGAGACTTGGCATTTCCGATACGAACCAACAAATATTTCTCGTCTATTACTTGAAATTTTCAGCTAAAATTCCTAAAAACAACTTTTTTTGATGAGAAAAAAGCAACTGAAAATTATTGATTATACATATTTTAACCTTACTTTAAAGCCACAAAAATGTTGTAATAATCTTCGCCATTATCAAAAAAAATATTACAAAAGCAGTTACCAAATATCAGCCCATTAGTCGGATTTTAGTACATTTTTATTAACTAAAGACGACTTTTTAAAACAAAAAAAGGTTCTCAAATAAAAACTACAGATGAACTTCCATAACTCGAGCTTCTACAACTCGAATTTCTCTCTAACTCGAACTAAATGAGTGGCAGTAAAATTAATAAACTTAAGAAAATGAACTCTATAAGTCGAATATCTCCATCACTCGAACCTTTTCTTTGTTCTTTGATGCTGATTCGAGTTAGGGAAGCTTGACTGTATATCAACTCTATCATATTAAAATCAGATTTTAATTATAACTTGGTAAAATTATATGAGAAACACTTTATAATAATAATATTCTAAGATTGATTGACAGTTTTCTCTAAAAAAAAGTTGTTTGTTTAAAAGCTCATTTTTCGTGTGATCATTCCTATTAAGATGTAGTTTTGATTAGAATTCTTAGCAGAGCCGTTATAGCCACGTCTATTTGACTATTATCTGATCTTTCGTAATACATTTGTTTAATTCTCAAAATTAATATAAATACATTTTAGCAGAAAGCATTGATAGCATTTGACTTGAAATTGATAATAAGCGCTAATCTTACTAGGTATATATATATAGGTACATAAAAAAGACAGCTTTAGTTTACTGTTGACTTTATGACTAAACGGTACTTATAGGAAGAATTACGATGAATATATTAGCGAATATTCTAATGTCAGGATTAATTTTAATTGCAAACGCTGAAGTAAGTTAAAACATTTTGAAAATTTAATAATTAAATAAAATCAAATTTCTTTATCGTTATAGACCTGCAGGGAATCCAAGGAATTGGAGAATAATTGCGGTAGATACTGTTATACGGTCGTTAAACCCATCTTAGAGCACACGGTCGAATTGCAGAAGCAGGTTAATAGCCAGGATCTTGACCAGATAAAGGATACACAAACCAAATTGGAAAATATTGAACGACAATTGAAGATATTACAGGATGAGATGACTGAACTTAAACGGAATTCCGAACAGGACAAATTAGAAGATAACAAAAGTTTATTTGAGAAAATTGGATCGAAATATTATTATATTGAAAGACATCAAAAAATGAATTGGATTTCCGCTGTCCACAAATGCCACGAACTTGGTGGACACTTGGCTAGTATAAAAAATAAAAGGGAATTCGAGGTACTGACACCCAAGTTACAAGATATCTATTGGTTAGACATCAATGATCTTGGTCACAAGGGTGTGTATCTCTCACTTACCACTGGCCATAAGGCGCCCTACTTCAATTGGCATCAGGGAGAGCCCAACCACAATGGAAACGAGCGTTGCGTCATGTTGGAGCCTAGAGATAACGAGTTCCATATGAACGATCATGATTGTTTCAATGAAGGATTACCTATCTGTGAATTATTTAATTAGTTATATAAAAATTATATAAATTTAAAATAAAATTCAACTTCGGACTTAGTAAAAAACACATTGAGACTACATGTTACATTATCAAAAAACTTAAAACTTTTAGTGCTGAAAGTCTTAATAAGCAAGAAATAAAATAAATATCAAATAAAATAGTAAAAAAATAAAGAAAGGAATCATTAAAAAAAAAAAAAGGCAGGAATTGCAAATAGAAGTTAAGAGTCGGAAAAATCGAATTACAGTTGAACTTTTATAACTCGAACATCGATAACTCCAATTTCTCTCTAACTCGAGCTAAATGAGTGGCAGTAAAATTAATAAACTTAAGAAAAATAACTCTATAAGTCGAATATCTCCATAACTCGAACATTATCTTTGGATAATGGTCATTCGAGCTAGGGAAGTTCGACAGTATTTTCAATTTTAATGTATTTAAAAAATTCCGATTTATGAAATGGGCCCGTTCTAAAGACTGACATAAAAATTAAATTTTTATTTTTAATTTTTTATAATTAAAGTTGAAAAATAGGTTTTCCTTCATTTTTTTAAAGTTACTTTTCAACTGTTTTAAAAAAAAAAATCAGCGAAAAACTCTTATTACATAATTATTTACATAAAACTAATGATCGTTACAATCCCTGCACAAAGGTATAGGAAGAACCTTTTAACTGGAATATGCAGAATCTTTTTTAATATATTTATTTTCTCATCATTTCCATGCCAAATACCGCCCTCCCTACACTGTACCTCCTTCTCAGTCAACGGCGAACAATAACCGTTTTATGACTGCCCAATTAACGGCACAAATACCAAAAAAAATTTAAATAAGTTTGAAAAAAAAACCTATATATTTTCATCTCGCACATACGAAAATTTAATCGGCAGTAGAAAACAAATTCCGCTTGCATGACTTTTAATTTGGCTTGAAAAATGCAAAAAAAAAAGAAATGGAATTGGAAAATGAAAGAAGATGAAAGAAGAAGAAGGGGAAGAGGCATAAGAGGGGCCAAAAGGCTGCAGCGGAAACGGCAGCTCCAAGCGTCGGCTCTTTGCAATGAGAGAAAACGGGAAAGGGAATCAGAATTTCATTTCATTTCAATTTTTTTTTTGCCAGAAATGATCATGACAACATTTGTGCGGGCACGTTGTTGTTGTTGTTGTTGTTGTTGCCCCCTTGTGGCCTGTATGGATGGAGCACGCGGAGGGCCTGAAAACACACAGAATACATTAATTGACACTTGGCCGGAAATAGTTCATTAGGCATAAATTACATACAGACAAAAGCACTCACTCTTGCTCTCTCTCTCTCTCTCTCTCTCGCACGCTTGATCGTATTTTCTTTTTTTTTTGCCATCGTCGAGTTGTCGATTATATTTACTAGATTTCAGCGGCTTAAATGCTTGCAGGGGAATTTGTTGTTATCTGTGAACGTTCAGAACGTTGCAAGACACAAATGTTGGGCATTAAAAACAAGCAACAAGAGAGAGAGAGAGACAGGGAGAGACATACGAACAGTGCATCTCACTTGCGCGCTTTTCATGTCGGTTCGCTCTTTCTCAGTCTCTTTCCTTGAGACTCAACATGTGTGATCCAAATGTTTAGCTGTTGTTGTAAATTTTCACAAGAGGCAGAACTACGACCACTGTGCGACAGCGGCAACGGCAACGAAACAAGCCAACAAAGCGCAGACAGAGCGAAGCCGTTGCCGTTGCAGAAGCCGAAGACGAAGCAAATGTAAAGCACGAAAACAACAGCAACAGCAACAACAACAGGGGAACACAAAATGGGCATATTAATAAATTCAACTAAAACGCAATTGAACGCGACCTCAGGCACAGACGCCAACGCTGTCGACGACGCTGCGACGTCACCACCACCAACTGAAGAGAACCTTCGTTAAGCGGGCTCAAATCTGCCGCTCTCCCCAGCCAGCCCCCTCTCTTACTCACCCACACACACATGCAGACGTAAGAGCGTGCACTATTCCAGACATTCCCCTCTTTGAAATTGCAGACTGTTAAATGCATTACAGCAACGAAATGGAAAATGAAATAAGTGCAACAATTGTCGACTGGGAAGTGGGGAGAGTCGGCGAGAGCAAGAGAGCCATCCCATCGCATTTTGATCGGACTGAGCCCGTTAGCTGAGCTACAAAGTAGACATAGACGATTAATAAACGCAAGCGAAAGGCCTGACAATGTACGAATATCAAAGTGCTCTACACTTAAATATTTGCGAAATTCCTGCGACATATTTTCAGAATCCCAAAGATTGACAGCCCTAACTTTGTTAAAGTGCCAGCACAATTATTGATTGATATGTTTTTATTTATACAATATTTTATGATATGTATTTCCAATATATCAGCTTCTGATTGAATCAACTCCTCTAACTCTATTTCGTAATGCTCAGCTACAAAAACGTAAGGAACATGATCATTTGCCCATCTCCAGCAATAAAACGGCGAAGCAGAAACAGCGACGGCTTCAACGCGTCAACGGATTTTTGTATTACACACAAATTCAGTTCTTGATTTGTTGTTGTATGCGCGCGCGTGTGTGTGTGTGTGTGTGTGTGTGTGAGTGAGTGACGTTGTCGTCTCAGTCGCTCTGCTTTTTTTTGCGCTCATTCTTTTGCTCGCTTTTACTTTCTGTTGTTGCAATTAAACGGCGTTTTTCCGTCTGATTGCCAGCCAGCCGAGAGAGAGAGCCGAGACCGAGCCCGAGAGCCGAGGGCCGATAGCCGGGACCGAGCCCTGGCCCGAGCCAACGGCCTGCTCTTTGAGCTCAATGCGCGCGTCGCGCTATCGTTAACGGCGCGACGTCGACGCAGGCGTAGACGCAGGCGTCGATAACGGTAATGCCGACGCGCACACACGTTGTGAATTGGCCAGAGCTGAGCTGAGCTGAGCAAAGCAGAGCAAGGCAGCACGAAGAGCGTAAATAGCTGAGAGAGGACGGCGCATGTTGAGCGCGCGTGATTTTTGTGGCTCTTTCGCCTGCGCCTGGGTCTTTGTTTGGCCCATGTCTGTGTGCGCTTGTGTGTGTGCATGTGAGTCTCGCTTGTATTTTTAAAATGCTCTCACAAAGAGTATTTATGTTTTGTTGTGAAATGTGCAACAATGACGTCAAATATTACAAATAATTAATACTTCTTAAAGTTAATATAATTTTAATTAAAAGTAAACACTATGTTAACTAGATTCGATTATAATTTGTAGCTGCCATTTATCAGAAAGTGTGTTAGAGCATTACTTGTTCGGCTTGTTGTGTTGAGAGAGATGTTCATATTCTTGTTGGTTTTGGCTTCGCCTCGAAAATGCGGGCTTGCTGCCAGCGTCGCTGCTGGCGTCGCGTCACGGCGCGTCGTCGTCTGTCGCGGCCGTCACAGCTCGCGGTGGTTGTTATTTTTTTGGTTTTGGTTTTTAGTTGCTGTTTAAACTTGGTCGTGAGAGGGTAGGAGCCCCCGTCGTCGCTAGCATTTGCCACCCAATTGATCGCGCTGGCTTAAAAAATACTATACAAATATCAACAGTGAATTGATTGTGATAAAGTAAACTTTTGTGTCGTGTGAACAACAAAAATTGAAACAGTTAATAAGAACAAGATCAACAACAAAATTAATCTACATATACTACAACACATTTTGATGGCGCCCGCCGCCGTTGCCGCCTCCTCGGGCTCCTCACCCATCACCACGAATTCGCTGCAGGACATGAGCGCCGCCGCAGCAGCCATTGCCCTGGACATGAAGCCCAAAGGCGAAATGGCCGTGGTTCCAACGCAGAAGATCAAGAAATGTGCGTAAGCAGCAGAGCAAATACAGAAGATCTAATACCCTGTATTCTATTTTCAACTGATCGTGGCTATGGCTAAAATTATATGATCTGATTTAAGCCAATCTAAGATTGCTTAAGATAAGATACAACAAAGTATTTTATTTTTTAGGTCGATATATTTTATTCGATCATGTCTGTATTTAATTTATGGCATAGTGATCCATTAATTTTATTGAGATGGATTTTAAAATTTTAACCGACAAAGTGACTCAGCTCTTCATCCCAACCAGCCACATACATATATTCTTTATGTGATCCTTATATTTAGATTCCGTGATAACAATTCTTCATATTTATTGATTTTCTAGTGGTTCGTCGCAACGCCTCCGACAAGTTGAAGCTCATACAGATGGTCCACGATAATCCAATTTTGTGGGACTCGCGGCTGCCCAACTTTAAGGGTGCCGAGGAGGAGAAGAATCGTGCCTGGGAGCACATTGGCCGGGAGTTTAATGCGCCCGGACGTCGTGTCGCTCGCGCTTTCAAATCTCTGCGCGAATCTTATCGCCGCGAGTTGGCCCATGTCAAATTGATGGGCAATGGATTTAAGCCAAAGTGGAGCCTCTACGAAGCCATGGATTTCCTACGAGACGTAATCCGGGAGAGAAAGTGAGTAGAACACAACATATAGAAACGATTACACGTTGATTATACGCGTATCATTCCTTCATTAAGTTCAATGTATAATTAGGCTGCTCCCAAAAAAATAAATATAATTCCCAGGCCCAAGTTGCTTACTTGTTGATCACTAGGGGGAATTTCTTGCAAAATTCTAGGTTTTTTTTAACAAAACTTTTAAAAATTAAAATTTTTATTATTAATTATTGATAACAATTATTTTCTATTATAAACAATTGACGTAAACTGTTGTTTTTTTAAATTTCTTTAAAATGATCATAAATTTTTAATATTTTGAAGAATTGTTTGACACATACGCAAAATTTAATTAGCATGGATATAAGATCTTTTTTTTTTGGCTTCCATAATTTGAACTGCTCTTATTTTAAGTTTTCGCCTGTTTAATCGCTTGAGATCGACTTGAACAACCTAGAAAGCATTTGAAAACCTTGTTCGCAATACATTGTATACACAATATAAGTGTGTATCGGTCTTATCAGCAGCTCAGTTTACACCCACCTGAATTTGGTTATTATTGACCGATCGGTCGATCGATCGAATCATCGTCTATTTTATTGTCTTTTTCCATGTTCGGTGGCTCTTGACTAATATTACAAGTGAAGTAAGTGCGATAAGAGCGACAATAACAAAGGCAAACCGAAATCGGAATCGGAATAAGAAACAGAAACAGAAGCTATGGGGCGAATGCGGGGGCCAAAGATCGGCCTCAATGCATGAATAACGGTTCTTTATTTTAGCTCGTCGCTTTGTGTTAGCGTTGCGTATGTTTTGGTTAAGTTTTTTTTTTTATACCCTGATTTCTCATTCAATTTGGAATCAGCATATCAGCCTAAACTTTAATCATTGTCACGTCCGTTTCACGACTTGAACTCAAGGCAAGATCACTTTCAATATGCCATTTTCATTGCTTTTCTTTTCGCATTTCACAGAATGGGTAAGAAAGAGTAGAGAGTGTAGAATTCCCAAATAAAGTAAGAGAAATGTTTCCTTTGCCACATTGTGTAAGGTTCATGATGACTCAATCGATCTTGTTTTGAAATTCGAAATGATTCTTATTGTGATCGAATTGTACATAACATATTGTACCGTATAGGTTACCATATTGTTTGTTCAGTCAAGTGAAAAGTCGATTCATTTTGTGGATTTCTTCGGGGCGCAACACCTGAAGTTTTCAGGAAAAGTAGAAAGGACTGATTCACAAGACAAGACCTAATTGAGTCATGATTGTGGTAATTGCGAAATATGTTCTTGTGGTTAGTTATATTTAAGATTTACTGTGAAGCATCTGTCTTAAGCGTACTTTCGATAAGGCAACTATAATCTTCTCAATATTCCATGAATCCTTATCGTAGACAATGTTGTGTATTCCCCAACATTAACATACAAAATTATGAGTCATTATATTGAGAATCTTGCACTGATTATGTTTCAGAAAACATTTTGAACTATCTTTTTAGAATTGACTGAATTAAAAATATAATTTTTTTTTTTCTTTTGATTCTTAATTGCCAAATTACAACAAAAAATAATGATTTTCCTGTTTCTTCATATTTTTTTTTGGTTTCGTTCGCTTGTCTTTTTGAACCATTTGACATTTGTGTCCATGGTATTGCCCCTCTTATCGTTGTTGTTGTCGCATCGCTCTGCAATTTGCATGTGGAAAGAACCAGACAAATCTCAGCTAAGCCGCTGTAAAAACATCTGCCCAACACACAGACATGTCATGCATATGCATGTGTGTGAATATGAGTGTGAGTACTCGTTTCGAGTACTCAATTTCGAAACTGTTGGACGGACTAAAAACCAATTCGAACAAAGAAATGACCAGGCTCAGTTCTCATGGGCCGTCCGTTTGTGATTCTGCGATGTTGCGAGCTCCACCCCTAACCCCCAACCCCTGGCCCCTTCCCAACAAGTATGCGTGTGTGTGTGTGTGTGAGTGTGTGTTGTACTTTATGTACATATATTTATATGAAATAAGGCCATTTCCTTTCAATTGACTGTACCCACATCGGCAACAAGAGCTGAGGCAACAGCAACACAGTCAGTCAGTCAGAGTCGTCATTCTACGGCCCCGGGTCCCGCACACACACACACACACACACACACTCACACACATGTATACATATTTAAATTCTTTTTTATTATTTTGAGCTGATAACAGACAACTGAACGGGCCCGGCCCGGGCCCGGGAACGCGGCTTGAGCCATAAAAACAGATCTCGTCCAGAGCGAAAATTATACAACGTTGTTGTTGTTGTTGCTGTTATTATTGCTGCTGCTGTTGTCGTCGTTGTCGGCATCGCGACTTGAACCAAAAACAAAATCGAGGGAAGCTGCAAAGACCAACAACAACAACAACAGCAGCAGCAAACGCTTTAGCCTTAGCTGCTGGCTGCGCTGCTGACTGCGCTGCTGGTGGTGGCAGAGCGAGCGAGAATTAACGAAATGAACTGAACGAATGCAGCAGCCAAATGCCAGAGCGAGAGAGTGATAGTGGGAGAGCGAGTGTAAGTGGGCAACACAGTTAGAGAGAGGAGCGAGAGGGAGAGAGAGAGAATGTACTATGAAAGAAAATGACAATCAGCGGGACAAAATGAACTCGCGATGAGATTGCGGCGAGTGGACCAAGTTTAGAAGCAAGCGTAGATTAAAAATGCGACTGTGAGAGTACAAACGATGCTGTGTATATGTGTGTGTGAGTGTGAGTGTATGGGTGAGCAATTGAAGCGACGCGTCGCTGCCAACGGATCAGGGTTAAAAATATGCGCGAACAGAGACCAGGCCAGCCAACGGGGTTGCTCTCTTGGTGACCAGGGCTCTGCTCCCCCTCCCACCACCGCTCTCTCTATCTTTATGTTGCTCGCTCTCCCTCTCTCTCTCTCTCTCTCTCTCTTACACTGTATGTGTTGCTGTTGTGTATTGTGGTTCTGTGTCACGCTTATGATTTAATAAGCAAATGAGCTGAAAAATTTATGAAATCGTTGTTTGCGGGCCACTTACTCCCCCCACCCCACCACACACCACTCCCCTCCCCGCACTGCTTGACTGCTCAACTGCTTGACCAACCGCGCCCCACAAAATCTCAGCTGTGATTAGGGAAAGGGGGGTGGTGATTGAGGGGCGGGGGCTCGATGCGATCGTCTTGAATTGTTTTTGCATATGCGTCACTGGCGGCCCCACAAATTACTGGGCGTATACCCAATTTGCGTAATAGTATCGTAAATGTTATTAAAATACGTATTTGCTGCGATTAAATAATTCACGATTTTATTTATTCTCATTTCGACACTTTACAAATATATAAGGGTGACCCTTGAGAATTTCTGAAAATTGCTTGCTGAAGGTGTTGTTTGGTGATTGATTGATTGATTAGTCTTAAGCTCAGAATTGAGTAAAGCTCTTAATTTAAATATTAAACAATATATTGACTGTATTAAAGTAGGACACGTTAAAAATTAATTATGTAGTATTAGTAATGATTCGTCGAAAAATTAGTAGTAAAATAGGCGAGAAAATGTCATAGAATTAGTCGGAAAAGTATACATAGCTAGAAAAGTGAAAGTATTTCCAAGAGTAGTAAATAGTAAATAATAGTATTTCCATTAGTAGTAAAAGTCGTAATGTCAGTAGAAAAATAGTAGTAGGGCCATCAAAGTAGAAATAGTAGCAGAAATGGTAGTAGAAAATGTAACAAGAAATAATTACTGAAGAAATAGTAGTAGGAGTCAACAAAGTAGAAATAGCAGAAATGGTAGTAGAAAATGTAGTAGCAAGAAATCATTGCTGAAGAAATAGTAGTAGGAGTCAACAAAGTAGAAACAGTAGAAAAAATTGTAGTAGAAAATATAGTAGCAAAAAATAAAAGCAGAAGAAATAGTAGTAGGAGTCAATAAAGTAGAAGTAGTAGCAGAAATAGAAAGTAGTATTCCTATTTTCCTATTTTTTTTTCCTATTTTGTGATACAATCTTATAGAACAATATTTTTTAAATCTGCAATTTTTAAGGATTTTCCTCTAAAATGTAACGGGTCACAACTAAAATTCTGGACAGATTTTGAGTGCCTGCAGCTTAGGCATGCTTTGTCGTATAACAATAATATTTGGTACTAAAATCAGCTATTGCATGATCTTTTTACCAAATAATTCCAAAAAATTATGTGCACTATATTAGACTTCAAAATGGCTTCCAAACAGCAACAGCTGCGAAAACGTATTGTACGCTTTTACCAAGATCATAAAGAGCATGGAAAAACTTACACCTGTGTCCATTTTATGGTGGAGGGCGTGGCAAAAAGCACTTTATATTTTATTCTCAGCAGTTTGAAAATAGGAAGGCAGTCTGGTTCTTAAAGAAAATCAACAATTATGACTACAAAAAACATTTAAAAGCTAAAGACTGCTTTTAACAATAAAAATGGAATAAGCCAAGCTGAAGCGGCCCGAAAATTCGGATGCTCACTGCAACATATCTGCAAAATATTAAAATCATTAAATATCAAAGCCAGAAAAAAGCAGCGGTCACCAGGTTGCACTGAGACGCAAATTCAGCTAGTAAGATCGCAATGCAGGTGGATGTGCAAAAATTACAAAAAAAATCATTAATTCTTGGTAAGCAAAAATATTAAATTTGTTCCCAAAGACAGAAATTCCACATCAATTGCAGATTTTTTTGGTGAACTTAAAAGATTAGTGTATAAGAATGGATGAAAGGCCAAAATTTACTCAGTTGACACGTCGCATCCGAAAGTGCCTAAAAGAAATTGACCCAAAGGGCGTACAACGTGCATTTTCGTGAGTCTGCACAAAACGGCGTAGTGTGGCCGACAAAGGACATTTTGATCAAGTCCATTAAATAAAATTAACTTATATTATTACGACCTTTATAAAAAAAATAAATTCAGTAAGTATTAATTAAAAATAAATTTTTGGTGGACTTTTGAAATTAGTCCAGAATTTTAGTTGTGACCCGTTATTATAGATTTCAAATTTGCATTTAAAAATCTCTCAAGATCTTTCTTTAAATCAATTTCTAAGCTGTCGCAGCTGAGCTCAGAAAATACTTGACCCAATCTCTGGCCATGTCTGCGATGTGGTTTATCAAGTGAACTCAGCTAACAGCGGAAACTTGACCAACGGCAGCCGCAAATGTTTGAGCTGATAAACGTAAAGACTGGAATTTCTAGGAATAAAGAAGAACGCAGCTCAATTGAAATGCAAACTGTTCGGTATTAGTCTGGTATGTCTATGACAGGCGGAAGCAAACATTGATAAGAACAAGTCCCAAGTCGGGGGAAATAAATGGACGAAAACAAAAAAACCCAAACCCGAAACCCAAACGAAACGAAAACGAAAACAACCGCAAGCAAATAAAGCGATTTGGTTTTTTGGAACATGTGAAAATGCATTTGGCCGTGATTATTTTGGTTGTGGCAAAAGGAAAACTGACAAAATGTGAACAACGTTTCGCCTCGCATATCGTTTTACAGTTCCAATTGTCAACTACCTGCTGCCCCGGAGCAATACAAAGAGTCGCCCCTCTGCCCTGAACTCTGAACTCTGGTCCAAACCGTGACCAAGAGGGGGAAGGGGAGGAATATACATACTATATGTATACGCGAGAATTTCTTCCTCATCTTTTGCATCTAAATATAGCCACGTCTTCAGTTTGAGGCAGTGCAGCAGCTGTGGAAAATGCGCTTGAAATTTGAGTAGCACATTGCGAGTTACAGGAAATCGAGCCAGGCCTGAGATTCTACTTACATATATTGTAGCTGCAGGAAAATCCATCAACAGTTTTTGGTAGTTTGTGTCGCATTTTGCGTTTTTGGGGTTTGCCTGTAAGCACGTTCTTCCATTGTGTCTTTTGGGGTTGTTTTGGCGTCCATCTTCGATTCTATTTTTGGCTCTTTTGGGAATAACCAAATGTTGGCGAGGGGAAAAGAAAGTACTTGGCATTGATAGATACTATTGTATTATTTTGACAGAAAGTGTGACTCTTCTTCTCGGCTGATCTAGGCTTTATGGCTGTAGTGTCTAGGCTCTAGAAATTTGTGTACATTTGTACATTGTGTTGAATTGTAAAAGTACATCAAAGTCTTACTTATATAATAGACATACACAATAGTACTAAGCGTCTTTTTAGATTCGCCTTTGATCTGGGCTAATGTTATACAAAGAGTTCATATTCAGTTCTCAATGTTTTTTTTATCCCGATCAATTAATATTTTATTATTTCATATTAATCAAATTAAAATGATATTAATGACCTTTAATGAATTATATTGGAAAATTGATTTCAATAATAGTAAATCAAGATTTACACTATATAATTAACATGGAAAACTTTAAGGCGGGGATCTTTTCGATTATAATTTAAAAAAATTATTTTTTTATAACTTTTTGATATTTTTTTAATAAATTTACTATTCGATGTTTTTTCAAAATAATATAACATTAATTGAATGATATACAGTCGGACCTCCATATTTCGAACTTCTATAACTCGAATTTTCACTAAATTTTTTTTTTTTAAATGAAATGGAATAATTAAATAAATTGAATTCCATAAGCCGAAGTCTCCATAATTCGAACTTTTTCTTTGAATAATGGTGCTTCGAGTTAGGGAAGTTCCACTGTATTTATAAAAATTTAAATTAATATTATTTAATTTTTGTAATTAAGATAGAAAAATAAAACTTATTTTCTAATTAAAAAATGTTTACACCTCACAAAAAAACGCTAGCTTAGCTTAAGTAGTAATTTTTCTGGATATATTTTTGTTATTATTATTTTATTCAACATATTAATTATTTGAAACAATTTTATAAATATATATATATTTCCTATATTTCTTTTCTTGTTTCTTCTGCCCATCCTCTATTTTTTTCATGTAACTATTATTTTAAATATTAATAAACTAATTGTCTTTCTTTTTCCTCTTCCTTCCAGGGGCGCCTCTCATGCCAGCGATCTCAGTCTGAGCGCCTTTGCCCAACACTTGCACAACAACAACAACAACAATAATAATAACAACAACAACAATAATAACAACAACAACAACACACACAGTTTACTAAGTGCCAGCAAAGCAGCAGCTGCTGCTGCACTGAAGCTGAGCTCCTCCTTCAACGATTCGTCGAGCGCCGTGTTGAATCTGTCCAAATGCTCGACTCTGAACCTGAGCAGCGATGATTATTACTGCGATTACTATGTGAAGCCCGAGTTGGATTTGTCGACGGGTGGCGCGGGGATGGCGGGAAGCAGCAGCAGCGCGAGCAGCAATGGCAGTGGAAGCGGCAGCGGAGTGGGCGGCGGGGGCGGAGTCGTGGCATCTCAGCCATTGCCCGCCCATCAACAGGCCATGGCCCAAGCTCAGTCTCAGGCCCACAACGACAGTCGCGTGAGCTCGACACGGAACGACAGCGGAGCCTTGAATTCCCATCAGCAGAGCTACCGATGACTTGGATGCGAGTTCGCTGCGCAGTGGAGATGAGGATAACGACAACGACGAAGTGGAGGAACTGGAGGCCATCGATGCCGACTTTCCGTATCCCATCATACTCGACTCCAATTCGCCGAGCAGCATTAATGGCGCCGCCGAAAATGGCCAGACGTCGATGCGAAAACGGCGTCGCAACGGGGAGACGGATGAGCTGGAGGATGCGGATATCGAGGGCGATGATTACGAGGATCAGATGCTGCAGCAACATCGTCATCTGCGGCAGCAACAAAACGCCGCTGCCGCCGCCGCAGCTGCAGCTGCCGGAGGACTCGAGTTGCCGCCGCCGCAAACGGTGCGCGAGGTTCTCAACTCCAAGTTCTGCGGCTTCATTTCGGCCAAGCTAAATAGCATGGAGGACTCCGAGGCGGATAATCTCATGAATCGAATTCTGCTTCTCGTGGTGCAAATGCAACAATGCGAGGCAACCAAATAGGGAAAGGGATTGAGATCGTTTAATGGGGGAAAAGGGGATCGGGGTAGTCTTAATGATAGAAAAGCTCAAGTTAAGCTCATTATGGATTAATGCAGCTGCTCAAAGCACAAACTTTTCTTGCCATCAACATTTTCTCATTTATTTAAAATTGTTTTTCTCAATTTGCCATACAGAAACAAATCACGTTCAATTTTCAATGCCAAATTTGTGCCATGCCAAAAAAGAACAAGAACTAGAACAAGTACCAAATGTAGCAACCCCTATGGAACCAAAAACCAAACCGAAACACAAAGAAAAAGACACAAAACAAAACAAAGACAAAGAAAGTTAGCAATGTATGAGATTTAGTTTATTATAAACGTTAATTTAGTTCTAAGTCCAAAAGCCTCTATACATAGAATGTTTCAGTTCACTTTATAATCTGAAACCAAGTAATACTTATCTTAGCCTCGTCTCATCACAAACACTGAAACGAAAAACATTTATATCTATTACTTGTTTTATTTTGAAGATACTCCTATTTTAATTTTAAATCGGTACAAAGACACAACCATTTGAATTCTTGCCAATGCAGAGTGAATAGCATTGTTAAACGTCTAAGTTTAATTTAAATGTGGCAAATACATATTTAATATATTAACATTACATTACCCTATAAATATTTATAGCCTAAATATCATATCGTAATATTTTTTCTTTAACATTTTATCATCGTTTGCAAAGCGTTGTAAATATATTTACGGAAAAAGCGTTAAATAAAATACATTTATTATACAATTTCTTAAAGTTATTTTGAGTGGATAATTGGCTTTTAAGATTGGCAACGGATATTTAAGTATTTAACCTTTATACAGACTTAGAACTATCTCTAGGTTCTACCTATCCAGAGTTTTCAAATCGTCTTTTAATTTAAAAAAATGTAAGATGTACTTTATACAGCTATAATAAATATCTTTTAAACTCTGTTAATATTTTATCTAAAGTTTATTAACTGATTTTGAGCTTCACTTATACCTAAAAAATTCCCTAATCAGTTTGCATTTATCTTATCTGGCTTGTTTCTTTACCTATCCCAATATAAATTCAATTGTATTGTATTTTTAGATGAACCTCTACCTATTCCAACAGTTTCTAACTTTCGTTTGGTAGTTTTACTTCGTCATTTATAATAAAAAACCGGAACCCATTCCAATAATTTGAAAATATTGTAGTATCTTATCTACTATTCTCTACTTTATTATGAAAAGCAAAAATCTCCTTAATCATTTTAGCTACATCTACTTAAACTGTTTCTGAAGAAATTCCGTGTGAGTTTTCCGTAAAGTTGATTGAAAACCTCTTAGGATAATCTGAATATAATTTATAAGTATGTCGTTCCTTATCTGAATCAGTTTTCTTAAGCAATCAATTGATACTTATCTTATTTACCATCTTCACACTGTATTTATTTATTTATCATTTAACACGCCAGACCATTAGCATATCTTGCACATATGTAGAGGCTTCTTCTCTTTTTTCTCTACCTCTCTCTGTCTCGCCCATGACTAACTCACACATTTGGCCAGATGTGAGGCAACACCCTGAAGCAGAAGACGCCGATAACATGAATACAGAAGGCGTCATAAAAACCAGTCGACAATGAGACAAAAGATAAGCCCAACAGCGCATGCGCCATGGGACAAGAGATGGCAGAGAACAGGGTCGAGAGAAGTCGGGGAGAGGTGAGGGGAACCAGATGTGGGCATGCCAAAAATCATATAGACCAACTTAGGAACAAGCCATGCACTCATGAATGAGTGAATGAATGGCAGAGCGAGAGAACAATGAGGCTGCTTGCCAAGATACAAAACAACCCTCAATGCGGTCCATACGATCCTTGGCCCTTTAGACGGGTATGCACGGCATATTATCGTATGGTTCGGTATGGTTCAGTCTGTTTCTCTACCTAAGAGACTGTTGCCCTGCAAAAATGCGTCGCACATGCGCGGAAAATTGCCAAAACGTCGCGACGGTCACGATTACAGAAACTGGTTCCCTTACATCGGGTCTTATTGTCTGTTAGCCTTGGTACTCGCAGAGCGGCCTGGTTAAGGGATGCTGCATGGGTTCAATGACCATGGCCAGCATACGACAACAGCTTTGAGGGTAGACCTCAGTTTTTGAGTCAACACTCGCAAGAATTTGTTGGTTTAATGATGGATTCTTTGTTATAGGTAGTATCGTAGGCATGGGAAAGTGGCTATAAAAATGCGAGCCAAAAATATGAGAATGCCTTGGGGGAGACTTAAATGTTTCTGGTTTGCAATGTGAACTACCAAAAATTTGTGATTTAGAAATGCAGAAGAAAATTGTAAAATTGGTAAACAATGTTGGAAAATGATAGCTGTAAGTTATGATCGTCAAGGATATGGACCACTTTGATGTTAGGGAAAAAGTTTAATGAAATTTCGATTAGAATTACTAATCAATTAGTTTATTTTTGGAAATAATCGTAGTGACTATATAATTCACTGTTGAAAAATTTGATGAGGATTACAAAAAATCAGAAATAATCTATAATTATTACAATTATTCAAAAATAATCAAAAAAAATCAGACATAATCTTTCTGATTATTTCAAAAATAATTTTCTGATGGTTTTGGACTTTTTTTTGATTATTTTGCTACTTCGATTGTGAAAATTTTAAAAAAATAATTTGATTTTTACTAAATAGCCATAATTAATCAGAAATAATCAAAAATTATCAGAAATAATCCGAAATAATCAGAAAGATTATTTTTGATTATTTTTTATTTTTCTAATTATTTTTTAATAATTGTAATAATTTTAGACATTAAAAAACCTCTTTACGAGGTAAAAGTCTAGTGACGAAAACATTTTCATGCCTCAAAATTTCTGATATCCAATTTTGTGACGAATAATATTAAGTTTTACACATAAATTATTTTAAGCAAAATTTTGGCACTCGGCACATTGCGCTAAAATGCCTCAATTCTAATACCAAATAAAACTCACTGTTTTGCGCAGTGCCGAATGCAAAAATTTTGCTTAAAATAATTTATATGTAAAACTTAATATTATTCGTCACAAAATTCGATATCAGAAATTTTGGGGCATGAAAATGTTTTCGTCACTAGACTTTTACCTCGTAAAGAGGTTTTTTTATGGAATATCAGAAATTTTTAAATAAGACATCAGAAATTTTGAAATTGCAATATTTTTTGAAAGTATAGTTTTGTCAATTTTGTTTATTATTTGTACAGCTAAAACAAACTGTCTGGCAACACTGGCTGCTATGACACTTTGCAGCTGCTGTCCTATTCCCATTCTAACTTTTTAAATAAAAAATAAACGTTGAAGGTATGCCTAAGAGCCCTTCGAAAACACCTTTTCAACGATATATAGATCGCATCTGTAGCTTCTATCGTTTGGATGCTACGGGGTTTAAATTTTAGCGGTTTTTAGCGATTTCCCGCTAAACTAGCGATTTTTCGAAAAGTCGTAGAACAAACGATTCTATATTTTTGATTATAAAATGATTTATCTGCCGCAAAAAGAATTCACCACTTGCAAGCAGTTTAGTTCCGCTTAACGCTGCAAGCAGTGTACATACTGCATATGTACATGCAGTAGTGTAAAGGTAAAAGGTATATTCAGTTAAGAGGTAATATCTTGTCCAAACGAATTTTGACAGATATGTGTTATATGTCAAAAAACGCGGAATCAAATTGCCTATAACATATAACATATTTTAAAGTAATTGCATGTGTAGATTAAATTAAATTAAATTTTGAAGGTATGCCTAAAAGCCCTTCGAAATACCTTTTCAACGATATATAGATCGCATCTGTAGCTTCTATAGTTTCAATTTTAGCGGTTTTTAGCGATTTCCCGCTAAACTAGCGATTTTTCGAAAAAGTCGTAGAGCAAACGTTTCTAGATTTTTGAGCGGGAACAAGTCCTCATTCAAACTTTTAAGCTAAATCAACGATTTGATCCAAACAAACAAACAGACAAACAAACAGACAAACAAACAGACAAACAAACAGACAAACAAACAAACAGACAAACAAACAGACAAACAAACAAACAAACAGACAAACAAACAAACAGACTGACTTTCATCTCGTTTTGAAAAGGGCACCAAAAATTTCAAAATTAATTATCTTCTGAACCAGTGATTGGATTTTGATGATCAAGGTGTCATTCGACGCGTATTTTTGATTAGAATAGTAAAAATTTCAGAAAGGCTCCAACAGCCCCATTAGCTCCAATCATTTAAATTTTGCCCCTCCCACTAACACCTGTTTATCTCACGAACCAGATGAGTTTTCAAAAGTCTTAGTATGCACATTTGTTAGTTTAAGTGAAACCTTTCGATCGGTATATAACTCGACCTGATCGGACAGTCATAGCAAATTTTCCATTCTTCCTGTGTATATATGCTAGTCGCCTTCGCACCCTTCGTGCTGCTTTCGTCACTAGCGCGGACTGCCGTCCGCTGTGATTATTTTTGATTTTTTGTAATCGTAATCATTAAATAATTGGGCAAAACCGAAAATAATCGTAATTTAATCATCAGCTCGACTTTTAAACAAAAAGAACCTAAATACTAGTGATTATGATTACTAATCATTATTAAACAGGTATAATACTAATAAAAAATATTTTCAAATCTTAGCGCAAAAATTAAGTTGTGTACTTTTAATTAATTTGTTTAAGATAAGCAATAATATATTTTATAAAGAGAAAGTAAGACACTTAGAAATATGTAGGAATAGTTTTTTATTACAGGTAATGAAACTCTCCTTTGTGACTTTCAGATAGATAGATCTAACAACTCGAAGAAAAAATGTATCTACTCCATTCTTAACTTTATTTCAAAGATATAAATGCAAACATTTATTACACTTTACCTAACAATGCCTCAAAAATATAAGTCAGTTTCCGCACCTCGCCAAATAATATATGTGAAAATTAACAAGACTCCAATCCTAAAGTAATCCAAGACACTCGTCAAATAAGTAGAGTTGTTTCTGACTTTTTGTGAGTGGTTTGGGTTACCTCAAGATTACGAATCGATGTGTTCTTTCCGTTTGATTTCCAGTCTAACAGTCAGTGTGTACTTTATCATCTATTGGATCTTTATACTCTGACGGATCTTCAGCTGAATTCGGTTGTTTTTTACTCGTAGTTGGGGCCTGAGTCTCAGGTTGTTTCAGCCTGTTGGAGTTGTTAGTTTGTCCACTTAAATCTTCGAAATATTTGCGACTATCAAAACAGACATCCTTACAATTGTTTCGTTCGTATTTGGGAATCACTTTGAAACGTGGATAAACTAAGGGCGTTTCCAACATGGAATGATGGGAATATGTTCGCAGTAGCTCATGATGAGCAGGCTGAGACTTAACGCAGTAACATTCTAAATCACTAGCCCGATCTTTCGATTGTGGCCTCGGAGATTTACTTTGCCGATTTGCTGGAGAATAACAAAATATCCTTTCTTCAGTTTGTTCCTTGTTTTTATATGGACATTCCACAATTTTCACAGTTTTTGTACAATTTCCGATACACACTCGTCGTTGGCATATTCCTTTTTTCTTACATGACCGATTTTCAACCATTGCTCGTGCGGAAAACGGAAATTGTGCCGGAGCTTTGTCACTAGCCGAACCCTCAGGACTGTTGGGCTTTATGTCTTCAATTGTATTGAAAGACCTGATACTACTTCGTTCTTGATCACCTATAATAGTACTTGCACTACTTTTACTACTCATACCATCTTCGTGGTCTTGATAGTATGCGTCCTGGGAGGCTATTTCTCTTATTTCGCGTCCTATGCTTATTCTATCAGATTCTTGAGAATAAATTGATCCTAGGGCGCTTTTGCTGGATGTGCTACTTTTCTTACTTCCTCTCTTGCTCAGCTTGCTACTCCTTTTACTGTCTTTTCGATTTCGATCAATTTTATCTTGAGACATTTTTCGCGTTGATGATCGTTCTCTTTTGCTAGCTGAGCTACTTCTTTTTCTCCTTTCTGGATCTTGATGTCTTCCATATTCGTCTTCGAAAATGCTTTGGTCCGAGCCACGCTTGCTTGCCTTGCTACTTCTTCTACTCCCCACTCGATCTCGATCGTATCTTTCTTGTGATCGTGTAGATCGTTTGCTAACTGAGCTAGTTCTTTTTCTCTTTTCCAGATCTTGATGTTTTCCATATTCGTCTTCGAAAATGCCACTTGTTCTACGGTTCTCACAATCCCGATCGTATCTTTCTTGTGATCGTGTAGAACGTTTGCTAAGTATGCTACTTCTTTTTCTCTTTTCTAGATCTTGATGTTTTCCATATTCGTCTTCGAAAATGCCACTTGTTCTACGGTTGTCACAATCCCGATCGTATCTTTCTTGTGATCGTGTAGAACGTTTGCTAAGTATGCTACTTCTTTTTCTCTTTTCTAGATCTTGATATTTTCCATATTCGTCTTCGAAAATGCTTTGATCCGAGCCTCGCTTGCTTGCCTTGCTACTTCTTCTACGCTCCGCACGATCCTGATCGTATCTTTCTTGAGATCGTATAGAGCTTTTGCTAGCTGAGCTACTTCTTTTTCTCCTTTCTAGATCTTGATATTTTCCATATTCGTCTTCGAAAATGCTTTGATCCGAGCCTCGCTTGCTTGCCTTGCTACTTCTTCTACGCTCCGCACGATCCTGATCGTATTTTTCTTGAGATCGTGTAGAACTTTTGCTAGCTGTGCTACTTCTTTTATTCATTTTTATAGCTTGATATTTTCTCAAGTCTTCTTCTAGCATCCTTTGACCTGATCTACGCTTGCTAATTATATTCCTCTCTTCTGGATATTGATCGTATTTCTGTTTGGAACGCCTTGGTGCTGATCCTCGATCTCTGTTGCTAGCTGTGCTAAATGTGCTAGCTACGCTAACTATGCTACTTCTTTTACTCCTTCTTAGATCATAATCATTATATAATTCTTCTTCAGGAATGTTATGATCCGATCTACGTCTGCTTACCTTAGCAGTTCTCTTCTTCTCTTCTGGATAATTATAGTTATTCTCTTGAGAGATTTTTCGCGGTAATCCTCGTTCTCTTTTGCTAGCTGCGCTATTTCTTCTACTCTTTCTTGGATCGCGATTTCTGTCTAATTCTTCTGTGGTGGTGCTGTGCAGCGATCTATGCTTGCTTATCCTGATACTTCTGTGTCTATCCGCATGATCCTGATCGTAACTTTCTTGAGAGCTTTTTGGTCTGAATCTTCGCTCTCTTCCATCTCGATCTGATTTGGCGGATTTGCAACATTTTTTACTCTCTTTGTAATCCCGAAGGTTTTCTCTGCTGCCTTTTCTGCTGGCTTGGCTATGAGGAATAACTCCTTGTGCCTCAAGTATCTGCGAATATCCTAGAGCACAATATTCAGCACAGTTGTGTATATTGAATTTCTTTAAAATCGCTTTATTCTTTTTCAAAGTTTTCTCCTCGAACTTCTTGATGCAATCCTGAATTCTCACACATTGTCCAGCTTTGGAACATTTTCCACCACAATCCGCCTTGCAGAAGTGACCATTTCCTCCATTTTTTGGATAGACATAACCGAGGGGCTGTTTCCACGCATGGGATCTCAATGAGTGACTATCTGCGTCATTTTCTTCTTCGTGGTGTCGAGTTCGTGAGCTCTTCGTAGATCTTTTACTCTCATGTGGATTTTCGTCTATATCTTCTCGATGGCCTTGAGAGCTTTTCCGATTTAATTCCTTACTTTTGATGCTAGATTTTCCAGACATTCTCTCATGCTTATCTTCATTCCTGTTGTCTTCAGGATAGGCAGATTTACGAAGAATTGATCCCTTGCCTGCTTCGTTGTAATCATGACTTCTTTCGCCGTTGTTGTGATCATCTTTTTCCATTTCTTCTTGATAGTTTTGGGATTTCTTACGGCTTTGAGATTGATCTATTTTATTGGTGTTTTCACTGTTACTCCCTCTCGCCTCATTTTCAGTTTCATTTTCAGATTCATCATTATCTTTATCTTCATGAATCGAAGGCTTTTCATCAATTTCTTCTTTTTTGCTGGACTTTCCATTCCATTTACTCTTCAATCTGCTTAGCATCGATCCTCTACGACTCTTTGGTTGCTCAATTTTGTCTTGACTTTTTGATCCTAGCTTAGACGAACTGTGTTTTTTGTCCGAGCTCTTCTTTTCCGCTTTGCTTTCTTCACCTTTTTTTTCTTCTTTACTTGCTAAATGTGTATTACTTTTAACAATAAGAGACAAACCGTCTGGCATTTGTTTTTGGCCAGCAATCGATAACAATGGCGTTTTGGGACCAAGTCTTCTCCCATCATTATGAGAACTTGTCAAGGATTCCTGTTTCACACATTTATTTTCACATTTTCCCGTACTAGAAGTACTCTTAACAGTTGCCTTCGTGCTTCTTTGACTTGGACTTTTTTCCAGAATAGAAGATCCATTCGGAGTTGCCTGCTGGATTCCATGACTCGAACTTTTCATGACACGATTCAGAGATCCCTGCGGGCCCCTTTGATTGGAACTTCTAATACTAAGACTTTTCCGCACACTAGGCGCACGATTAGAACTTTGACTTGATCTTTTAAAACCGGTTTCCGATTGGATTCTGCGATTTGAAATTGTTCCTCTACTTAAGCCACTAGTAACTGAAGGTTTTTGGAGTCTTTGACTAGTAGATTTTCTCGCAATTGCAAACGTTGTTTTTGAAAGGAGACCTTTCACTCCACTAGGAGTCTCATAGAGAGTATCCTGTCGACCTCTTGTGCTAGGACTATTTCCCTCGAAAGACATACTATAATATCGATGAAGACTTCTGCTGGATAATTTATCCGATTTCTTAGACTTTCGCTTGTGTCGCTTTTTCTTAGACTTTGACTTTGATTCGCCGTCAACTTTACAGTCACAGTGCTCATCTTCACTGGTCTGCACCACGGGCCAGGTTTCGGCCAGGTAGCCTCGTTCACTGGCCGGTATCTTGGCGAACTCTTCTTTGCAAATGATGCAAGCACAGTATCTGCCATGCTGCACAGTTCCGTCCGAGGTTATCTCACACGAAGTTGTGTCCCCAGCTCTTTCGTATTTCCGTAGATTGTAGCTGCTTTCCGATTCAACACAGAAACCAGAGTCGGTGACCTCTGAGAGATCTGTGAGGCGACTCCTCAGCTGTGAGATGATCCTCTGCTGTCGAACGCGAACATCGCCCATGTTATAGGCGTCGCTCATCAACGTGGGCAGCTCGTCGTTATCCCGACTAGCATCGATGCCCTGGCACGTAATCCGCTGAAGCTCCCGGAGCAGGCACAGACGCTCATTGCCCGAGGCGCAGGCGATTTGTCGCAACCGGAACTGGATCTTTGCATAGTGCGAGGAGATCGAAAATAATGCATCCTGCATCTTCTGTACTTCGTCCTCCAGATTGCACTCGTATTCCGTTAGCTTGCGACTCAACAGAGTTCCGTTCTCATTGATCCAGGTGTACTGACGCTCCTTACAGGCATCCCCAATGATGCTTTCCTCTTCTTCACTCTTGTCGCTTTCTGAAAACAAGCTTCCGCAGGTGCAAGTGCACTTTTTATCCCCATCCGCTTCATCGTTCTTCATTGTGATTGGGTATTTAATAATCCGGCTTATACTTGTATTGAGCTTCAGTTTTTTGGGTGTTTCTTTTCCAGTTTGTGTTTGAATTTTTTTTCATTTATCATAGAAATTTTGATAGTTTCCGAAAAGTATTTAAGTTGAAACTCTTCATGTTTTACAGCTTTATAAAGGAACCTTTGCAGAAGTGAAATATTCCATATAATTTATTTATTTTATATACTTGCGTTGGAAATTGAATTATGACTTTCAGTGTGCACAGTTCGAATGGCTGTACATCTCGTAAATTAGTCGCATAAGACATATTAGGTATAATCCCGCCATGAACATAAAAAATCGCACAAGGGTATTCATTTTTGTCCAAAATTAAAAGAGCCTTTTGAAATTTTCGAAAATTTGACTAAACTTTCAAAGTAAAGCTAATCAGGTTATAAATAGTATTCGGAGACTGAGTATCTTATTTATTTCTCTTGAATTTCTTTCTTTTGATTTATTTTTTTAATCACATCGAAAAAAATAGGATTAGGAATAACAAAGATAAAATGGCTGTTGTGAGAGAGCTCAGTAATAACAAAGCTGCTGCTGATCAGCCTATTTTTTGAATTTCGTTTTGCTGTCATTCGCCATTTTGTTCTTTGCTCTCTTGTGACTTGCAACAATACACAGAAAATTAAGTGACGGCTGAAGAGCAATAAGCTCTTCTCCCGCCATCCACCATTTTGGAGTCTTACTCTCTTGAACTCGCACTGATCAGTTAATATTTCCATGCCAGCTATACACATCCGCCATTTTAAAGTTTCGCGCTCTCGAATTTGCACAATACGACGGTATCAGATCACCATTAAAAGGCGCCATTTCAAACTTTCACTCTCTCGAACTCATAAAGTTGTTTGCTCTCTCTTACGTTAACACATGCGTTGTTGTTGCATTGCTTTATAATTGTAGCGCTTTCATAAGCAGTTTTGCCGCTCTCGCTCTCTTCTCTTTACTATTAGTGAGCACAGATCGACTGAGCGTAAGCAGAGAAGCAGAGCGCTGGCAGAGCAAGTGCAAGACAGCAAAGCAAACAAAAAGAGAGCTCACATTAAAAGCTCTGTGTGACTAAACTACATTTAATATTCGCATATGTAAGTTGTGTGTATTCATTTTTTAATAATTTATATAATTCATTTATAAGCTCTGAATTAATCTCTTTTGTATTCGTATTGATTTATTCATATTGTTTACTTGAATAATTGGCTTCATTAATATTTAATGAAATATTCTTTAATATGCTTTGAGCTTTTCATGTCGTTTAATTAATTCTTCTTTTTAGTCGTGAATCTTTTGCTGCTTAAATTCAACGGCAACGAATATGTGCCACAGCATGCAGCATGCAACAGAACACGCCAAATGTGCAACAAGCTGAAAAATTGGTAGTTGTAATCAATGACCGGTCCATCGGGTATACCGAGCCCCCCCCACTCCCTTCTGCTCATTCCCCGCTCCCCGCTCCCCCCCTCCCCACGCTCAAACAACACGCGAGCCGCGAGCTGCGAGGCGCCAAACCTGAACACACTAAACAAATTTCGTGTTTCCAAAAGATTTAGTCATGTTGCAAGCAATTGATTTGGGGGCCCAACCAATCGGCACCTGCAGCTAGAGGGAGACGGAACGGAAGGGTGAGAGGGATAGGGAAAAAGAGACAGGGATAGCCCGCGAAGGCTATAAAATGGAATGGAACAAAAGCCGCGCTTTGTAAGCGGATGAACGTGAAATCTATATAAGGGGGAGAAGGAAGAGGGAAAGCAGAGGGGATGTTGTTGTTGCATTGTCAGTTGTGCGTGTCTAGTTGCAATTTGGGGATTTTAAAATGGAAGCTGATTACCGTTAACAGGAACAGTTTCAGTTTGCAGTTGTTGTTGCTGTTGTTATGCATTTGTGTTGCATGCTTTTAGGCGCGCGCTGGAAAACCGTTGCAATTTGAAAACTTGATAAACATTCTCTCAGGCGAGCTGCTTTATTTATTGCCATGCCGGCCGGTGTGAACTTAAACGTTCTCTGTTTTTCTTGCGACAGGTTCATCTTTATGAGCTGCTTCTTGTTCTAGCTGTTGTGGTTGTTGTTGTTGTTGTTGTAGGTTCTCCCCCTTTTTGGCTTTCGCACTTCGGTTTGCTGGCCGTGCTCGTAAATTGGAGCACGATGTGCTCGTGTGCAGTTCGAAATGACATCTCCAAAATGTCAGCTGTCAGCAGTTTGTGGCTTTGAAATGTGGAGCACACAGCACTTAAATGAGAGTAACAGCACCCGAGAGAGAACCGAACGGAGAGCCTACACAACACTCAGAGCAACACAGACACAGAGATGCACAAGTGTAGGTGCTCCTGGAAGCTTTATGGCGGCTTCGGCGAAACGTTTTGGCATTGTGAAACACTGGAAGCTCGGGCATTGTGTATTTTATGGCAACGCGCTTAAGAGAGCGCTTTTGTTTACTTAAGAGAGAGTTGTGACTGGAAGCGGCTTTGAGTTATTATTTTTATTTGATAAAGCCAAATATGCACAAAATAAAATCAAATTTTAAGACTTCATAATTTATATAATTTATATTGAATTTTTTAAATCGAAAGTTATAGTTTTTATAAATACCTATTATGCGAATTATGTTTAGCCATAAATATTTAATTTATAATTTCATTGTTTTTGACAGTGAATATAATAATTTATTTAAAAATGTGTAACTATAAAATTATATTTTTGTTATCTTCCACCTTTTATTTATATTATTTTATTTTATTTACAAATAATTATTATGCACAAGCATACATAAATCATGTACTTCACAGCTGCTTGCTGTCAATTGAATGTTAACTAACAGCTTCAGCTTCCAGGCGTTCCAGTGTGCAACAGCACGCAGAGCGCAATAATAACACGAGAGAGGGAGAGAGCGCCAATGCACTTTGGCGCTCTCACTCACTTTCTCTCCATACAATAACATAACAAACAATTAATTATGAATTGAGACATGCAATATAGACAACTTCAAGAATTACAAATATTTAGTATATTTTCTATATTTATTTTAAATATTAAGCATTAAAATATAACAACAACATACTCATCAGCTGCTGCTTTGGGGAACTTCATAATGAGAATTGAAGCGCTTGAAGCTCGTGTGCGAAACACTTTGGGAATGGGACAACAAAAATCACGAGTGCGTCTAACGGTGCCGGCGCCACGTCTCTGTTTTGTTTGCTTTTTGGGCTGCCCATTCGCCTGAGCTTCGCTTCGTTCGGTTTCGCATTGGAATCCTTTGGCTGCTGTTGCTGTTATCCTTGCTGCTGCTTTTGCTTCTGCTGCTGCTGTCGACGTCTCTGCTGGCTGACTGGCTGCCAATGCTCGCGTCCCAACGAGTGCAGCGAATTTGGCGAGCCTTGTGCAGTTGTCGCTTCAGTTGCAAACGAACGATTTAAGCGAAAAGTTCGAAATTCTTTCGGTGCGGCGGACCTACGACCTACGACAACGGTTGAATGTTTGCAGCTACCGAAAGCGAAGCAAAGCGAATTAAGTAAATCTGTTAAGTGTTGAGCCAAATATCCAAACGAACTCACTTCAAACAACAAATATGCGTCTAGTTTAAACATCGCGATGAAATACTATGTTTTTGGGCGGTAAGTTGTGCTGTGTTCTGCGACTATCATTTGTTCGCATCTTCTTTTTATAAATATTCCACAAACGAGTTAAAAGTCGAAAGTCGTCTCAGCTGTGCCCAGTTGTGCATTCCCTTTTAGTGTCTTCTCACTAATTCTGCTTATGACAAGCGTATGCATTTTGTATGCACTTTTGGCATTTGCTAGTTTGAGTTTCCTTTTAAAGTTTGAAATTTATGTTGGTGTGTGGGCCTTAGGAGTTTGCCCTAAAAAGCAAAAAGGCCAAGAATGGAATTTCTTTTATAAAATGTTATCATTATTATAGGAATTTATTTACACCCATTATCTATTGGGATTTATATGGCAATCAAAAGTTTATGTACAAAGCAATTATTTAAAATTTTTTTAAAAATATTTTCACGTATTTTATTTTTATTTTGATTTATTAAATATTGTAAGAGTCAGCTTTGGTTACTAGACAATAAAATAGCAACAATAGACACATGAATAAATAAAGAAAGTTTTTTTTGAAAATAAAATAGCTCGCGTGTGTATGGCAGCAATATAAATAATAAGCGAAAAATAAATTTCAAATAAATTTTAATTAAAACAAGTGCGGTATTTATAAAAAAAATAATTAATTCAATATTAATGCGACGAACTGCGAAAATTTGTTATATCTCTAAATGGAGTTGACATTTTGGGTAAGTGCAAATTTATGCTACAAATTATTCATTTATCTATTTATGTCAGAAACTATTATAGTTGTCAGTTGCAACTAAAATATATATTATAAATTCTTTTAAAATTTAAAATGAAGAACAGTAAATGTTTTAAAATTAATACATCCACGTGAAATTGTTTTCGAAAAGGAATCCTTTGAAACAATATACTTAAAAAGGGGTAGTTTTAAAGAAAAATATTGAACATTGTGATTTTAAAATTTAATTTTAGTTTTAACAAGGTTAAAGGTGTATAAATATTTACATTCGTGTAGTTCAAGTAGATGAATTGGTTTAAGTGCCCTCTGGCAGCATAATTCTATGTCAATTATCTTGATGTTAAGTTAATTAATTCAAATTTAATTGCTCAAAGCAAAGTTTTCTTTACAGCTCAGAAAGTTTAATAAAGTTTAAATTTAATGGAGAGGCAGCCAAAATTTTGATAGCTTTACTTAATGTCCGCCTATTAAAGTGTTCTAAACAATTATCAATAAGTAAAATGGATTAATTAATAATAATATTTTTTGACAACTATTCTTTATTGTTTTGCGAGGCTTCAAGCTTATGTTGAATGAAGTAATTGATTTTATTTAAATTAGCTAAAAACTTTAAAAACGTTAGCTAAATAGAAATAGATATTTGTGCATAAATTATGCATAAACAAAGGAGAACAAAGCTATTTATTTAGTTAACATTTAATATGAAGAAGATGAGGAACAGGAATTGAACTTACACCCATAGTTAATTTATCTGTTATGAATTTAAATACATTAGGCAAATATAACATACAACTTCTAATATGTTCTGCTTAACATATAAAATCCTTTGGTTTTATTTAATTAAAGTACGATGCAAGAAAAAAATCAGGTAACAAATCTAACTTACCACAAAAAGTTACTGAAATACTTCTACAAACTGCAACTGCAACCAAAAAGCACCTTGTCTGATAATGAAAATACAAAATACATAGCAGAAATGACTTCCGCAACAGCTAAACGAGATACTATAAAATATATTAAAATACTTTCAGTAAACAGCAAAAGAATTCAAATCATTTTCAACAGAGTTTTGCATAGAAAAGGGCAACACAAAAAAAAAAACAATACCTGAGGAAAAGTTTCAACAGTACGAGTTGCAGTCAGTGAGTGAGTCAGTCAATCAGTCAAACAAAAAGCTGTAAAAAATACTGGCAAAATATGCAATCAACAAAGCCAAAGTGCGAAAAGTATTTTAATTAAACACAAATACACTTAAAACTGCCAACGGCGAAAAGTAGATGAAATAAAAACAACAAAACCCCAGCATAAAAGGAATCAGAAACAGGAAGAAAAAGAGAAAAAGTGTTGCCTACTTTTGGGTGCATTTTTAATTGTGGTTTAGCGCTGGGAAATCCAGCTGGATATTGTTATTTTTTGCTTTGTTTGTGTATCTGTGTGTATAAAGTGCAGCCTTCGATTGTCATTTATGGCAGGGAGATTCTGCAGATTTGAGAATGGTGTCAGTTACGTCAGTTACCGGGGCCACCTGGACGGCCTCTTCAGGTGAAGTGTGAATTGAAGCGCCGCTTGAGTGCGACCAAAGAAAAGCTCACTGCTCAAGTGGAAAAGCGGTTGAAGTGCGGCACGAGATGGAAAACAAAAATGATAGAACAAGATGCAACCAACCATTCAGTACAATAAGCAACAACAACAACAACAACAATAAGAACTACAAAACTGCAGCTGCTTTTGTCTGTCTCGTCGGTTAAAAATTGAAAAAAGGGGGGAAAAGCATGAGAAATTGCTTCTGGGAATTTGTCGGCATTATGCGAAGTGGGCGTGCAGCTGGAAAATGGAACAAAGGAAAAGTAAATAGATGCATTACGAGTCTATGAAAATGAGGCAGAGATATTGATATGCATTAAAATACGCATTCGAGAGGCAGCAACATCTTAAAGGTAGAATTGAAAGTGAAGTATTTAAAATCTGAGTAATTTCTGCAAAAAGAAATAGAAGTAGAGAGATTTTTTTTAAATAATTTGAATTTGAAACAATTACAATTTTAAATGTTTTTTACAGCTTTGAAACAGTTTTTTTAATGAAGAAAATTAATTGGGAAATTTCTTGTAGATTGTAGGAATTTTATTATTTGACTAAATAAAAAATTGATTTTAAATATTAATTAGAAATATATATAAATATTCCTTCATATGTTCCCATTACAGTACAGTGAATATGCACTTTGGTCAACTCATTACATATTTTAACAAAACCAACAAAAACTGGTTAGCACAGAAAGTTAAGTATCCCCATTGACCTGGCTCATTGAGGACATTGGCGGTTTGGTATTTTCATTGCTTACGCTTTGAATTTTATTGAATTTTTAATGACGTCCGCTTAAGCCGACAGGCCCAAATAACCGTGGCTAATAAATTTAAATAAATAAACTGCAACAATTTGGGCCAAAAATGTTGCGAACGAAAACTTAAAACGAAAAGCCATAAAAATGTCAGCGAGAATATCAATTAACATGCTGAAATGTGACTTTACCAATGTGATAGAATAGTAGATATCCAGTTGACAGATGATTTCTATTTTGTTATACTGTCATACATTAATAATAAAAAATAATAA
This sequence comes from Drosophila subquinaria, assembly GCA_037043405.1. NCBI lineage: Eukaryota > Metazoa > Arthropoda > Insecta > Diptera > Drosophilidae > Drosophila > Drosophila subquinaria. Next base: position 224,153 of record JBAMBL010000238.1, read on the forward strand.
TGTATAATGAACAGTTAATGTTAATTTAATATACTGTTTAAGAATTAGTTATTCTCAGACTGTACTACCTTTGCATAGTCTTCGGACTAATCCATTGTCTGCATTTAAGGGGTATTTATATACATGAAAAGGGCGAAATTTAAAACGCGCTTTCAGGAATGAACAATTGCCGATGTTGGTTATACGTTTAGTTTTTTTTGGGTCAGCGAACCACGCCCACAATGTCATTTAAATCATTCACATAATTACAGCAGCAGCTGCGAATCAATTAACGGTAATTACAGCCGCCAATAAATGGACAGAGAAAAGAAAAATAGTAGAAATACAAATATTAACTAAAATGTGTAGAGTTTTTGTTGTTGTTGTTGTTGTTGCTGGGGGTATAATAAATATTTCCTGACATTTTGTGGCATTTTTGCATGTCAATAATATTTATTGTTATTATTTCAAAAGCATTAGCGTGGTTTCGTTCGTGCTTGGAAACCGCCGCAAAGTATGCCACAAAAATGTGCAATAATTGTTACGGGAAAGAGTGGGGAAGGGGTGGGGTAAGGGCGTTGTAAATGGAGAACTCAACTGAATGGTTGGGTAAGGAAATTGGGCAGCTTGTTTTGCGCCTCGTAACGACCAATAATTGTTACAAATCGAAAAACATCGCCTCAAAAATGCTCCATTTTTTCCGTGCTGCTGTCATTTTTCTGTTTCTGTTTCTGTTTTTTATGACTTGTAATTTTTCACATTTTTCAAAGTTTGTTTTTGCTTCTATTTTGTTTTTTGCTCAAATCGATTTGTGGCGTTTGGCACGCAAACTTTCCAAAGAGAAGCATCGAACTAAATTGGTTAGATTGTGCCAGCGTTTTGAAGGGTGCTTCAAACATGTTCAATTTTGCGGTGGGGGAATTTGGAGCTCAACAATATTTATTAAGTGTTTGGTGCTAAATATTTAGTATAAACTGCTCTTAAAGTGGAAGTTCTAATAGAATTTCATGCTATTTGAGCATTAAAATTCGTAAGATATATTTAAAATTATGTTTAATCAGCAGAAACTATATTGAAATTAATGGGCTTTAAAAAATTGTTCATTTCCTTATTATGTTATTTTTATTAATTTTATGAAAGCTTAAGATTTTTATCTGAATCTGAATAAATAGTTTGAATGAATAGCTTAAGATAATGTTTTACCAATAAATCGCTTTTGCAACTTGGATTATTTTCTGTCCCAAATAAAAATGTTTATTACTTGAAAGACTTTTATTTTTAAATTTCCCTATACATAAGTATATTTTACTTCGAAAAAATAAGAGCTGAAAATTTTTATCAATAAACCATTTTTTTTACTCCTCTGTAATAATAGAATACTGTAGTTAATAGAATAATATAATGTTATATAGAATAAGATAAGACTGGATAAATCAAGCTAACATCATGTTAGAAAAGTATCTAATAGCTAAAGAGTTTGCCAGCCTGCGACACATTAAATGAAGAATTAAAGTGCAACAACTCAAAAATTGTTTAGCATCTTAAAGTTGCTTTTAACAAAAGTTCGCTTTGCAATTTCAGTTTCAAAATGAAAGCAGCTTTCCATTTGCCATCTATCACGGTCTTTATCATACATATGCCTTTATCGAAATGTTCTTATGAACGCACTTTGCATCTTATGAAAAAAAGCGCATATTGCGACATATCGTGTGTCAATATTTCCCATGGGTATATAGTATATAGCACCACAGATGTCTCTGCATGTGTGTGCTGGTTGAAAAAAAAAAAAAATGGCCACGGCCTTTGGGCGACAGCTTGCAGCAGCCTTTGCTTTGAGAGCTGCACTCAGTTTGGCGCATTTATAAAGTCCGCGAGCAGATCAGAACTGTTTGGCCTGAGGGGATAACCGAGGGGGACGCGGGTTGCGGTGTTTCGGCCATACAAAAGCGCGTAAGCGTATTATTAATGGCATGTGTGTGCGGTGAGCGAGAGAAAGAGAGGGAGAGTGAAAAGGAGAGAAAGGAGAGATGTCGACGTTTTCAATTGTGCGGCACAAAACCCGGCGGGTTTCTGTTGACCGCTCAGGCCTCGACACACTGGCCAGTTTATATTTACTGCTGTGCCGATTTGGCCAACATTATGGCCAGCTGTCCATTTGGCCATTTGGGCCAGGCCAAGCTGGCATAGGCCTCTATCTATCAGTTGCTCTCGCACTGCGCGTAGTTTTTAATAAAAATGGAAATACTCAAATATTGCACTGTGCCGGTCTGCAAATTTAATTTTTGTCTGTCAATGCATCTCACTCACTACCTCTTGCCCTCTCCCTCTATCTTTTTCATTTTGCTTGTTTTTTTTGTGCTTGATATTTCCACGCGCTTGCCTCTCACTTTTGACTGTGTGGAAAATATTTGCCAAAGTGTGTTTAATTAATAAATTCTTTGTAAATACGAGAACAACAACCATTTATTTCAACAGTCTGCGAAAATGTGCGAGTTTTCAGAGTCATGGTCTTCAATGTTCTGTTGAAGGTTTATTCATTAAATATCATACATATTTTCTTTTATAATATGTCTAATTTAGCAATCGATTTATAATATTTATAAATAAATGTATAACATAAAATTTATGAAAATAAAATCAAATTCATGGCTTTTATTTACTTTTTTTTGCTTTTGAAATGAATGTACATTATTGTTTTTTATTTAATAAAGTAATTTCATTAAATTTTATTAATAATAATGATCCGAAGATCCGCATTATTCATTATTATAATTTTCCACTATTATTCTAAGCAATTTATGTATGTTGAAGCATTTTAATATAAACAAGCTTTTTACTTTTTTCTAGATCTAGTTAATTCGATTAAGCTTAATTTTCTTATTTTATTGATCAGATTTTATATTTTGATTTAATCGTCTCTTATTATTTGCTTTAATTTGCTGCACATTTTCTTCGTCTTCAAATAAAATTGTAGCACTGAAAAGTATGCTACAAAATTTGCTCAGCTGCACAGTCCGGCACACACATTCGCCCAACGAGAAGTCCTTAAATTTGCTACTGCTTGTTATTGTTGTTCTTCTCCTTGTTATTGTTTTTAGTGTTGTGCTCACATGTTTTGTGTTTTGGTTGTGTTTTCGCACACATTCCCATATGTGTGTGGAAAGCGCCTCCCCATAATTTCCGTTTTGATTAATGAATGTTGAAATGTCGAAAATTGTTTGTTGACGTCGAGAGCACGCTCATAGAACTTCTATACCATATATATATATATACACGAAGGTGTGTGTGTTAGGGTGTTATGTGTGTGTGTGTGTGTGTGTGAGTATCCATGTCGGTTGTTAGTCTTTCGAATGTGCGCAAATAAACAACGATATCAAATGGAAAAGGAGTTGAGCAAACGTGCCGCATAAATGTCAAATATCAATCAAAATCGCACTTTGCGCAAACAACGGACAAGACACGCCCAGTTTTGAGTCGGGTTAATTGATAGACTCCAGGTACCAGGCTCAAAGGGTTACAGGTCCATCACAGCTATGTAATAATAAGAAATTAAATATAAATATAAATATTTTTATAAATCTTTATGTAAATATTTAAATAAAGTATCTATTTCTCTTGATAAACTAAGTAGTTGCATGCATTATTCTTAACCTGAAATTTATTTAAACGCGCATTTTATCAATACCAGAAACAAGAACAAAAACTGCAACTAGATCATACAGTGAGTGCAGTAAGTACATGTCTGCGAGCGTACACAAATTATAGTGCATGGCATTCACATTTTGTGTTTTGGCCAGGACTGCATTTACTTTTGGCTTCTAGCATTTGGTATCTGCCCACATTGCATGTCAATGTTGAGTATTCAGAGCAACAACAAAAAAGAGAAGAAAACTATTCTCTCTCTCACTCGCTCTTCGTTGTTTCTCCCTCTCTATCAGGCTGGCATTGTGTAGGAGCATTGTCTAAAAATTTCGCTGCAAGCCAAAAGTTTAAACTGTTTTACAAACTTAAATTTTATTTTCGTTTTTTGCTTCGTTTGTCTATTGTTGTTTTTCTGTGTGGTATTGGGCCAAAAGTTAATTGAACTGTACACGCCCAAGAAATTTATATACCCATTCCCGTATACGAAGACACCCATGAAGTATTCGGCATTCGGAGTGGGTGGCGTTGTTTTGAAGGCAAACTTCGAGTTCAGATTGACAGGCCTATTGTGTTGGATAGTTTGCATTATCTGTAAATAAATCGCTAAAGGAAAGTTAAGCATTAGCTTAAAGCCCCAATTTAAGTTGTTCAAGGAGATGTTCTGTTGTACTTGAATTAAATGTTGTAGACTGTATTTAAATGGTTTTGATTTGTGTAAAGAGAATTCGTAGTAAACTGTTTTTGTCATAAAGTAAATAATTTGCACTGATTAATAAGTATTTAATGTCATATGTTATGCATATTAATTAATGAAATACCTAAATCATACAAATTATAATTTTTGCCCATTTAAAAAGAAGAAAAGTTGTATCTCTTTAGCTTTTTAGTTTAAATGTTCATCAAAATACCTTAACAATGTTTTTATTTGCACTGACAAAGTATGCACACCATCGCACTATGGGGTATTTTACCGAAAAAGTGTCATTTATTCATTTTTCAAATGTATGCAAATGTATGATTTTTTAATTCTAACATGTAGCAAACACTTCAAACTGTTATGTTACTTACCAAAAATGTTAACATAACAGTCCAATGTTAAGATACCAGCTGTTAAAGCCAGCTGTTTCAATCGATGACCGCATGCTTTTTTTGGCGGCAAAATTAAAGTGCACTTTCAAATTGAAACACAGGATAAAGAATCATTTTATAAATTCAAATTTGAAATGGATGTCAACTGATTAGGTTTGTGTTACGTGTAAATGCTTGTATATTCTTGATTTTGTATGTGTCTCTTTTATAATGTGAATATTTAGCTAGTACTGTCAATGTCGAATTTTGGATAGTAAAGTTGAACTTTGCAAAGACTTTAACAAAATTGTTAACAATTGTTAGTTTTGAGTCCTAGTCCATGTTATAGAGTCATTATTTCTCTATTCAGATTAGTTTATCTCAAGCTCCACATTTGACCACTTTTTCCGCAATTAAGTTTTTTAGCACGTAACCTCACAATTTTTAGGTGATGATTTGCTTGCTTTTTGTATGGAGAATTCGATCTCTTATTGAGGCATTAATTAATAACTCCTAAACTAAGCAAGATATTTTGCTACGGTCTTTTTTCTTGTGTTATACATACCCCTAGCATTTTATTGGAAAAGTGGGCGTGGCACCATCTCCGCCCCCTATTTTTTTTTTTTTTTTAATTTTATGCTCGCAGCTGTGTAAAAGGGCTTACAACTTTCTATGTCCAACGAATACGTTTTTTTTATGTTGCTAATAATATATAAGATCAAAGCTTGCTAGTTGCAATAGAAATCATAAACTTACTGGCTACCAATAAAAAAAAATTAAAAAAAAAAAATTAGTGGGCGGAAATTGTGCCACGCCCACTTTTTCAAAAAATTTCTAATGGTTTGTATAATACTAGAAAAAAAACCGCATCAAAATATCTTGCTTAGTTAACGAGTTATTAATAAATGACACATTTTTGGTAAAATACCCCATAGTGCATCGGGACACACACCATGTGTGTGTGTGTGTGTATGTGTGTGTTTGCACTGCAGTTGCATTTGCACAACGGTTTTTCAAGAAAACTTTTATTTTAGAACAAAAATTTGAGAAACAGAGAAAAAGTCAAATATCCATATAAGGAAAAAACGAAACTTTATCTGTGGCTTTGCATTGTATGCATATTGTTGGCATTCTCTTCTCACTCTTTGCCCCCCTATTTCTCTTGCTCTGTCTTTGTGGTTTCCCATTCGTCTGTCCGTCTGTCTAGTGTGCTTAGTCATTGTCTTTGCGTACAACTTCCGTCTGCCATTCGCCGCATGTTGACGTTGACTTTGCCAAATGCCCCGCAACCAATTCTTTCCCCCCAACTTGCCCCTCACTTGACCAAACTTCATCTTCCTCTAGCTACGCAAATGTCTAGCCAAAAAAATGTTTCTCGTTGCATACTTTTGCGTGGAATTTCAAACATTCCTCATGTTGCTGTATTTTTTTTCCATTTCGTATATTTTTTTGTGTCGGTCTTGGAAGCGAGGAAAAACAAAAATATTTTCAGAATGTGCGGAAAATATGTAAAGCAGTCAAGCGGAGGTGAAAACAGAGCGGTGAGCGATGCAGCAAATTAGAAAATATTGCATAGGTGCGGGAAATTGGACATAAAGGTTATGGATATGTTTCTGCCAGACTTAAGATGCCAACCTGGTGAGCTTTGTATCATTCAAGGTGTTAAAGAGGTGCTTGATGGCTGAAAGCAGCTCATAATAATCAACTATTTTACAGTAGCTCAAAAAGGTCTGAATTCAAACCTAAAGCATATTGTAATTCTTGCACTAAAGTATTAAAATGTGCTAAAATATAATAGTTATATAATTTTTGAATGACATAAGTAAGTGCATGCTCTTTATAAATTTAATAATCTATTGTATTATTTATACATCTTTTGAATTAAACGCATGCTCTTCATAAATTTAACAATCTGTTGCCGCTGACTTACTGCCTCGAAGGATAAAAAACAATTACACAGTTCTAGAGTTAATAATTGAAAAAATCAGATACAGATGCAGTCGTAGTCGCAGATACAGATGCATTTATATGTGCATATATAACATATATCAATAAATTTGTTTTATTATAAATTAATGTTAATACGCTGCACATTAACGAACTGAATAATAATAAATTAATTACAAGTGTTCGCCTCGAATTGCTTTCTCGATGCGTACTCGAATTTCCGTCAAGTAATTAAAAACAGAGGAAAAACTCAAATGGAATTGTTTTTTTTTATAGAAAAAGCCTGTCATTGACTGACTGACCGATTGGTATGTAAATCATTTCAAAATATTTTTTTTCACAACACTTACATGCATTTTGTCAATTGTTTTTTTTCCCACATTTTTGTACTTTTTTTATTGGCACTTAATGAAGAAAAATGTTGACAGACAGTCCGGCACATAATTATGTTAAATGTCTATCTTATTTCACAACTTTTTCTACTCATTAAAAATCATTGAATTTAACTGTTGTGTTCGGTTGTGTTCTGTTTTTTAATTTTTCGTGTACTCTTTTAAATGCCGTGTTCATAATTAATTATATGTTGATGTGCTTTATTGGCCTCTCATAAAAAGAATGAAAGGAAAGTGGGGTAAAAATAAAAATGCAGCCCAGAGAATTGATATTAATGGTCAGCATTTAGCAATATTACCAAATGAATTGATAGTTAAATGAGTTAATCTCTGTTCAGCAACGTATGTAGCACAATTAATGACTGCAATTTTCAGTAATTTTATGGAAAATAAACAAACAAAGGGACACTTTATGCGATCTGAACTGTACATTAAGTATAAAACATAGATTTAAGTGTGATAGATGGTTTCATAATCCAATATCATTTCTCGTTGGAATGGATTCTATTGCAATCATCAACAGCATATTATTTGTAAAATTAAACAATTAATATTATATAAATTATTTAAAAGTAAGACAAGTTAAGTTTTATATTTAGTTTTTTATTTTTCTTAGTTTGTAAAATGTTTTTTAAATTTTCAATTGATATACTTTATATATAATTTAATTAAAATGTATGATTTGAAATTATTTGGGGAGCCATGTGTTTTCAATATCAGTAGATATTATTAAATTGGAATACATACTTGTTAGGGTATTTCAAAGTCCAAAAAAGTCAAGTTCTTACTTGTAACATTTATATTAAATTACATCCAAGTAGTATATCGCAACATAATAACTTTTGAAGGGCTTATTAAATAACCCTATGACTACCTTTTACTTGCTCTCACATTTTTTACTTTCTTTGTTAGTTTTCCAACAACAAAAAGTGCCTCTTACATTTCTGAATGTCTGTCCTTCCCAATCACATCCTATTTGAAACTCCTTGACGCTTTAAAAAAAGAAAAAGGAAAAATAAAACGTAATTTCATCTGCTTCATGCATCTCATGCAAGAAAAAAAAGGAAAATCAATGTCTTATGGTTACAATTGTAAGCATTTTCCGGGAAAATCAGCCGAAATTTGATGCCTACTTTTAGGCCACACTTCACAAACCTAATCAAAGTTTTACACATCAATTGTTCTAAGTCAGCTCTCCAGTTCGTTACCAAAAAAAGAAGATCCCAAAATGTGCCCAATGGGCGCTTTTAGTCAGACAACAACAACAAATAGAAGAAGGTTGAAGAGACATAAGTAAAGAAACTGCGGTGGAATGAATGAACAATAAGTAAAAGGAAACTCTTGTGTTTTGTGCCATGGCCAAGAGCCAACAACAGGCAGCAGACAACAAGCCAGACAAAAGACAAAAAAAGGTATGAAAGTGGAAAATTGTGAAATCTGTCAACGGAAAATATTTGAATATCGACACGAGTTGTGCCACAGCCGCAGTCGGAGTCCCAGTCCCAGTTGATGTCGAAGTCGAAGTCGCTGACGTGACTGCCAGTTGGCTGACTGCGAGTATCCTTTGCCATGTGAATGAATGTTGAATGAGCAGCAATTCAAGTGTGCAAAACATACAAACAAAGGAGACCAGGGGCGGCTCGTTAAAGGGGAGTCTGAAAAACAGCAGCCACAGCATCAGTTGCAACCTGTGTTGCTTCTGTCTGCCTTGCTGCCTGTCTCCCTGTCGATTTCCGGTTTCGATTTCATTTTCTTGTTGTTTTTCTCACCTCGTTTTTCCCTTTTTTTTTTGCTTTTTCGTTTGCTAGCCAAATGTTGTCTTAAAAGTTTTCCAGGACTTGCATATATAAGTAAATATATACATATCTATTTATATATTTTTTATTCTATTCTCTATTTATTTTTTGCACATTTGTTTTGTTTATTTAGCAGTGCAAATTGTATTTCTTTGTCTATTTCGATTTCTTTCATGGTTGTGCTATCCTCAGGATTTTCTACATTGTCTGCGGAAACTAAAAAAGTGTAAGTTAAGCAGGGAAAGTAGAAGTTTTCAGTGTATTAGATTTTAAATTTAAATTTAAATTTAATTTTAAATAATTAAATAGTATACTTTTTTTATAAAAAAAAACACTTTTTGTAATATTTTTAATATTTATGTAAAATATTCATTTAATTAATAAATTTTAACCTTAATTTAAATGTTTAAAATATGAATAGTTAAGTTGATTTTCAAATATGGAAGGCTACTCTGTTGAAATTGTACTAAATACTAAACGTGAAAGCATTTATATCAAATTTGCGGCTATTTAAGCCAAACAATGTTACAACAAATTCTATGGCTATTTAAACTAATAACCGCTTAACAATTTACCGACTACTTGAGCAAATGGGCCAAGGAGTCTGACTCTGAGTCTGTCCGATTGTCTGCAAATGGGCCTGAGGCGGACTTTCAGCAAATGGCAAATTTATGGCCACAAAACGGCCAAATTTACGCTAGTCACGATTTTGTAATTTGCAATTGTTGTTGTTGTAGTTATCGTTGTTCTCCTTGTTGTTATTTTGGCCGAAATGCTCGACGAGCGAAAGAAAATGAGCCAAAACTTGATGTAAAAGGTAATAAAAAAGACGACGAAAAATGATTAAACATAAAAATGCTGCACATATCAAAATGGGCAACTCACACAAACACACACACACAGCCACACACATTGGACTCATTAATGTGAATGCGTTGAAACATGCTGGCAATTACTCATTTTACGATGATCGCACAATGGCCAACGGGGCGTATACGCAACGGTCACGTGAATTGCTCAAATGGCTTTAATAAGCGCAAAACGCAACGCCGATTCTCATTGTCCGTTGTCTGTTGTCTTTTGTCTGTTGTCTGTATAGCAGCAGCAACAACAGCAACAACAACGAAATGAATAATGTGGATTTAATGTCCTTAATATCCGAAGCAGCCGCAGAAGGAAGCAAAAGGCGAACCAAAACCAAAACCAAAACTCAACCCAAAAGCGACAGTTTTTGCTTAGCATTTTGTCACACTCCCTCGTTGCTACCCTTTGCGAAAGAGTGTTTTAACTTTTAGAAATATTAATAAAATAAGTGAAATGATTCCTGACAAATTATTTTAGCAAATATTGTGCTTCGAAGCTTTGATTGTAAGCTCAATAAATAAATAAATATAGAAATACCATACTTTGCATTAAGTCAGCTTTTAAACCTTGAAATTAAATTTCTTTAATAATTATGATACTTATTTACAACTTTTATTTAATTAAAATTAGATTTGGTTTTACTTTGACAAAAAAATTACTATTAAAAATAAATAAATATTATAATTCCTAGGTTTGAATGTGAAATTGTTAGCTCAAAAAACATTCAGTCCAGTTCCGGTTTTCACTTTTTACTTTTTAGCATTTAGTGATATGCATTTATTCACTTTGAATTTAGACTAAGTCTTTGAAAATTATCGTTTTTCGCATTATCGGACTTAAACTCATCAACTCCGAAAAATCGTATCCAAAGTGAAATTCAGAAAAGGCCTGTATGATTTTCAAAGCTCAACAGTTTCTTAAAGCTTTCACCAATTGATCATAATCAAAATAGAATCTTTTCATTGACATTTAATTTTATTTAGTGTATTTAATAGTCGCTTATGCATTTCTGCCAGCCAGCTTTCAGTTTGTTGTAGTAAATTAGGCAACACTTAAAGCAGCTGTGAGACAAAGTCCTTCCACAGGACATAGACAAACACAATGCGACATAGGCAACAGCAACACACAGGAAGTTTGAATTTAATGGCATTGCCGAGTCTGTCGTGTCTCGGCGAAAGTTGCTCAATTTTTTTGGGGCGTGGCTATATCGGAGTCCGGAAGTGCGCGCTTAAGTGCTCATTATGTTTAGTTAATGCCGCTATTTATTAGAAAATCTAATGGGTTTTTATCTCGTCTCATGGAAAACTTATCGGCAAGTTTTGTTTTCGGTTTTTGTCTCCTATAAATATGATATTTGTGTCACTTATTTGGTTATTTGTTGATTTATGTTTCGATCATTTGTTATAGCAATTTGTATCAAGCATTTAGAAGTGGGCATCTTGTGGTTTTTGCATAATTTAAATTTATGCACTTTATTAGATAAATGGCGCGGAATTTGAAGGTCTCAAATTGCCCTTGCACCTTCCTCTTTTCTCCGTTTCGACTGCGAGTTCGAGTCTATTGACCGCGAATCTTGTAAATGATTGGCGCATAAATAAATATTAATGACGGGTAACGGCGCACATTGTGTAGGTTTGTGAATCTTAAATTTAGTTAAACACTGCTTGAGGGTTGCGGAGTTTCGGAGAAAAGGATTTCAGCGGGAGCAACAAATATATCAAGACCTTAACATGAATACATTGAAGGATTAAAAAATGAGCAGCTGTTGAGCCTCTGGTAATCGAGGTATTTTAAATACTTTATTAAAGAGCGGAAATATTATAGTTTCGAATTATTTGTACTCGTTAAAATATTCTTCATAAAATTTAGAAGAAAAAAAGAGAAGCTTATAGGTATCTGTAATGACGAAGCCTGTTTGATTTTTATCACATAATATAAAACTGTATATTTGTAAAAATATTTTATCCCATTTAAATATTTATTTTTTTTTTTCGATATTTTAGCAGTTTTTATTTAAAGTTAAGTTTTCTGGCATTTTGTATATTAGCTTTATTAAAGTTGAAACTTTTTAAAATTAAATAGAAATTTTAGCTCCGGAATATACTGTATATATGTTTTCTAAATATAAATATACATTTTCTAAATATTTTAAGCCAGCATTTAAGGCCTGTTTAAAACTACGAATTATAGCCAACTATTTTAGACTTTGGCTATCCAAACATTTCGCGGGCTGTGGGCAATACATCAATTTATGGTCTGTGCCAGAAATGCCCCTAAAAATTAGAATTTATTTGTATAAATCAAATAGAGTGACACTTTGCGTGGTGCCAAACATAACTCAAAATATATCAGCTAAAATCACATGAAATTCGCTCAAAGCCCACAGATTGACGCGTTGCTGCATTACAATTTGGGATTTGTACTTTTCGAATAAAATTACTGCATATGGTATTCGTATTCGTACTTTTATTCATGGAAATTGTCTAATTACCTAACTGAAACCTTCTAAAAATTTCTATTTGAAAATCTGTTTATTTGTAAACAACAACAAATGCCAGACACAATTCGTAATTGTTTATGCATGGTCTAATCTATGGCAAGGTCTTGCATACTAAATTAGACCATAAAATGACAGAGACAAAGATAGAAATGGAGATGGAGTGAGAGAGAATGAAGTAGGCAGATAATTGGATAGTCAAATTGATGCACAGTTTGACATTCAGACAGTATACTACGGATTTGGATTTGTTGCCAGCTAATGGCCTAGAGTGGCTCCGACCACCGCCTGTCCATAAATCAAACCACAGACATATTAGCCAGCCCAAAAAGGAAGCAAAAACAAAAAAAAAGAAAATAATAAAAAGAGAAACTGCAGTGCACATAGTAAAATTGTAAGCCAAAAAGCCAAATTGACTGAGTGATTGCCCAACTGTTTGACAGCCGCATCAGCAGCAACATCTGAGGCCGTTGCCAAAAAAAACCGGAAACGGGGAATCCCTCAACAGCCCAAAAACGCCCTGCCTAATGTCCTATGCACGCGTTGAATAATGCGATGGCGACAGGCGACAGGCAACAACAGTGCCCGTATATTGGGATTGGTATAAGCCCAAATGGTACTCGTAAATGGGTCCATTCCCAGAAAGTAGGCAACGTTCAGTTTAATAGACAGATGGCCAAAAGTCGGAGCAGAAAGCAGGAGGAATGTGGGGCATGTGTTGAGGAACTTATGCATGAATATGTATCTGTAAATATGTCTTTATATATCTATATCTATATCTATATCTATATCTATATCTATATCTATATCTATATCTATATCTATATCTATATCTATATCTATATCTATATCTATATCTATATCTATATCTATATCTATATCTATATCTATATCTATATCTATATCTATATCTATATCTATATCTATATCTATATCTATATCTATATCTATATCTATATCTATATCTATATCTATATCTATATCTATATCTATATCTATATCTATATCTATATCTATATCTATATCTATATCTATATCTATATCTATATCTATATCTATATCTATATCTATATCTATATCTATATCTATATCTATATCTATATCTATATCTATATCTATATCTATATCTATATCTATATCTATATCTATATCTATATCTATATCTATATCTATATCTATATCTATATCTATATCTATATCTATATCTATATCTATATCTATATCTATATCTATATCTATATCTATATCTATAACTAAATCAATATCTTTCCATTTCCATACATACTCATTTCCTTTAAATTATTTATATCTGTAACTTCAACTCTTCACCTATGCAGCCCCACGCTAGATGGCGCCACTTAATCTTTCTCGCAGCATGCAAAAGCACGAACTTCAAGCAACCGCAGAGACCAAATCCGCAACACAAAATAAATCTCATGTCTTGGGCGCAAAGTTTTCAAGACCGCACACACCGCAGAGCCGTTGCTTCTGCTTCGCAGTCCTTAGACTGAGTCCGGCGCAATTTCTGTTGGCTGAAGTTTGAGACTACGCCGTAATACGTCGCACGCTTTTGTGTGCAGCTGTCAGGTGTCAAAGTGTTGCAGTCAATGAGCTTTCTTTGGTGAAGAGGAGGGGGCTATCCGAATTTTTTTCTTGGCCGTCTTCTCACTTGCCAGCTCACGTTTTTTTTGGGCTTTTGGCTGCCCAATGATGACGATAAAGACGATAGCATCTTCTACTCCAAAAAGTAGCAGCAGCTGTCCTTTATCGCTATTTTCTCAGCTTCTTCTCTCTCTCTCTCTTTCTTCCGGAGCAATCCTGGGCAACAATCCATAAACGAACAAATTGCCTGAAAATCAATTTCGTTGGCCCCGTTGGCGACGTCGGCTACTTTTGTATCAACTTTTCTTTTCTTGCTTTGCGATTTTCCTGCTTTGGCTTTTCTTCTTTGTGTGGCTTTGTGTTAAGGCGTTTTCCTTTTTTATTTGCGGTGGCATCTTGGCAGTGGCATAAGTAGCTGGCTTTATGTGTACGTCGAACTGTTGAAATTTATGCACATGTTTTGCCCATCCGACGATCCGTCTGCCCTTCTTCTTCTTCTTCTGCTTCTCTATGTAGGTGTGAGAATTGAGTGTGCCCTGCAAATGTGTCTGGTCCTTGGCCATAAACTACAGTCAAAACTAGTTTGATGGCTGACAGCTTTCGGGTGCTGCAAAGTTAAGCGGTGTCTGGGAATAAGCGACGATTCAAGTTGGAAATATTTCAGGGACTTTGATACTTTGTAGAGTAAACATACCTGAAGAAAAGCGTATTTTTAAAAAAGTTTAAAATTTATACAACGTGTAATTTAAGTTCTTTTCTTATATGGATCTTTATGAGTAATATAATTTTTACAGGGAAATTAACAATCTTCCTTCGCTACCTTTTCAGTATTTGTCTACATTCCATTTTCAAAATGCTTTCAAAAATGATTATAAATGAAATAACTTTTATTTATATTCTTGCAAGTTTTAAACGTTAGTTAATTATTTTTGAAATTAATTTTTCTAATATTCGAAATAAAATACTTTTTTTTATATATTTATATTTTATTTTTTTCTTATTTCTTTTTTATTTTTCTCAAACTTTTGAGTCGTTTAAACATTAACAAGACACTTGACTGCATTTCCATTACTTATGAGTGGGCAATTAAGCGCTGTCGTTCTGGGATTGAAGACAATCAACTGGCGAACTGTGAACCAAGCTGCAGCTGTTTAGCGATTAAGCTCTAAATGTCACTTAAATGTCATTCGATTACACGTGGATGTATCACGATGAAGGCTCTCGAGATTGCAATGGCCAACAGAGTCTGGTTGAGCTTGTTGGGTGTTCAGTGTTGTCAGGTTGTCTGTTGTCTGTTGTCTGTTGGTGTGCAAAAGGTGAGCAAAGGTGTGTAATTATCGGCACTTAAGCATGGCAAACAGACGCTACGGTACGACTATCGTCCAGTTGTTGTCCCGCTGTCCGTTGTAGCGGAAGCACCTGTCCAGGGCGTTTTGGGAGGAGTCTAGGAATCGTTGGCATAATTTAGCTGGCAGCCATCAGAGCGCAGCTTCATTTCCTGCTGCTTCGAATGCAACTGAGCGTACATAATTAATTATTTGTGCAACTGCATGTGTGTGTACGCATGTATGTATGTGTGTGTGTGTGTGTGTGTGTTGCTCTGTGTGTTTGTGTTTGGCAATACGATTTACTTTTCTCGTCCAAATACTCTCTCTCCCTCTCTCAGTCTTGCTCGTCTGTGGTCAATTAACAAATGTTTGTGGTCAAAATTGCATACAAATTGAATCACTTGGCTTCTACACTGATTAACTGATTGACTGATTGATTGATCAATCGATTAGTTACTCCGTAGACTTAAAAATTAATCACTTTCCCATTAACTGCTTGTCTGGCCTTTCAATTAAGACAACGACTTTAACAAATAACAGTTGACCCTTTCAAGCTGTTCAAAAATAACTCTCATTTACTGACTTTTTGAGCAAAGAGTCAGAGATGAACCGTTCACATAGTATTTTAAACGAATCGGTCTTCGCTCAGCTAACAATCTTTTTATTTGTTCCCCTTTTGCACTGATTATTCCCTGACCGTTTTGATGTGAGCGAAGAAAATAAATCTCGTTTGCGTTTGTATGCGTCTGAGCGTTTGTCGTCTTGTAACTTGTCTTTCTGATTTAAGTGCGTTCGGTAATAAAGGAAAAATGGGCCGTTGTTGAGTTAAATGCAGAATAAATAAATAAATATATATGTACACATAATTGAAGTTTTGAAAAATTATGATTTTACAAATTATTAATATAATTTTCAGGTCAGATGTTTTTCAGGAGTTTTACGGAAACGAAAGGGCAACATTGTAAGCAAGGCTAAGTGAAGAAAATAAAACAAAACAACCGTTTGCGCTGAGTAATTCATTTTTTCTCTCCTCTGCTGACTGTCAATATGTGAGCGCTCAATCGGTTCACTCTCTACAAATTGTTATTGAAAGAGAGTTACTAGAATAGTTTAACTCAGCCTACTCAACCGAAAACAAAAAGTAAGAGAATCGAATTTTTCTTCTCAGAGAGAGAGCAAGCGTGCATGTTTTTTTCGGTTATTTTCGTGAGTAGATCGCAAAGGGAAAAACGGTATAATGATATAAAGCGTTTATTTACATTTCTAGAAACCTAAATGATAATTTCAAAAACTATTATTAAATGCACCAAATATAATTAAAACTAAGATTTTCTTTTGAAGATTATAACAATTCTTCAGCTTATTTTAAGTTTTAAACAAAAATAAGACATATTTCAAGGTACCATCATTATTTTCTTAACACTTTGAATAAAACTGAACAATATGAAACTTAATAAAATGATTTAAAAAACTTTAACGCATTGAAAAAGGGATTGAACATGTATTAAAATTTTATCTGCCATCAACCTTAGTTGAATTTAAAATTAAGCCTTAATTTTTAGACAAAATAGATCAAATTCTTAAAGAACTGTCCACAATTCTTGGCTCTGCACAAGTTATATCCCTTCGTTTGGACACATAAAATAGACGCCAGTGGGCAAATGTTTTACAAGTTGCAATTAATGCGTCTGTATGCCTCGGATTGTCCGTTGCACATAAAATTTTGCGGCACATACGTGACCATAATTACAAAACAGACAAAAACTGACCGTAAAACTCAAACACAGGGAGTGAGAGAAAGAAAAGACCATAAAAAAAGTAGTCGAATCTGAAGTGGAAACAGACCGCAAAGACTCTGGGGCTGAAGGCGACATAAACAACGAAATGGCGCAATGCAGAAAATCAGGGGAAGGAGAACGGAAGGAAATGAAAGCAATGGAAATGACTGAGATGAAAGCCAAGACGAAGAAGATGCATATAAAAATGCAGGCAGTGGCTATATAAAATGAGGGATAACAAGGATTTACATTAATTCAGTGGCGACATCGTAAAAAGCGAAGACAGCAGCCACGTTGGGCGCCATACAAAGTTGTGGTTGGCGCCCAACGTGGGTGTAAAGTGAAAAGTTTTTTAATTGAAAACTAGTCGACTCTATGCCCGCTGTCATCGTATGTTGTGTTGTGGGGGTGGTGGTGACTGGGAGAAAGGGGCGGAGACGAAGTGGGGCGTGGTCTATGACCCAAGCAATTAATCAAATGTTTCTATGATAAACTTCAAACGTTACTCGAATCGTGCTAGGCAATACAAAACCGCATTCATTTATTAAATTTCTCAGCTGGCGAAAGCGTCAGAACGACAGCCATCAATCAAAGCTCGAGTGTTTTTGGCCCTTTTACGCCTTAAAGTCGTCAAAACACGAAAATATTTTCAATTTAATAAGTACTGTGCGCTTTACTTGAGCATTTGACAAGGAATGATGTCGCATCGATTTTTCTGTCCTTGACAAAAGACCCAAAGATGTTGCCAAAACCAGATTCCCACCCCCTCATCTTTAGCTACAACCCTCTTGGGTCGACTGTCCAACACTCCACTAAAGTGTCACTTGGCATTCAAAGCTTTGGCACGTCCAGTGACTTTTTTCTCGCACTGTGCGTAGCAATTTCTTGCTTTGCTGCCATTCTTGCGTTCCTGTCTCTATCTAAACAAGACTAGACACACTGAAAACCTTGCCAAATGCACTGAGAAAATTAAATAGATCCACAAACACTTGAGAGATTCAGAGGAATTAAATATAAAGTCTTTAGTTCATCATTTTTGTTAAGTTTAATATTATTCTCTCAGCGCATTGTTTGCATGCTTTTAGGCTCAAAATACCCATGCAAATGGTTTCAACTGATTTGTTGTTGTCCGCGTGAAAACTTGACAAAATTGATGTTACAGATTTTGTTTACTTGTCTCGTCTTACGTTCCTTAGGATTTTGTCGTGTCGCTTAAATTTTTTTTTATTTTTTTGGCCATCGGCAATGTCTGTTCAATGGCATTGTAATTTTTACAGTTTGTTTAGATCTTGTAGACTTGATAGAAATTTGTTTTTTTTGTATGTTTACAAATTGTGTGACTGATGATGGTGCTGAAAGTTGGCCATAAGTTGCAGCAACATATTGTAAGCGATTGCTAAACTCTGACAAGACGTGTAGTTAATGATATAAGGGCAGTTAAGATGTGGAAAATGTAATGAAGTAAAAAACAAAGTAATATAAACAGTTTTTTTGGAAAGAAACAAAAACGAATGTCCATGACTTAAATTAAAAATTGGTGAAATCACAGCGGACGGCAGTAAGCGCTAGTGACGAAAGCAGAACGAAGTGTGCGAAAGCGACTAGCATATATACACAGGAAGAATGGAAAAGTGGCTATGACTGCCATCAGGTCGAGTTATATGATGAAAGCTATCAATAAAACTTACAAATGTGCCTCTAGACTTTTGAAAACTCACCTGGTTCGTGAGATAAGTTTGAGATTTTTTTAAGTTTTAACTATTCTAATCAAAAATACGCGTCAATGACACCTGATCATCAAAATCCGATCACTGTTCAGAAGATAATTAATTTTGAAATTTATGGTGCCCTTCTCAAAACGAGATGAAAAGTCAGTCTGTTTGTTTGTTTGTCTGTTTGTTTGTCTGTTTGCTAGGATCAAATCGTTGATTTAGCTTAAAAGTTTGAATGAGGACTTGTTCCCGCTCAAAAATCTAGAAACGTTTGTTCTACGACTTTTTCGAAAAATCGCTAGTTTAGCGGGAAATCGCTAAAAACCGCTAAAATTGAAACCCCCATAGCAAACTATAGAAGCTACAGATGCGATCTATATATCGTTGAAAAGGTATTTCGAAGGGCTCTTAGGCATACCTTCAACGTTTTTTTAAGTAAAAAGGTAACAGCTATAGGGGAAATAAGGTATTTTTTCCACATTTTGGCGATTTAAGAAAATTTTCATGCCCAAAATTTCTGATATCCAATTTTGTGACGAATAATATTAAGTTTTACACATAAATTATTAAGCAAAATTTTTGCATTCGGCACTGCGCAAAACATAAGTTTTATTTGGTCTGAAGAATTGAGACATTTTGCGCAATGTGCCGAGTGCCAAAATTTTGTTTAAAATAATTTATGTGTAAAACTTAATATTAATCGTCACAAAATTGGATATCAGAAATTTTGGGGCATGAAAATGTTTTCGTCACTAGACTTTTACCTCGTAAAGAGGTTTTTTAATATATATAATTTCTTGAACTAATATTATCAATAATAGTATGTTTAGCCCATTTTCTTTTCAACTTTTTTTTTTAACCAAACTTATACTAAAACTGATATATTCCAGATTAGTTAATGATAAATCTCATCTTATTTAAGTGAGTAGACTCTCAAATAAAGATGAAAGCAACTTAATGTGTGCCTCGTATGAAATTTCCACTTAAACTCTACTAAAGTATTGTAGCTACCTGTGAGGTAGATTATAGGACAGTGGTTGGGGGCGATAGTTCGGTTCAAACTCAAATATTTGAACAAGCAGACAATCTCAATTTTGTGGTATCCACTTTAAGGATGCCCACTTCAATTGCACCTTGTTGGTTCTTCACTTCGCCCATTTTAATTTCATTTTCCCCATTGCATTTTCTTTCTGTGCAAACTTTTTGGCCACTCCTCCACCTATTCCCGTTTCTTTCCTATTCTCACTTTCTCCCCTCTCTCACTCTGTGTACTGACAAAACACAAACGAGGCAAAAGTTTAATTTTCGTGGTTACTTTGGCTCGAAAACTTGCGGCGTATTTCATTTGTAAATAGCGCAAAATGGCAACAGGATATTGATGCAGCCTCCAGTAGAAGCAGAAGCAGCAGCAGCTGCATCCTTTGGACCATTGTCTGTCTATTGTCTGGTCCAGCTGCCTCTACTGCGTTGTCTTCCACTTTTCCTTCTGTAGCTCTAATGTGTCCGGACTCTGCTAGTTGGCAACTTTTCATTAAACACACCTTAAGGCAGCGCAAATGGCGCAAACTTTGTCCTTGGCAAGCAGGACACATGTGTCCTTTCTCTGCGTTCCCCCTTTTCCTTTTCCTATTTCTTTTTTTTGTTATAAATTTTTTTCATTTTGTTAGCCCAGTAAAGTAACTCAAAAGAAATTCTTTTCTTTACAGCAAGGTATCTCATACCCAATGTCTTGGTATTTGCCTTTGGCTCGCACTGCAAATAAAAGCGGAAATGAAAATTGTATGCCTTCAAGCTCTCATGCCAAGTTCCTTTGCTCAAGAGCCACTCACAGCCTCGAAATAAGTTAAAGCAGCTAGTTTTTAGCCCTCTCTCTCTTCCACTTTTAGCCTGCTCAACGCGTCGTCCTTTGTTGCTGTTACATTTCATTTGTGTCACGTCGTTTTCCCTTTGACAGTTTCGCAGCAGGTTGGAAAAAGTGTGCAAGAAATTGGTCTAAATAGCTGCGAATGTTATTACATAGCTGCCTCGACTCAATGGCGGGGATTTCCCCTTTTACTATTCCCCTCAAGTCACAGTTACTTGCAGTTTTCTCTATGCATTCGGCGATTTGGATCTGTATCTGTGTCTGAGTTTTCGCTTTCCTTTCAACACAACTCAATTGGCCATTGATGGAAGGAGGGCCGCATTCTTTGTAGAAATGCACATATACAAACACAAGAGTGTATATCAATATCTGTTTTATTCAATCAACACATGTATTCATTCAAACTAAAGCCCTATGAGAGCCTGAATACTCACTCACATGCTGAATAGTTATTGCATGCACTCGTGTACATATATCAGTTTCGAATACAACCCTAGGGCTTTTGCAGATTGAATTGAATTTTTATAGAAATTCGAGTACTGCGTATAAAAATTGATTAACCCTTTACTTGACTTTAAGAAAGGAACTTCGAATGAAAGAGTCAATAATATTAAGATGCTCAGTGGGTCGATTTTAATGCATGAAAACCTGTTGCGAAAGAAAAATTTAACGAAAAACAACCTTGATAAAAGACTTTTTATGCAATATTATAAATCTTAGTTGGAATAAATGCTGGGTGAACAGAACTTTCAATACAAAAAAAGGTACTTATAAGTTTGTAATATGGCAACCTTGCTTTAAGCAACCCCGTATTGAAGTATTGATCACACTGAAATTATCGATAACTTCTTTGTTTCATTCTTCTGATCTTGTACGCTAAATTGAACGCACGCATAAAAGTGTATCCAATATAATAATAATTGAATAAATATTCCCAAGTTTTTGCTTGCTAAATAGATATTTTTAATTTAAAAGATTGTTTTCTTTTGAAATTCATGTTAGTTAAATTCAGTAAAACATTCCCAGCAAGCCAAGTTCAGAGCGCTCAGAATTATGTGTCTGAAAAGACCCGAGCTTAAGAGCGTTTTGGGAGTAAACACATAAATTTGACGGTTTTCGGAGCCCATTCAGTGCTTTCTAAGCACGTGCTCATAAAAAGCACTAGTGTCTAAGCATTTTCGGAGTTAAAGTAAGCAGGAAATCGAATACAACGGAATGCAGAATCATGCGATATGCAAGACGACAGACAATTCACGTATTCATTCAGTTGTGCAACAAAATGTGAAAGACAAAGACGTGTTTGTAAACTAGTATTTAAGAATTTATATATGTATATATCAGTTTTAATTTAAAAATGTAAATTTGAAGTCCAGCCTTTATTCTTAATGAAGATACTTATGTTTAAGCTGCAACTTTCTTATCATTTTGTTAACTTTTAAGTCAAATATTATTAAATTATTAGATAATTAATATTAATTCCGTTTTATTCTCTTACTTAGTGCACTATTTGCAATTAAATTTGCACCGTAATATGCATTTTAAAATAACCTTTCAAGTGCTTAGAAAAGTAACTTTTATATCTCTCTTTCTGAGGTTTTTATATGATTCATTGAGATGGTGAAAGCACTTATATCTGTGTCAGAAAAGAGTCAGATTAGGCTCAGAAATGTTCCACATTAAGTGCGACCGTTTTCATAGAAAAAAACGCTCATTTCGGACTCTTTTTTGGGCACATTATGACGGAGAATGCTCATAAAAAAGTGTCCGAAAAGTGTCAGAAAACGCACATATTGCTTGCTGGGTTTATTCAATCAACACATGTATTCATTCAAACTAAAGCCCTATGAGAGCCTGAATACTCACTCACATGCTGAATAGTTATTGCATACACTCGTGTATATCAATTTCGAATACAACCCTAGGGCTTTTGCAGATTGTATTGAATTTTTATAGAAATTCGAGTAGTGCGCATAAAAATTGATTAACCCTTTACTTGACTTTAAGAAAGGAGCTTCGAATGAAAGAGCCAATAATATTAAGATGCTCATTGGGTCGATTTGGATGCATGAAAACCTGTTGCGGAGTTTAATGAAAAATAACTTTTATAAAAGACTTTTATGCAATATTATATTCCTTAGTTGGAATAAATGCTGGGTGAACAGAATTTTAAATGCAGAAAAAATTAAAATTGACAAATAGATATTTTCAATTTAGAAGAAAGTTTTCTTATGAATTTCATGTTAGTAAAATTCAGTATAACACTTTAACTTTAAGGAAAGTGACTTTTAAAGAGTTTAATTCATCAGGACAATTCCATTAAATACCTGACTACCACTTGACAGTTACTTATCAAAATTTCAAAATTCTTATTTTATTAATGTAATTTAAACGTATTACAATTATTTCGTTGCCTAAGCTTTAACTATAATGAATGATTGATAATAACTTGACGATTGATTGATGACAATAATAGAAAATCTCTATTCAGATTTGATCTAACAATAGTATACAATGCCAGCAGCTGTTTCAGCATTTATATTTTTAATATTTACAAAAATGATTGATGATCGAATTATTGTAGATTTATTTTTGATTTGACTAAACGTGAACGTGTCTTTAAACTCAAGAAACTGACTGACTTTCGATGTTGCTTGCCATCCTATAAATAACTTTTCGTAAGTGAATTAATAACCCCACAAAATCATCAAAGTGCATGCCTAATGCAATCTTGTCTAACAAATCCCAAACCCCTAGAGACAGTCCACGGCAAGGCAGACAGGTAGACGGACAGATAGGCTTAGCTCCATCTGTGGCTGGGGTGGTCTAATTGAACCCCTACCTCACGCCACACGCCACAGTTTTAGCTGCTGCTGCTGTTACCTGTTACCGAAAAGCTGGCCAAAAAATAAGGCTCCATTCAATGTGCGGCCCATTAATAGAGCATTAGCGCTAATAACTCTGATGACATGCAATGTCGAGTCTTTGGTGGCTGAAAGGGAAATCCCTCGCCGACTCCTGCCTCCCTGTAGCACCAACTATTCAAAGCGCAATTCATCTAGTTGTGTGCCTCATTGGGCAGCAGCACGAACCACACAAAAAAAAAGAGAAGAAAAATCTGCTGATAATCGGCTTATAGTTTTCGCTCTGGCCAATTTCTTTAGT
Source organism: Drosophila subquinaria (assembly GCA_037043405.1). Classification (NCBI taxonomy): domain Eukaryota; kingdom Metazoa; phylum Arthropoda; class Insecta; order Diptera; family Drosophilidae; genus Drosophila; species Drosophila subquinaria. The sequence goes on from JBAMBL010000238.1 coordinate 247,784, forward strand.
CAGAGCATAATTTTCCGCACACACGAGCGGGGGACGAAAGCAGAAGAGGAAAAGCACAGCAAAAGCAAAACGTAAGCATGTAATCATTATTTTCAATAGTGCAAACAAAGGCAGCCAGCGGGGGCTGATGGCGGAAAGTGGCATAAGAAAGCATAATGAACCCTAAATAAAAGTGCGCGCACATCGAAACTTTGGCATGAACTTTTCCACGCTTAACACTTTTCCGCAACAATTTATCGTTCTTGTCGCTCGGCGGAAGTGTTTGGCATTGCCAAAAGATAATGCTGCCAGATCTGCAGCAGCAAGGACCAAGTTTTTTGAGACCCGGCAAATCCTTGGCGGCCGTCTTAGAGCCTGCATCATAGACAGAGGAGAGCAGAGAGTGGAAAGGAGAGGGGAGACTACTTGCCACGCTGCTTGCGTTTCAAACGGAAAACTATCGCCAAGTTGTGGGTGCTCCGTCTGCTTTTGGGAAATCAGTGAAAATACGTAAACGAAACCGCCATATTATTTCGACATTGATTACAAATGGCGTCAAGTCGCGTCGCAAAGAACAGAAGCAACGACAACTCCGGCAAATAAAACCAAAGCCGAAAGTAAGTTGAATTTAATGTGACAATGGATTTGCTTTCTTCTATTTCTATCAGCTGGTTAATATTTCCGCTGCATATCTGTGAGAAAGAAAACTTACAGAGGAAGTTTCGCTATTGAGGTTAATGATTACTTTTTTACAAAGGGAAATATTTAAGAATCTTTTGCTTAAATTGATTGCTTACTTTAAACTGAGAGCACTCTGCGGAGCCGGGCTAAGCAAATCAGCGACTGGAATTACGCATACGCGACGTGAAACATAAAATAAATGTGTGTCTGTCAGTTCAAAGCGAACCTAACACAATTGGATTGATTTTGCTTTCAAATCTAAGCTGCCAGCTAGACGACTGCCGAAATAATCCTTTGCTACAAAAACTGTTTGAGAGAGAGACAGGCAGAAAGAGAGAGAGCGCGATAGAGACAAAGGTAAAGCAGATGATTCTTGACTGCATAAAAATTGACTTAAAATAAACTTTGCGCCATCGTCGTGAGACACAATCAGCACAAATCAAATATGTAAGTGCTGCAAAGTAATCGAGAGATGTGAGATGCGAAAAGCTCGCATTACTTGTATGCGAAATGGACTTGAACTAAACCAAAATTTTCCCTTTCTGATTGAGGCGAGTGAGGAAAAACAGCGCGTATAAATAAATAAAAACGCGAGAGGGAAGAGAACAAAAATAAAGCAGAAGTCATCTAATAAAAGACGCCAATGCCAAAGGCGGGCAACAGGCGGCCAATATGCCACAGTAATAGCCAGTTATAGCCTCGCTGCCCACTGAGTCAAATCGGTGGGCGTGGCACAGGATTCAAGACGAAGCGCCAAAGCGTAAAAGCGTTTATTACTATAAATATTAAAATGGGATTATCAAACAAACGTACTTCAGGTTTTTATTACATTCAGCTAAGGATGCTGCCAGCACTTTAGACGTGCTCTGTCTCCCTCCCACTCCACATTGGCTTTCTCTAGAGATTAAATGGTGGGTGGAGTTGGCCTGGGGCAACTCATTCGCAAAGCTAACTGCAGGGTTGCAATTTCGTCTGTTGACTTTGCCGTCACTTTGACTTTTCGACTGCACTGGCACGTAATGCAAAAGTTTTTTATACCAAAAGAGAGATACAAATAGAGAGTTAGAGTGAGAGAGACCGGGAGATTTACTTATGAAATATAAATTTGACTTTGCATTCCCTCCACACTCTCTCTCTCTGTCTCTGGCTGTGCCATTGTTGCATTTTCTTTGCCGCCTTCTCAATCGTTGCACTCGCTTGTTATTTATGCTCGCGCGCGCGTTAATCTTCAAATGGAGGTGGCAATGGCGCCGTGGCGTGGCCAGTGTTGGGTAACTGCACAATTTATGTGCATGCCGCGGCGGTAAGGTTAAAAATTATGTTGCATACCTCTTGCTTGCTTTGCTGCACAAGTAATGCGAATATTTCTATACCCAAGCTCATCTTTGCCTCTCAAGTGCAGCTGCAGCATCACAAAGTGTGATTAAGGTCTGTACATATTTGAAGTGGGGCAAACGTTGGGTGGATATGGATAAATTGCACGGAAGATGGATGCAAACATCAAGAGAAAGAGAGTGGAAGTTGAAGAGAACAGCAGAGCGAAAGAATCTTCCACTAGGACAATGTTAAAGTGCAAAGAAAAAAATGCGTTGGGGCATTTGCTTAGCGCTAACCTGATGCTAATCAAGAGAAATTTGTTTGGCAAATGGAAAATGTTAAGGTGCAGCACAAATATATTTTATTAAGCTTAGGCTTACGCATTCAGAGTGTCTACAGATTGAAAAACTTGTTATCCTTAAACAGAAATCATACACTGTAATTAGAATCAAAAAGTGAGTGAATAAAATTTACAATTAATTTCCATAGTCTGTGATTATTCGGACAAAATAATTTTCATTTAGCATTTTCACTCGAAATTTGAGTACGACCCCAGCATACAGTTAATGTTGACCTTTATTTGGTTTTTAATGATATTTTGCCAAGTGTGTGCTCTTTTATGTGGCCAACGGCAATTCCCTTAGCAATTAGAGCAACAAAAGCCCAGAACAAATGCCAGTTTATGGCCTAAACAATAAACTCAAACTCGAACTCAGCTCGAGTTCGCACATTTTAGCCAACTCAATTTAAAACAGAGCCACGTGACAACACTCCAAGCCCGAGAGCAGGGGCCACACTCAAAAAAAAAAAAATCTATGGGAAAATATTTCTGAAATAAATAAATTATATTTATTATTTTAGCTACAATATTATTTGAGTATTGAAAGTCAGATTATTTTTTTTAAGTATGAAATTATATATTTTTTAAATCGAGAAAAATATATTATTTTTAAAGATTTTTTTTTCTAATTTTAGAAATATAATGTTGATCTACAAAAATATTTTTTGTTCAGAATATGTAGTAAATTAAAATTATATTACTAAAAATAACTTTTTAGATTTAGATTTAACTTTCTATAGATTTCACTTTTTTTTTAAACTAAGATGGAGACTTAAAAAAAAAGAAAGGAGAATTTCTAAAATTATGGTATTGTTTTTATCAGTGCAGACTGCCAGACTGCTAACATATGCAAGCCGCAAAGGACACACACGCAGGACACGTGTCCTGTGTGTGAGCCGCACCTTAATACACACACGCACACGCACACATACTAGCAAATTGACCTTGACTAAATAATTGAGATAAAAACGAAAAAAAATCTGGAAAAAAATAACAAATTTACTTAACCACATAAAGAAGAGGATTGCCAGAAAAAGATAGAGAGACAATGAGAGATAGAGGGAGAGAAAGATAGAGAAAACTTCAGACTGCTGACCAGCGTTAGATAAAAGATAAAAACACTCGCAACGCACACACGCCAGAGAGAAAACCAAAAGAAAACTTTTTAATTTTAACACATGCGAAAAGTTTTCGGGACATGAAAAGCTTTGAGCGCTAAGCGTCGACGACAACGACAACGCCACACGAAATAAACGGAATAACTTATTTTCGTTGGGGAATTAAGGCAATCTGTAGCATACTTTTTTGGGCTGGGCGCTGGCAGCCCTTTTCTCTGCTCTGATGCAAGCAAACAGCAACAAGAACAACAGCTTTATGTTCCCAGCTACAAACAAAGCGGATATCATAAATTAATTTCACGATCTCACACACAGAGATGTGTGACTGAGTGACTTACCTTTTGGGTATGTTATAGAGTTGGCAAGTTGTGTGATTTAAACTGGAAAGAGTTCAAAGTTGGATTGATTGATTGATAAAAATTTGGCTAGAATCATTCAATCATCCATCATTGTATAATTTTAAAGACTAGTTAGAGAAAACTTTCCAAAGCAGCCTACGTTTCTTATGATGAGGTTAACAAATTAGAATTTTTAAACTTTTAAATATTTAAACGCATAAAAAAGCTCTAAAGAATTTATTTATTAAATAAAGCTAAAATATGCTAAACAAATTATCAAAAATAATCCATCTCTGCACATTGAAATGTATTTTAAGATGATAGGTTTCAAAGATTTAAAAATAATCAACTCCAAGGGTTGGATTATTATTATTTACTTCTCAGTTTTTTAAATGAACCTTTATACACAAAGATCAATTGTATAGAGTTCAGAGTATATATAAAGTGGCTATAATTTAGATTCATGTGCAACATTTTAATCAAAAGCTAAGCATTTTGGCGCCAGATTTGCTTAGTTCGTGTTGGGCTGGCTTGGGTTGGCTTTCTCTTCTTGACCACGAACATTGTGAATGTCAATGTGTGTTTTATGCTCTCTCACACCAACAGCATACTAAAAAGTATATATATAGCAGCGTGTGTTTGTGTGTTGCGTGTGTGTCGTGCACCTGCCTCATTTTGCTGCTCGTTTTAATTTAAAGCATACTTTCAGGCGCACCTAACCTAAAACAATCACCTTTTCAGCCCTCTTCTACTCTCCCACTCACTCTTTAACGCTGCCGTGAGCTGGCTGAATTTTCAATTTAATTTTGATATAAAATGCAGGCACTCTAATTTAGTTTACATTCGCCGACGGCGTTTGATTCTCTCGTGTTTGCTGACCATTTAAATTTAATCATTTTCTTGTGTAAAAATCATTTTAATTGTTGTTCAACACATTAAAAATTTTGTTTCGAAATGTTGTCGTTGTCGTTGTGTTGCTTGTGGCTTGTTGCCTGCCTAATGTTGTTGCACTTTTCATTGCTTGATTGCATCAAAACGAGGCATAATCATTTGCCAGTTACTCTTTTTGCTGCCATTGATTAAAAACATCTGATAAACGATTGTGATTAATGTACACTGAAGATTTATGCTCAACTTGAGGGCAATTAATACAAAGCGATTAGATCTTTAGATATCAAAACGAGGCTAAGGTGAATATGTGTTTATTTGTAGTGACTTTAATTTGTATATATTGGAAAATAACTAAGTATTACCTTTGTAACTAATTGAAGCAATTGTGCTAAGTATTTGTCGCATGAATCATTAAAAGCTTTTGAATAGCATTTAATTTATTATGAGCAGTTGAATAAGAGTTTCTAACTTAACTTTAAAATAACGAAACACTAGATTAAGCATTAGATTGATCCTATAAAATAATTATTATTTTACTTTGTTTATATAATATTTTTTAATCTTATATTTTTCTTTACGTGACATTTTAAGCCAGTATTATTGGAGCATATTGCACAAATTGAAATTTAAACCAATGAAATATCTCAAGGGCAAATAATGTTGGCTTGTTCGTATTTTGGAAATACGCCACAAACTTTTGGTAACCTTCAAAAACTATAGACTGGAAATCAAAGGCTTATTTTAAGTTCTCTTTTTAGATTGATGAATGTGTGAGTTGGGCGCGCTTTTATTTTAGGCGAAGAATCGGAAGGCGAAGTGTACGGGGTGGGGTACGGGAAAGGAAGGAAGGGGAAGCCCAAAAACGAGGCGCAAATGTGCAGCCAAAACGGACGCTGGCATACACAGGATATGACTTTGAGCCACTTCCGGCACCACATATGTATACACAAACGCGCAGAAGAAACATGGCCGACAGCCCCGCCCTCGAGCATGTGAGCTGGGCAAGGGGAAGAGGAGGGGACTAGCTCAAAATTGAATGGCTGTTGCCTGCTGCTCAAGGCTATTTACGCGCCCGTTAGACAATTTCAAATAAAGTAACAGCAGCTGCAGCAACAACAACAACAAGACACAAACTTGACTTGTCCTTCACTTAGGACACAGAAAAAGCAAACGGAAATTCTTTTTAAAAAACAACTTCGATAGTTGTGCAACGAGGCAATAAAGTTTATTGCGTTCCCTTTCCTATGAATCTTTTCGGAATCTTTTCACTAGCTTTTTAAATGCCCTTGATTGACTCTGACTTGTGGTCTTTGTGGGCGTGGCAATAGCAAGAAAAAGACAACTATCAAAAATAGCCTGTCGCCATATTTGAAATTGTTATCGTTTGTTTAATTTTTAGAAATGTTGATATAAATTTAGTTGGTTTAAGATACGGAATAAATTTTCAATAAAAAAATCGCAGATAATGTCATCTTGTAACATCTTTTGTGCTAAGTATCTGATCGTGATAAAATCAAGTTCATAGTGAATCCAATTTGGGTGTCAATAATTGTTAAAAATGGTTACACTTTTTAAACTTAAATTCATCTCTAACTCAATTACTTTTTTCTCTATTTCTCTATGTTAGTTTGTATGTCTCCTCTTTGGTTTGGATTATACCAAGTGCTTCTGGCAATCTATTTGTCGATTGTTGTGCCTGTACTACAATTACAAATAGTCAGTTTATAGTAGAACTCCACCTACGCCATTATTTTCCAATTTTTTTCTACTTGTTTTTGTTGCCTGCTGTTGTTGGTGGTAACAAGTTGGCTTTAGCTTTTAGGAATGGACTGGCACTTCCGGATTTGCAAGTCCTGTGTCTGCCTTTTGTTGCCAATTGCACAAACTTACTTTTTTTATTGCTTTTGAATGCTATCTAATTTGGAGCGCACATGCGAAAATTTGACTAGGAGAACTAGGAAAGTGAAGCCCGTCCACAAACACAGTCGAAGAAGAGGCAGAAGGAGTAGAAGAAGTAGAAGTTGCAGCTAGCGAAATCGATTCGTTGTACGACAATTTTGGCCCATGGCTTTTAGTTAACTCGCTTTTTGGCTTATTCCTCTTGCCCTTGTGGGCGTGACGACGGAGCTAAAGTTTTTCGACTGATTTCAATGCACGCGTGTTTGAGCTTAGCAGCTGCTTCTAGCCGCTTTTTGCCACTATTCACCATGTGGGCGCACTGTGGGCGTGTCTATTGCCAATTTGCCAATTTAATCAGCTTAGCGAACGCCGCAAAGTATGCTACAAAAAGGCAGAAATTTCTACTTAAACTTTAATAAACATTTGTCTGCTTTAGTTGAGTTTGCTTTGTGTGTGTGTTTTTGTGTTGTGGGTTGGGGGGCGTGGCATCTACACAGCTGACAAAACTTTTGTTCGGTATGCCATAAAGGTTTTCAATTATTGCTTTTTAAATTGTTGCCTTGTTTACACAAGTTTCGCTGCTCTCTCAACAAAGCTCTGTCCGACACTTTTCTGAGACGACGCGCTAAAGAAAACCCAATGAGAAATAAAGGAACATTTTGGCAGATGACTGAAAAAGAAGAAAGTAACACTGAACAAAGCATTTAATTTTTTTCTTTTCACTTTTGTAGACTGCCCGCTGGCGCCATCGGTTTTCCCTTAGACTTGCTTGGAGTTTTGATTTCTGGGAAAATTCTATAGCTGAGATTGCGACTCTTGGAAAACGAATAAAATATGTGATGAACTAGCGAATATATTAAGCAGCTGAGCAAACAACTTAACAGTTGAAGACTTTACGAGATCAACCAGTGTCAACTAATTTCAAACCACTCAAGTTGATCAAATACTGATTGAGCTTATAATTTTTGTTGAAACTATAGTTATCAATTAGGTACAGATCTAATTGACTGTGATTAGCTGAAAATCCAAAAAGAAATTTAACATTTTTTTATTTATTTAATTATTTTATATTATTAGTATTTTATTAATTATTATTATTTATTAATTATTAGTGCTACAATTGCATACGATTGACATTACAATTATTCTACAATAACTTGTAATTAATATTACAAAATTTGATTTTGGTTTTAATAAATACAATTTTTAATATAATTTGCTTAGGATTTATATATTTATATATGGTTTACTATAGTAATTTCCTATAGTGCTATCTTTATAAGGTATATAAAAATATATATTTGCTTAGAAATATTTGTTAAGAAAAAAAATTATACGATAATATTAAATCTATTAACTAGCCAAAATATAATCTAAATATAATACAACAAACAGTTCAGGAAAAAATATATTCAAAATTTAAAACTTTATATTTTTATATAACTTAATGACTTACAAATCTTGTTAGTTGTAATAAAAGCTTTAAGAATAATTTTGTTTAAAAAATATCTGTGATAAATTCGTTTAAAATATCACCACGTATTCACAGTTAGCATTTTGAGATTTCCACTCAAATGAACAACTGGTTCCCGGGCGAAGGATACAAATCTTGAACAGACGCCTATTTCGTTGGCCATGAGGAACCGAATCAAAAGGGAAATCTGTCAATGGCACTCAAAATGGCTGCCCCAACAATTGTTCAGCTATCTCTGTATTGCTATTGATGACTGTGTGGTTGTGTTTCTCTCTATCTGTGTGTGTGTATGTGTGTGTTGTATTGGTGTGTGCGCGTGTCAACGCCAAACACTTCTTGTTAGCAAGTGTTATGTGTGTTTCTCGCTGCTTTCAATTTTCCTCCTACCCTTGACAAAAACAGAACTTTTGTGTTTTGTTTTCTGCTGCGTTGGCATTTTCACGGATTTTCGTTTCCTTAGTTTGCTTTCTTTATTTCTATTTTTTCTATTTGTGCTGTCGATTTTTGCGTAATTTTCCAGCGCCGTTTTCCTGAGTTTCCTTGTCGTCATCGTCATCGTCTCTGTTTATGTTTGAGTTTTAGCGCCCGTAAGAGTGCTTCAAAACTTTTCTCTCCCTTTGCCCCAACACTTGTCTTTTTCCCCGCTCTTTCTCTTGCTTCGCCCTATGTCAATAATCGAGCACTCGCACGTGTCTCGCGGCTTCGTTCGCGTCCTTTATGGTTATGGCCACTGCCATTTGCCAATGGGCCATTGGGCAGCTTCCCATGTTGGCGGCATCGTGTTTGTGCCACGCAGCTTTAGTCTAATAGTCGCAATTGTAGTCAAGTGCTGGGGCGTTTCTGTAAGTGCTCGGCTTTTATAGTTCTCGCCTTTTGCCACGGCCTGGGCCTCAACCGGCTTGACTCTGGCTGAGATTGCAGCCTGCGCCTGAGCTTAGCGGTCAATTGTTTTAGCCTCTCATCCATTTAAAAGCTCTTCTTGCTACGACGAAAAAGCCATACTGCAAAAGAACAAAAGTGGATAATTGTTGGCCAACAATAAAATGGAAAGGTTAAAGTGAAAAGCGAGTAAAAAGAGAATGGAGAATGGAGAACTATTGATTATTATCAATCTCCAGGAACTAGGGAGATTTCAACTATAATTTTCATAGATAAAAATTAACAAGTTTTAGTTAACATTATAATATTTATCTGTATTTATAAAATTTAAAGCATCTATGCGTATCTAATAGATGTATACAAACAGGCGGGTTTCAATAGAATAAGAATATTTGAAAAATTAATATAAATTTATAATAAATATAAATATATGATATACATTTAAATATTAATTTCTAATAAATTAATAATTATTAAAGATACTAGGACTATCCGGCAGTTAGTTTTCATAGCAAGATAGGATCAATTTATTGTACACATTTAATATTTCAGAAAATAATATATATAAGACTGCATTTATTCTAAATATACATATAATCAATGATGATAAGTTTATGTATTTAATATAATCATTTTTAATAAGATTCTTAATTAATTAGATATTTATTGAAAAAATTTTAATTTCTTCGTAAACGCATATTTAATTATAAAACTAAGCTGTTCAATTAAGTTGTTAAATCAAATTAATTTGCCTTTCAGATAATCATGTTTCAGCTGTCATTTTGAATCTCTGCTGTCAATTTCTGTTGTTTTTTGCTGCACTCCATTTCTCATTTATCTCTCATCCCTCTCTCTTTCTCTCTGCTGCTGCTTATCAATCAGTTAACCACAGAACTTTCTTCAAACTTTCACTGCATTTCAACACTCAGAGCATTCAAATTGCACCCAAGGGACACATTTAACCCACAAATTTTCATTCGCAATTGAATATTAATAGACCATAAACACACACACCCAAAAACACACACAGACATCTACACACACACAAGCACCCACACAAAATTCAGGCCGCATCATTTATGGTTCTCCCTCTAAACTATTTCATTTAGGCGGCACTAAAAACCAACTTTTCCTCTACTCGCCGCCCTTATTCCCTTTTCCTCTTCACTTGTGGCTGCTGTTCAAATCATTAACATTGCCATATTCACATTGCGCATACGCCACGTGTGACGTGGCAGCAACAATGTGAACATGTCAATGAAGCGGCTGCCTTATTGCCGCACGACCGCTTAACCAAACACACACACATACATACACGAACCCAACACTTCAATAAACATCAAATGCTGTGTAAGTGTCAGAAGCAATAAAAATCTGTAGGCGCTGTCAACAGACTCTAAAACTGGAATTGAAACTGAAACTGAATCAGAGACTTGACGAGAGTACCGTTAAGAGTTTTGTTGCCGGCGACAAACCGTTAACCAGCACACACACACTCACACACACGCTCACCTTCCCTTTTCGCCCCTTTCTAGGCCTGGCAGCCATTTGCAATTGTCGTAGTTCGCATCTAATTGCGAAAATTTTTGGAACTGTCAAATTTTGCAGCAATTGCTAAACCGCAGGCTCTGGTCTCGGTCTGGTTCTGGTCTAGCTACGTGTCTACTCTACTTCTCTCTGTGTGTGTGTGTGTGCCACGCCCACACGTGTGCGCGCCTCTTTGAGCGTTAACTTTATTACGCGTGCGGTTTGCACGCAGTCAGGCAACGCCAAAAAGTACGCGACTTTTACTTTTTACCCATCGCTCGCTCGCTCGTTCGCTTTCTCTCTCTCTCTCTATTTCTCTTTGGTTTTTGGCGTTTTCCAATTGCACCTTCTATCAGTCAGTTAGTCCGTCCGTCAGTTCGTCAATCTCTTCCTTTTCGCTTCTCTTTCCTCACTCAGTTAAGTTTCAGTCTTTTAGCTTCAGCTTTTAGCCGTGCTGCTGTCATTTTGTTAAGCTTTTACTACTCGTCCTGCTTTTTAATGGCAAGCGGTTTAATGGCTCCTAGAAGCGTTCGATTTTGTGCCCTGCAATGAAAATAGTTTTGGCTTTGATTTATGCTGCTCACTTTTATGGCTGTTGCCTGTTTAGGTTTATAGCGGCAGCAGCTTTAAAATGCTTTTATTTCGAAGCTGTTCCGGTTTGAGTTTTTATGACAAGTTCGTCAGATCTTTGGCTGTTTTATTTTGGATAATTAACGAAATTTTTATTATATTTGGTAAAGGTCTAGAAGCAGTAGCCAGTCTCAAAAAAAAAAAAAAAAAAACAGAAAGAGGGCGATTTATGATGAATTTAGGTAAAAATATTGCTAGGGGGTCTCCACTAGTTTTTTTTTTAAATTTTAATACAAAAATGAACATATTAATGAAAACATTCACAAAACAACGATGCAAAAGCTCACTTTGCATTGAAAATTTCCAAATTTCAAAATTCAATAAAAAAAAGCTAGTGGAGACCCCCTAAAAATATTTTTACCTAAATTCATCATAAATCGCCCTCTTTCTGTGTGTATTTATTTTTTTTTTTTGGAGACTGGCTACTGCTTCTAGACTGTTACCTTATATTTAAATAAAATGTTTGAGTTTTACATTACCAAATTCAAGGACCGAAACTGTTTTGAGGAATATAAAAAAAAATTACTTATAATAATTACTTTGAGGCTTTTACTTTATAAATCATACTTAATAATTATTTTTGATTAAAAAAATAAAAATTATATACAATTATTAATATTGATTTTTATTAAATAAATAAAAAATAATAATTAAATTTGATTTTTTTTTTCTTTTGATTTTTTTAATTTAAATTAGGTTATCATCTTTCTGATAACCAAATTTACATATGTATGTTGAAAATTTGGAATGTTTATCTTGAGTATTAACAAAGATATTCTAAAAAGACTTTTGTAAACAATTTCAAATTATAAAAGTCTTTAAAGACATAGGTTTTCAATTTAAAATTAATTGTTATTTGTAACTTTATTTTTTCCTCACAAATAAAAGTCTTTCAAGACTTTCATTTTATTAATCTCAAATATATACTGTTCTAACAAATAATTTGATGTATTTTAAACAAAAATCTCATTTGTCCTTATATGTGATTCTTTGAGTTAAAATTTTGATCAATATCAATTATTTTCAGACCCTGACCAAATTCGTTAAACGTTTTTCGGTCAACGATTTTGCCGGTTGCTTACCAGTTTTATTTTACATTTATATCTACACTACAAAATCAAAGATATGTTTAATAGTTTAAATAATTTCTGGTAAAAACTTTCTTATAATTCTTTTTGGCTGGGATTGTTCACTTTTGTGAATTTATGCGAGCTCACAAAAATATCTGAAAAAAATAAATGAAAGCAAAGAATTAAACCTAAACTTTAAAATTTGTCAACGGCAACAGCTTCAAAACTTCTTCTTTAAGCGCAGTTCTAGCTTACGATATTATCAGTTTCAAGCTACAAAACTTTTTTTTCCCTGCTTTAATTTATTGAACACAGTTCTATATTATTATTTATTTTCAATTTAATTAAAATTTTCTTATTTTCAATTAAATTGTGAATTTAATGTCATTAAATTATGAGAAGTAATTTTGAGTTTAAAGTTGTCCTCACTTTGGTTGCAGCTGTTTTTAAAAATTTAATACAAATGTCTCACTTTGCCAGTTGGCAGCAGCAGGACTCGAGCGCTGAGTAAAAGGATTTGCATTTACCTAAGCTCTGGAGATGCCAAGCGAAAGGGAAGATTCTCTGGGACGGGAAAACGTGGGAAATGGGAAAGTGAGCTGAAGTAACAGGAAACTGTTGGAGCTGCTGAGAGTGTTCTGTATTCTGGCGTGCTCGGCAACTTGGCATTGGCTTTGACGTTGGCTTTGGTGGCGCGTGTCGTGTCGTGTCGTCTGAAACGGAAATGGCAGCCATTACACAGCAAGGACGAAACTTTGACGTCAGTTGCTGCTCCTTGGCTTACATTTCATCAGCGCTAATGATAAGAAAACAATTCGACGAAGGGAGCAAAAAGCAAAAAAAAAAAAGATGGAAAATGAAAGGAGACAAAAAGTAGCGTAGAAAAGTCAAATGGCAACAGGACACAGACAAGCCAAAGCCAAAGCCAAAGTCAAGTCGAGTTGAGTCGGGGGATATTCCTGGGCTGCTTAGCGAGCATAAATATTGTAATAAGCATGAAAATTACAATTTCAGCTGCAGCTTGAAGCTGACTTGTCTGGCATTGCAATGACAACGCTACTTGTCACTTACAACTTGCCACTTGCCACTTGCCACTTTTGCCGTCACTTGGCATTGAGGCATTTTGTAATTTACATTTAATTAGGGGATTTTGTGCAACGAAAATTGCAATGCATCGTACGAAGAGGAGCGACTGAGTCGCCAGGATGTCTGGTCCCCTTTTGTTGAAGGTGTTGCCGTAGCAGTAGCTAAGTGTATTTACAAAGCGAGAGAGAGAGAGAGAGATATATGCTGAGACTTAAAGTCACTCAAAGGATTTGCCAACGTGCTGCGACTTTGCTGGCAACTTTGCTTAGGCTTTGTCCGCTTGTACAACGTGTCGTATGAGCAACATTTAATTAAGTGACTTTGTACACTTTTGTGTTGACTTCTTTTTTTAGTAATGCTTTCATTTCACATCTTCTCCCGCCCGCTGCATTGCGTGTGTTGCCTGAGGAGGACTAGGAGTACAGCCTGGTTATGACTGCAAACAGGAAATTAAGTTCTAAGCCGCTTGCCGTTGGCCACGAGCAGAAATGGAAGGCAGCGAAGGGTTTGCTGCAAAAGTAACAGTTACATGACCTGCCACGTTAGTTGCATATACATGCTGAAAGCATAATTGAAGGCATTTGGGCGCAGCTTAAGTGAATTATTCTAGCAAATGGAATTCAGATTAGGCTTTAAATAAGCAACACAAGTTAAAGTGCGTTGCAATTATACAGGGCTCAAGTTTGTTTAATAAAAGTGTCGAATTGAAAGATTGCAAAGTTATATTCAAAAGTAATAAGTAACTTGTTTACTCGTTGTGCTTGTGCTACCTGACAGGATATGAAGGTGAAGCCCTGAAGCAACCGCAGAAACACATCAGAAACTGTGACCATTTCTGGTAATTTGATAAGGTCATAAGCTGATTATGTGGTTGCTGTGCGAATCAGCTGCCAACTGCAGCTCTGCACATTGCTGAAGCCTACAACTTGCCCGGGCCAAGGTCCAGGAACTGACCTGACTCTCCGTCTTACAGAAACTTGTTGAAAATGTGATACTCTTCCAGCTTGTGCCTATAGTAGTTAATGGCTTATAGTTAGACTTTTAGTTGGTTTACCCTTCTTGTAAGGGTATTCAAAACTGCAACACAACACGATGCAGTGGCTGCAATCGTATGCAGCCTGAGGACGAGCAAATGACTCGAAGAGAGAATTAAAATGGCAGATTTATTCATTGTCAAAATCTCAAAGGCTTCGCACGCATAATTCCACATATCGCAATTGAAACAGTTTAAAACTGAAAGTATACTATATATTAATAAGTAAAATATATAAATTATATATAATTTAATAAAACGTGAAAGAAAACATTAATATTTAAATAAAAAAAATTATAAATCGGGCTACTTTTAAAACTTAAAAAAATTATATTTGTTGAGCTATTTTATCTAAGGCATCTAATGCATTTATAAACTCCTCAAACTGTGATAATTTTTAGACGCTATAAAGATTTAGTGAATATAACTACATAATATTAAACAAATAAATAAAAAGCGATATAATTTATGTGGGTTGGTGTATTGCTGTGTACACTAATCCCAACCGATGCAACAGCAAACGATCCCTAGACAACAACGAGCAAGCAGATGACAAAGATGACGAGTAGCAACAACGACGAGTAGCAGCGACGAGCAGCAACGACGGCATCAATGTTGCAAAGACGTCGAGCAACAAAGATGCAAAGACGACGACGACGAATTCGCAAGGCGGCGAATAAGAAGAGAACGATCGAGAACGAAGGCAACGTGCTGCACGGTGGCGGCAACGAGCAGAAGTCTTGTACGAGAGTTCAACGGGGAAGCAGCTTGAAGTTCGGCCTAGTGTGGTTGTGAGAACAACGAGCTTGCTAACGTCGCAATCAACGGTGAAATTTAACTATTTGTGAACTAAACATTATACTTATACTTAATCATTGCCAATAAACTTATTACTTAAACATAAAACCCCACATTTTGGGGGCTCAACCGGGATATGAACAAAAGTGGATAAGAACAAAAGTGGAAATGAGCAAAAGTCGGAAAACTTTTAATCGGGCGTGATTAAGGAAATGCGTATTAGGTCGAATTAAAGGTGAAAAGTTGAACTAAAAAGTCGAAAGTCGAACTAATTAAAGTCGAAGTGAGAATATCATTTTTTAAGCAATGGCGTGCTTAAATGATTTCATCAGTGCAAGTCTGCGTGCGAGCAAGAGAGAGTGCATAGCAGCATTGCATAAGTTTGTGTTCGAGGAAGACGGAGACAGAAATAACAGAAAACGGCTACGCGAATTTTCTGGTTTCGATTTTGACGAAAACAGCGCAGAATACAATTCTAAGAAAGACTACGCAGTCGATAATTTGACGCACAGTGATCTTGTCGCAATATGCAATGTGTTAGGTATCAGCTATTCGAGCGTTGACCTACACTTACATATTTTTCGTAATTTGCGTTCGGGCAACATATTGGCGTACGGCGAAGCGCGCGACAACGAAACTGACGACGAATACGAAAACGAAGAGGACAACGAAGAAATCAACGCTTCGTTTGAAACGGCGGCACACAGAAGCGTAGAAGACGTTGCAAAGAATGACGAAATTAGGCAAGTCGCAGCTGCAAGAAGTAACACTGTGAGAAACAATGCGATAGAAAGAGACACGATGATGACGCCACGATTTGCGATTAGCTTCCGCGATGTAGAAGAGAGCATCCGAAGTTTTGACGGCACTAATACTATTCCAGTCGAAGTGTGGATAAAAGAATACGAAGAACAGGCGACATTAATGCAATGGAATGAGTTTCAGAAGTTTTTGTTCGGAAAAAAGGCATTAAAAGGAATTGCAAAGTTGTTCGTATTGAGTGAAAGAGGACTGAATTCATGGAATTCGCTCAAGCAGGCCTTATTAACGGAGTTCAAATCGAGTGTGACCAGCAAGCAAATTCATGAGCAACTCGCAGAAACAAAACGAGGCAACAATGAGTGCGTTTTTGAGTATTTTTACAAAATGAAAGACATTGCATCACGTGGTGAAATTGCAGATGACGCGTTCATACAGTATGTGATTGACGGCATAGACGAAAAGAGTGTGAACAAAACAATTTTATATGGCACGAAAAATATGACGCAGTTTAAAGAAAAGTTAAAGTCGTATAAAATAATGATGGAGAAAGAAAATCAGGTGGAAAATGAAAAATCAAAACGCAAAAGTGACACGGTGAAAGAAAAAGACAAGAAAAATAATGGTGTAAACAAAGAATTTAAGAAAGACCTGAAGTGTTATAATTGCGGTGAAAAAGGGCATATGTCGAATAATTGCCAGAATAAAGAAAAAGGTCGAAAGTGTTACAGATGCAACAATTTCGGGCATATTTCCAAAGATTGTGATCAAATCGATAGACATGGTGTAGCAACGGCAAATGCACGTGGATTACAATCAAACGTCGATTTAACTCGGAAAGAAGTCGCATTTGACAATAAAAAGTGTCTCGCGTTGTTTGATACTGGCAGCAAGTTTAATGTCATACGCGAAGACTTCTACTGTGACATTGGCAAGCCTAAGTTGGAAGGCTGCAGTATCGTGCTAATCGGATTCGGTAACGATCGTGATTCGAATAAGATTAGACCAGTTGGACATTTCAAACGCACAGTATTGATTGACGACGCAGAATTTCTATTAGATTTTTACGTGGTGTCAAGGCATCGCTTTGCCCTACGTCGATGATATAATTATCCCAGCGAAGACGGAAGAAGAAGCTGTACGAAATCTGAAAGAAGTTATCGAAACATGCAAGGAGTACGGCTTAGAATTGAACATGAAGAAATGCAACTTTCTGAAGACGCGTATTCAATTCTTGGGCCACGTAATCGAGAATAGCAAGATATATCCATCTCCAGAGAAAATAGAAGCCGTATCGACGTTCAAAATGCCACAATCACTTAAGCAGTTAGAGAGTTTTCTGGGGTTGACGGGATATTTTAGGAAGTTTATTCCGAATTATGCAGGTATAGCTAGACCTTTAACAGAGTTGACAAAGAATAAGGCGAAATTTAGATTTGATGTAGCTGAAGAGAATGCCGTGAATATTCTGAAAAAACTGCTGACGGAGAATCCAGTATTGAGCATTTATAATCAGACGTACGATACTGAAGTGCATACAGATGCATCGATTGATGGCTTTGGGGCAGTTTTATTGCAGAAATCTCCAGACGACGGACAACTACACCCAGTCTACTATATGTCCAAAAAGACTACTGACGCACAACGTAAATATAGTAGCTACGAGTTAGAGATTTTGGCAGTTATAGAAGCGTTAACGAAGTTTAGGGTGTATCTGTTAGGGATTCATTTTAAACTAATTACAGATTGCAATGCTTTTACGAAGACGTTGGAAAAGCAAAACTTATGCACAAGGGTGGCGCGCTGGATCCTGTTCCTGCAAGAGTACGATTATGCTGTAGAACACCGTTCAGGAATAAGAATGAAACACGTCGACGCTCTCAGCCGGTACCCAATTATGACGATCACAGAAGACAGCATCAGTATTGCCATACGAGATGCACAGGCTAAAGACGAGAAGATAAAGGCTATCAAACAAGTTCTCAGCGACGAACAGAGAACATACGACGATTATTTTCTAAAGTCTGGTATGCTGTACAAACTTGTACAGGACGAGGAGCTTATTGTAGTACCCATGGACATGCAGAAGCATATAATAAGTCGTGCACATGATAGAGGTCATTTTGCAGCCAAGAAGACGAAGGAGTTGATTTGCAGAGAATACTTTATACCAAATGCTGAGGAAAAGATAAAAAAATATATTGAGTGCTGTATTCCCTGTATTTTGATGAACCGTAAACGAGGCAAGCAGGAGGGGCTACTACATCCACTCCAGAAGGAAGACGTTCCATTATACACATACCATATTGATTTTCTGGGACCACTTGATTCGACACACAAAGACTACAAACACATCCTGGCGGTAATAGACTCATTTACGAAGTATTGCTGGCTGTATCCGACGAAATCTACTACAGCAAATGAAGTTATTACAAAGTTGAGCAATCAGAGCATTATATTTGGCAATCCAGCTTTTATAATCTCGGATAGGGGCTCCGCTTTCACTTCGCAAGACTTTGTGAAGTATTGTGACGACGAAGGAATTAAGTTGGTGAAGACGACAACAGGATTACCGAGGGTAAATGGTCAAGTTGAGAGACTAAATGCTATTATAATTTCAGTGCTCTCCAAACTGAGTATCGACGACCCCACGAAATGGTACAAACATGTCGGCAGAGTTCAGCAAGCTGTTAACTCAACATTTACCAGGAGCATTGACACGACGCCTTTTGAAATGCTAATCGGAGCTAAGATGCGTACCAAAGATGACCTCGAGATTCGTGACTTGATCAACAAAGAAGCGGTGACAATCTTCAACGACGAACGCAGCGATCTGAGGGCAAAGGCAAAGGCTCAAATTGTAAAGCTGCAAAGCGAGAATAAGATGACCTACAACCTTCGACGCAAACCGGCAAGACGATACGATGTTGGCGACTTGGTGGCGATTAAACGAACTCAATTTGGTAGTGGCTTGAAATTGAAAGCTAAGTTTTTGGGACCCTACCAAGTTGTTAAAGTCAAGCACAACAACGCCTACGATGTACAGAAAATTGGAAACAGCGAAGGCCCAAAGAATACCACGACCACCGCAGAGTACATGAAGCCTTGGTCCATTGGTGGCGACGACGACGTTGACGACGACGCATTCGGGACGAATGCTTAGTCAGAATGGCCGAATGTGGGTTGGTGTATTGCTGTGTACACTAATCCCAACCGATGCAACAGCAAACGATCCCTAGACAACAACGAGCAAGCAGATGACAAAGATGACGAGTAGCAACAACGACGAGTAGCAGCGACGAGCAGCAACGACGGCATCAATGTTGCAAAGACGTCGAGCAACAAAGATGCAAAGACGACGACGACGAATTCGCAAGGCGGCGAATAAGAAGAGAACGATCGAGAACGAAGGCAACGTGCTGCACGGTGGCGGCAACGAGCAGAAGTCTTGTACGAGAGTTCAACGGGGAAGCAGCTTGAAGTTCGGCCTAGTGTGGTTGTGAGAACAACGAGCTTGCTAACGTCGCAATCAACGGTGAAATTTAACTATTTGTGAACTAAACATTATACTTATACTTAATCATTGCCAATAAACTTATTACTTAAATATAAAACCCCACATTTATCAGAATTTTATGAAAACATTTTACCAAATTTAAATGATTTTCACGTTCAATACAATCACACTTGGCACCTTAAATTACAAGTTAACAGTGCGTATACGCAATGCCAAAAATGCCAATCCGGCCGCCTCTTACAACAACACAATGTTAACTATCTTCATAACTTTTGGTAAAACTCTCAGTTAGCGTTGCCTAACATTATTAGCCAAAGGCATTTGGCCATCAAAATAATACAAATACCCAAAGTGACACACAAATATTTCAAAGACATGGAGAGAGAGGCAATATTCGAAGCACACACAAAAAGACACACTCACCAAATGGAGCACACAACCTGTGAGTTTGTGGGTAGAACAATTTTACAAATTGTATCTGGCATTATTAAAGTGGCTTACGAAAAGTATCTCAAAGATGCGCGAGCAGCGGCAACTTTAAAAATGTTGAGACCGGCAAAAAATGCTCGATTACGTACGAGTATATGAGAATGGCTGCTGACAGGCAAAAGAGTCCTTAAAATATGCGTAACTGTTGCTAAGCAATTTCTTTGAGGTGTACATACGATGCTTTGTGTGTGTTAAAGCATTTCGTACCTCCCAAAAATACGAGAACATTGTTGCTAAAATTTCTCATGTTTTACTTGTCTCTCCTCCTGTGTGTGTATGTGTGTGTTGTAAGTATAATGCAAAGTGGGCAACACTGTACACCACACACAGAGGGAAATGCAGAAGGAGGCGTGGACGTGGGCGCGTGCTTAGGGCTCCGACTAAGTAACCACATGTAGGAGGCGTGGCTATTAAACATTTTGGCTTGCGACAACTGAGCACAGTTTAAATTCACTTAAAATTCAGCTTTGCTTCCGCAGGCGTATCTTAAAGATACGCAATTTCAGTTGAACTTTTTTCAGATACCCACACACAGACACACACACACACATTAGTAGACTTGCTAGGCAAACATTTGTATTAGAAATTTGAGGCTTGATTGTAAGTCCTGAGCATTATTTACACTCAATTCACCTGCTGCTTTTAATACTCGTACGCTTCAATAAGATTCGCCCCAAAAAGTATACTCACTTTAAATTCATTTCTTTACAGCTCGTAAACTTGGCTTTTTATATTTGGCTAGCCCTTTGCCAGTTGCCATTTGAATCGCATATGGTTGGTTAAACGTAAAATACTTATTCTCAAATCAATTGGAACACGACTCTCGACACACTTTTCACTTGAAATCTAAAGGTAAGAGTTGTTTATTGAAATTGAAAAGCTATGCACATTATATGTTTTTCAAACACGATTTAAACTAAATGGATTCATGTGATTTCAAGCAAAAGGACTAATAAGAAAGTATCACTTTTTTGGTGCTTTAAATTATTAGTTTCAAAATAAATATCTTTTTAAAATAATCGATTTTGATTCCCTGAATATCAAATTTTGAATATGCCATACATTTTACATAGTCGAACATTTCACATCCTAACAACTTTTTGGGCATGTACAATAAATTGTATTTAATAACTATAGATAAAATACTCGAATTTCAAAATTCGAAATTAATTTAAAATTATTAATATATGTAGTAGTTAAAATTTTGTTGTATTCACAAGATCTGCAAGATTGTTTATTATACATTTTAACATATTAGTATAAATTATTATATTTGATGAAATAATTTAATTATTTATTTCTGAATTCTAAAGCACAAAGCACGAATTAACTGAAGTTATTTAACTTTCACTAGATTTTAAAGCTATTGGAAATCATACTTCTTTAATAATTTTGGAAACTGTAAATGCTGTGAATTTCAAAAACAAATAAATAATAATAAAACAATGAATAGTAAAAAATATTAAAGTGTCGTTATTGCAATGTTTCTTAAATATTAAAGTTGAGTTTCTTAAATATAATTTTAACGTCATTGATTTGTGATGAATTGTTAAGTGTGGTGAACTTGTAAATGTCGGTTGTTCTAAAAATGACTTGAATATTATTTCAAAAAGGAAGATATAATTTTAACTTGAATTGATTATTAGCATAATGATTAGAGATAGACTGCCCGAATTGCTTGCTGCCCGAGAAAAGTGGATCAGCGAGGAGGAGGAAGAGGAAGAAGGACCAGAACTAGAAAGGGACCTGGAAATGGAATCATTCATCGGACTCGTAGAAGAAATTCGAAAACTGCTCAATAACCTCCAAATATCAATTGTTGAGGTGCAAGAAAAGCAATCGGATCTATTGTCCTCAATACAATGTGATGCCAAAGCCAAACAGCAGCTGCATATTTTAATGGCCGACATTCAGAAGAACTCAAATACTGTTAGTGAGAAGATCAGAGCAATTGAGGAAGCTTTTGAGGAAAAGGAGCGACTGCTGATTAACTCAGCCCTTTTGCGTATGCAGAAAATGCAGCACTCGGGCTTACTTTTCAGATTTGTGGAGATTATAACCGACTATAATCGCAGTCAGTGCGAATATCGTGAGTGCTCCAAGGCACGAATTCAACGTCAGCTGGAAATCACTGGACGTTCGATAAGCACCGAGCAAGTGGACGATCTGCTGGAATAGGACAACCCTTCGCTGTTTTTGCAAAACCTCTTCATGGACACTGAAATTTCAAAGCAGATTATGCTAGACATTCAGCATAGACATGCCGATATTATAAAACTGGAGACATCCATCAGGCAGCTGCATTCCTTATTCACGGATATGCAAATTCTCATTGAATCTCAGGCCGATTTAAGCAATTGCATTCAGTATAATGTGACCAATGCCGCAGAGTATGTGAAGTTGGCCAAGAAGAATACCAAAAGGGCGGTCAAATATCAAATGAAAGCTCGTCGTAAGAAGGCATTCACAATGATTTACTTTATAATATTGCTGATTATCATTATTGCTTTTTGTGTCTTATTTTTTTTAATCATGTAAATTAAACAGATATAATTATTACTCGTAGTATACCCTGGATATGGCTCTAAATATAATATATATTTAATTTAACATAATTTTTCATATACATTTCTTTTTGCTTTTAATATATACAAATAATATCAGAAATTTTATCATTACTATTCACTCATTTAGCTTTTTTTATAATTCAATAAAAAGTATTATAGATTTTAATACAAACTATTTTGGGATATAAATTATATTATAGAATGTCTTGTATTTAATTTATAATCTGTATAAATTCAACATATTACTCAAAACATGACATTATATAAATGACACATATTCACTAAGCAGTAAAAATATTTTAAATTAAACTATACCCATTCTTAAGCATAAATACTATTTATGATTTGTTTCTTTATTTCGAAACTCTAGTGAAATTATTGTAAGAGTTCTTTAAACCTATAAATCTGAAACTATTTGCTGAATTTTGGTACCTTAATAAAATTGCCTAGCTATTAGAACTAATAAAAATAGTTTGGTGTAAATTTTCAAAATATTAAATCTGTTTCTTTTCATTTAAAATTAAGCAAAATCCGAATTGCTTTGTCAAAAAGTTGTAAGCGAAAAAATCTTGTTAGAGCCCACTTGCAAATTCGAGCTCAGGGGACAGAGAAAGAAAGAGTGAGAAAAAAGGAGTTGAATATGGGAAAACTTGCTCTTATATCTCTTTCAGCTAATTCCAGCAAATTACTAAAGATTTGATCTGCTGGCTTCTAATAACTACATGCCTGGCTATTATAAAACTTTTTCCAATTTAAAAAAGTTTTTCGCATGGAAATTCGCTTAAAGAAACAAAACCAAAAAAGAGACGGGAAAATGCAAAGCCAAGGACACACGCACATGAGGAAAATGAAACGATCAAAATGTGGAAAAAGTGAAGCAATTTACGAGAACACGTCCAGCCATTATGAGTGTCAGCCAGAGTGTGGGCCAAGTTACTACCCCCTTTGGAGGGGAAAGGCGTGGAAGGGAAGCCGAAAAGAAGGGAAAGTTGCTGGAAGAGTTGGCTGACTTAGGAAATTTCATGCAAATGCAACTTTGGCTGCAACTGGGAAAGAGTTTGTGAAAAGGTTTATTTGATGCTGTTGCTGCTGCTGCTGCTTGCCGCTAAAGTGCATGTGTCCTGGCTACAAATGTTACCGAGAGTCCTGTGTGTCCCACTGTAGCCTGTCGACTGTCGTCTGTAGCCCGTATCCTGTATCCAGGCGCAAACTTGCAAGGACAGCATTTGAATTTGAAATTGAAAACAAGTTTATAACGTGAATTGGCAAATATAACTCTCAATGGCGTAAGACGGGAAAGTGGAGCACAAAAAGGGATTTTCCTGCTGCCACGCACGACTGACATAGTCAAGCACACACACACACACACACACGCACACACACACATTTATGTACATAATAGCACACACTAAGCTGTTTCATATTGACGCACTTGCTTCTCAAGTAGCAACTCTCAAAAGGACTTTGGACTCTGGTCTTCTCTCTCTTGGTTTGGACTTGAACGACTTTTGGACGCTGCAGGCGGGGACTGGCTTTTGTTGTAACTGTGTCGCACACACACACACATACAAAGACACACACACACACACACACACACACACACTTACACATTTGCGTTAGCAACTTTCATTTGCGTAAGTCGTTTTCAACGTCAACGCCGTGAGGCAAATTGTTTGCCCGCCTCGTTTTTCCATTCAAATTGCTTTCTTTTCGCCTATATAAATATAAATATGAAAGCAGCACACATATGTATGTATATAAAAATGTTTACTTTTTTTATATAGAGCATTTACTATATGCATTGCTGATTTATGTACATTACTCGCATTGTGTTCCATTTACCTAGAGAAATGCAAATGTTGTCGATGCAGTTGCAGCTGCTTTCAACTTTCTGGCAAATACAGGTCAAGTTTCTTGTTCTTGAGGTGTGCGGTTTGTACTACTATACATACAAGTTGGTCGTAACAAAAGTTCCAAGTGCGTTTGACGCACGAACAGAAGAAGCTTTGATTTTGTTCAACATCAACTGGAACAATGCAAACTCTGGCTTTATCAAGGCTTTGTCAGCATTTCATGATTTATTGCGAACCAAATGTTTTGTTAAAGTCAGTAATGTATATTTGTGAAAATTGATTTTAAAGTTTAATAATGAAACAATTATTTAGTGAAATACTTTTTAACTACTTACTTATTTTAAGATGCTCACATATAGAGGAATCCTTAATTGAGTCATTTTCAACAGGCAGGAAGAAAAGAAAATATTTGTAGTATACAGTCATATACATATGAATGAGCTAAGAGTCCAAACGGTTAGAGCTGGAAAGCAATAAATTTGCACAGAAGTTGAATTTTATAGCTTCGGTGTATTCTTAGAAAATTCGACCTACACGTGGTTTAAAATCGGGTTAATCGGAATGTTTTGCGACCAAACATCTGTTATTTCGCACGTTTTTCTCTTGAACTTTAATAACGGTGCTCAGCGGGTAGTTTAAAACTATCACATTTCCATATGTACAATCGATTTCTGGCTAGTTTTTCATATTCGAGTATATATCGATTTTGTATGTGCACAAGCTAAGCAAATACCCAAGAAACTGAGTGACTAAAATAATAGAAAATGACTTTACAACTCGTTGCAAGTTTAGACTGCTAACAACTGTTAAACTAATCGGCTCATAAGCAGCTGACAAACTAATGATTATGACTTTCCGGTGGCATATAAAAAGGCAGAGCTCGAGTTAAAAATTCAGTGCAGTGCAAGCAGTGAAATTGACAGCAACAAATTCATTAAATAATTATTTTTATAAACAAAACACATTGATCAACATGAAAACTATTTGCCTGTTTGTTTTTGTTGCCGTTATCGTTGGCGTTCTGGCCGTCGATCATGGCCAGCATCAGACCAAGCCTGGCGATGTTGTCCAGTGGACCACGTCAAACTCGAAGGGAGCTGCCACCTTGAATCAGACAAGTCCTGCCAAGCAGGAGACTGGATTCAAGACCTCAACAACAACTGCGGCATCAACCACAACAACTGCAGATGCCGCCAAACCAGTTGATCAGCCCAAGGAGCCCGCAGTTCCTGCTCCAGCTCCAGCTGCAGCGCCTGCCAAGGACGCGGCTGAGGCTGTGACCACCACTGAAGCTCCAGCTCCAGCAGCTGCTGCCCCGGATGCAAAGGACGCCAAGACTGTCAAGAAACACAAATATTAACTGAAATGGGACAAGGATATGACAAGCATATTGACTATCTGAAATGGAGAGGATTATAAATTTTATTTCATATAATATTCTCAGCAGCTTTATATACAATTTAATTCATTGTTTTTCTTTAATATATAGCCATTAAATTTATAAAAGCAACATGCTTCCACTGGTTTGTTAATAGTTATAAAAGTGAAAGGATTACATGCTGTAAGCTAGTTTGACACATGTTTGGCTATTTATCGATGGAGATGACACTCAATAATAAAGCATAAAGGAAATATTTGTTGCATGTGCGATTTTAAATCAAATTAAATGAAATATGTATATATCAACAAATGCTTATTTAGAAGCAATAAAAGCAGAAATATTTAAAAGTAAAGTCACTTTTTAAATGGATATTAAATTAATTCGTACTTATTTATCAAAATTTAAGCTTTTAAATACGGTCGAACTTCCCTAACTCGAATTACCATTATCCGAGAGAAAAGTTCAAGTTAGGAAGACTTCGAGTTAGGGAATTTTTTTTTTTAGTTTTTTAGAATCGCCGACCTGTCACATAATTAGAACTTTCAGTTTGTTAAAACTGAGTTCGATTGCCCCCGTCATTGTAGTCAAGCCTGTGTTTTTAAATTCCTAGGAATGAAACGCAAAAATGTATACCCGTCAATTTAAAAAAAAAAAAAAACAATTTTATTCATGATAAATTATGAACTTTTTAATTCGTTTTTTTATTTTGTCGGTCTTACAAGCTTACTTAAAGAATAAAACATCAGAAGCTAGGGATAACAATTTTATACATTCAAATTGCGAGCTGTTAATTTGTTTATAGTTAAAGTTAAACCAAACTAAAAAAATCAGAAACTAGTTACAAAAATTCATTTACTTCAAATTACTTTTACACTTACTTTTCTACTTTTACTTGAACTTTTAAATTTTCTCTTACTCTTTAAGCTAAACAGAACTTAAAAATCGGAAATTAGGGTCTGATAATATTTTTTTTTATAATATTTTCCAAAAGAGGGGCTTCTAGTTTGTTTAAGGCCCTATAGTGATCATCGCATGTTAAGTTGGTGCTCCTTCTCTTTTGATCCACTTTTTCCACTGACAAAGAAGTAAAGCTATTTCACCAGCCTATGCAATGCTAATGCAATCTTTTATCAAATTTTCGATAGTCGATGATAATAGTTGCCAAATCCAAATTCTACCCGATTTTAAGCCTCAAATGGCAATCTATCAAACAGTTAAACAGTTTACCTTGTAATCGGACCGCAAGGACATCACGTATCCTTTTCACTGCAATAAACACCAATGGCTCGGTTAGCGATAAGTTGGACGGGATAAATGCTGCATAACTAACCGACTAAGTAACAACTAGGAAAAAGCGCCATGTATCCTGTTGTCCTGTTGTCCTGTTTTCCTGCTGTCCTGCTGTCCTCTGTGTTTACCTGCAGCATCAGTTCGCTGTCGGCATTGCGGACAACTGAAAATTTAACAAAACCAATTATTTGATTTTAAAATTCCATTAAAAGATATAAAAAAGCAACGGAGGATGCAACAGCGAGCAGCAAGGACGAGCTGCTGGACTGGACTGCCGCCTGTTGTGGCCGCCTGTTGACACGCCAGGCCGCCCTCAAGTCAAGGAGCAATGGCTTTGTCTTGGGACAGATAAGCTGAGCACAAAAAAATATAACCCGAAAGGGTTTAGCACGTGCGGAAGCAGCCATAAATAAAACTCGCACTAGGTGCTTGGATGAACAAAAAACAAAGAATAGGAGAAAAAGGAAGCAGGACTTGGGGTAGAACTGAGGCTGGGATGAAGACAAGGCTAACGACGCTGACAGGCGAGCAGCATTTGAGACAGAAGGACACTCCTGATAATGGCTGACAGCCAATTGTGCCGCTTGGGATTGAAAGTAGTTTTCCGATTAGTTTAGAAATTATAATGGAAGTATCTTTTGCTTATTGGAACTTTTATTTTTAAGAAAGAACTGGTAACTTAAACAGTATCTATCTTATTCGGATTATTAAAATTATAAATATAGTATCTTCAGCTCAATAGAATGTTAAGTCAAACAACATTCGTGTTTATTCATCATTTATATCCTAGATATTGTTAGTTATTCTCTGCTGGATAGAAATTCAAATCATACAATATTCGAATTTTAAACTATTTGTTGCATCTTTGGCGCACTGAGATAGTTAGCATTTTTTTTGCTAATTAGAACAGTTAATTAGTTAGTTAGTTAGTTAGTTAGTTAGTTAGTTAGTTAGTTAGTTAGTTAGTTAGTTAGTTAGTTAGTTAGTATATTTACTTAGCTTAATAGAAATGTTAGAAAAACCATAATAGGTAATGTGTTTATCTGTCAATTTTATCTTTTTTTAGTTTATTAGGATTGTTAGAAATGCATTTATATTTAAGACAATATAAATTATCTGTACATTCTAAATATAATATTTTGTATCTTAAACTCAGTGAGTAATAGTTGATGCTCTCTTCTACCTATACCGTCTTCCATCTCGAAGTACACATCATTATTTATCCACTAGTTCTTCACTTTTCTACTTGACATATGACAAATGCTTCAGCTGTTTTTCGCAACTTCTCTTTCGCACGCTCTCTGCTTGTCTCTGTCAGTTGCAGCAGCCGTGTAACTGTTGGTAAAATGTCAACAATTTATGTGCTAGCTTCTTGTTTATTAGCAACTGACAAAGGGATAAAGCGTTGGCAGCTGACCGAACAACGGGGCGTATGAGTAACATAAACTGGACTCCAATTAGGAGACAGCAGATGTTGTCTCTCTCTCGCTTTCGCTGTCTCTGTCTCTCTCAACAACAATGCCGTGACATTTTACAATGTGTGTTATGTTGAAAGTGCCACGCCCACAGCTGCCTTACTTCTTATTTTTATTATTTTGCAGGCACTTCGGCTCTTGCCACGCCAGCTACACTTTGCACCAAAGTGTAATTGAAATGCACATTGAAACTTTGAGTATAATGCTCTTACAAGCTTTTTTTTTCTTCTTTAGCAAAACTATAAAATACATTTTATATGGGAGGCAGCAGCAAAGTACATAAGTAGAAATTATGTTCGCATGAGGATGAAGCTGATGCAGACGGCATAAAAATCAGACTCAGTCTCAGACTCGGCAACAACAAGAACGGGATGAAGGAGAACAAGAACAAATGCCAGAGCAAAATATGATTTAATAGTAGAAAGTACTTCCTCTATGCTTCGTTCGCACTGCATCTGTAACTTTTTGCCAAGCTGCTTTCTGGCCGTAATTTTGTTAGCGAGTCAAGTCAAGTCAAGTTGAGTCAAGTCTGTTGAGTGAGCAGGAGAGAAGGATATAAGAGAGAGAGGGAGGACTCCTGAAGTTTCTGCGGTGGCTAGCGTAGCATCTGACAGCCGGCTGTCAGTTACTGTGGCTTACACAAAATTTAAATAAATTGATGAACGGCTCGAGGCTGACTATGAAGCATCTCTCAGTTCATAGTTCTCAGTTCTCAGTTCTTAGTTTCCAGTTCTCAGTTCTTAGTTCTTCCTCCAGCAACTCTCCAGCTTCGCTGTTGATTTGCTTAGCCGCTGGGCTTGTTAAGATCCAACGATGAATTCTCGTTCATTTCTTTTTTGGGGCAACTGTGCTGTAAACTTGCTGCAAATTGTATTAGAGACTTGATGGAATTCAGCTGGCATTGCCCGGGGCGAAGACAAGTGCAACTGCAACTGCAACTATGTCTAAATTGTATTATGCATAGGCAAATGCCAGGCACAGGCATCCACTCATTCAGTCATCCGGGCACCAGGCACATGTTGTTTGAAATGTGGTAACAGCTGCCAGCTGGCTTAAATGCTGGCTGGGTGGCGGCAACAATCCCGGCCTAAACTTCACGTGGCTTGCGGCTTCACATACGCCACATGCAGAGTGACTATGAAGTCATAAGTTCTAAGACGGCAAATGAAAGCTGAGTAAAATATCGATTGTTGTTACAATTTTGCTATAGTTTACTCTATTAATTATTCAAATGATGAAATATTCAATACTTAGTGTCGGCACCATCTATCAATAACTATCAATAGTTCTCGAAAATTCAAAAAATTTTAAATTTGTATACGAAATTCCAACAAAATTGTAAAATTGTTAGTACTTTAGGCTTTTTAAAAGTACAAAAACAAATACTATTTTTGTATGTTAAACATTAAAATCGACTGTTTTTTAGGTCCATTTCCGTTTTGTTCTCCCTATGTTTTTTCGACTAATGTATTGAATTTGTCCACGTCATAAAAATATATAACTATTGAACACAAAACTTAAACGTTTTCGAAGCTGCGATGCAAATCCTTAATAAATAACTATCGATTACTATCGATAGTGTGGGCCTGCCATCGATGGCGGCTCGATAGCGCTTGACCATCGATAGTGCCTATTGTGTCATCGATAGTTCTTCACCTCTATTTGAGCACCTTTCTATTATTTATCGATTGTCATATATTCATCAATTATATTGAAACTTGCATTTATAAGATGATGTACATTTGGTTTACGTTATTTAAAGAATCAGATAATATGCTCACTCCGATTACTTATCGATTTAATTGTTCCGCAAAAATATCGATAAGTTGCTTAAAGCTTAACACTTTATAAGTATTTACCACCTTATAGTCAATGCGCTCTAATTCACGCATGATTAATAAGTGCACTACGAAACTTTCAAAGATCTATCACATGACGCATACGCCTCGTTGTGCACTCAGTGTGCCACACCCACAACCCCCGCCCACGACGTTTTACTATAAAACGCCTTTTAATCGAACGTGTCATTAAACTTTCCATCAATTTGTGACGCACACGAACAAGCCGTAAAGTGTCTTTGAGAATTTTGTTCTGTTTTTTTTACGCTCTTCCACTTTTAAGTTGGATATAAAAGTTTTTTCCACCCACACGCACACTCGCACACTAGCACACACACACACACCCACGCTTATAAACAATTTAAGTCATACATGTGTTGTTTTTTCAACACAAGACAAACAGAGCTAAGCTTCTCCCTTCCCCTGTCTCTTTTGACACCCCCGCTTAACAGTTTTGTGCAGCCAAAACGTGTTTATGTCTGTTCATTGTCACATTTACTTGTAAAGTTTTCTTTTTTTTCCTAACCCCTTCCCCGGGCATCGGAATCGCTGCTGTTACTGCCACTGTGCCACAGCCACTGCCACTTTGGGCCAGGCCAAGAGTATGCTCCTTAGACATGTCAGCGACACAACAGACACTTGCAGTCTGCACCAGAGTCGAGGCGAGTCGAGCGCGCTGACACGGCGATGGCAGAATGTCGAGAGGGGGGTGAGAAAAATTGAATGCCACAACGAGGCAAGAAGCAAAACGGAAGCAAATAAGCACAGCACAGACGACGATTAAAAGTGCAGACATCGCTGGGACATAAACAAGGCAGGAAGTTGTAAAAAACACATAAACAAAGTTGGCAGGCAAAAACTAAAACAAAAGCTGCCTTCGACCTCGAGCTCAGCTCCAGCTCCAGCTCCGTCTTCAACTGCTCTCTCAGTCTCAGTCTCAGTCAGCCAAAAGAATTTTTTCTCGTTCTCGGCATTGTCGTCGTTAACTTTGAGCCAAACTACACACACACACTCACACACATACAGTTAGAGAATCGGCATGCTCACAGGATATGTTAGGCGTCTGTCGATTTGCAGTTCAAGGACCAACATAACAGCTGAGAACTGAAGACAGAGACACAGATTGGAGACTCTTTCTTTGCTAGAATACTCGTATTTAAACATAAAATCTAGTGAGTAGTTAGCTTAAGTTTGCAGAGGTTATTATCAATTTAATCACAACTTTAACATGTTGTTAAAAATGTATACATATTTATTTCTAGCAGTGAGATATGATGAATTATAGTGATGATGCGGCTTAATAAATAAATAAAATTTACAAAAAAATTAAATAATTAAAATAAATAAAAGCAAATCAAATTAAATCATTATCCAAAATTCATTTATATATATTTTCCTCTCGTTTTTGCCAAATCAAAATATATTAGAATGGCCAAATTGTTAAGCAGGAGCAAACATTTTTGACGGAGATAAGCTACGGGCAATCAGGATATACAATTTTTTGACAATAAAAATTGTCAAGTTATGTTCTTGATTCCCATAAAAACTATTAAGTGATATAGCAGCTACTGACTTCTGATCCCTAACAAATAGTAGATCGATTTTAAATTAAAGTTGACCCCCCCTATTGTTAATTTAAAATGTAAACCTGGTCAAAAGCGATGCAAATATTGTTATGCCCTTTTATTGTGCAGCTGCGGACCGATCGTTGTTGTTATTCTTATTTTTTATGTTTTTATTTTCATGTTGGCAGCCAGGAAACGTCTGCTTAGCGGTTGCATTTCCGCGTGGGCATCCTGTCGTTCTACTGCAGTTCCTTAACAGCAAACACACACACACTCCCACACAGCCAATACGAATATATAAATATGCATACGTGCGCATAGAAGCCTTTTCCCTCTCTTTCTTTGTATTTTTGTAGCCCTCTCGCTCTTTCTAGTGCTGCTTCAAGCACTTCAACGCACTTGAGAAATAAGGATTACAATTTCATTTCAATTTCCTGCTTCTCTGCTTGTTATGCACACAAACAAAATGCAGCCAAGAATGACAGTAGCTACTTGCCACGCCCACAGCCCCAAAGTGGGCGATCCTCTGCAAGTGTGTGTGTGTGAGTGTGAGTGCGTGTTGTTTACTCAAGGCTTAAGGTTTGAAATGGATTTGTTTGACTGGCAGCAAGCCGACTTGAGCACGACTACACACTGAGCAGATAGTCTCCCCCCTACTCCTTTCTCCCCCTTTCATCCCCCTCTCTTCTCTCCTGCTGAACACATGTCGTACACGCTCAGCGCCATTTAAGCTATTTAACAGCTTCCTTGAGCTGCAGTTTTCCTCTTTGCTTGCCTAGTTTTCAATTTACTTTAGTTTTTACCCCCGTCTTGCATTTTGTTTTTGTTTTTGTTCTTATCTCTGTCTCTGTCTCGGTGTCTGTCTTTGTCTGTGCCATGGCTATGGCTTAATTAGCTTTTGTTGGCTTGGCAAAAAGTTTTTTCCAGTATTTCGTTTTTAGTATTTTTCTTTTTTTGTTTTGTCTGCTTTTGGCCTTTATTATTATTTTCAAGCGTTTTTTAATTTGTAATTTTTATGCCGCTTCTTGTTCCTTCATTCCTTATCATCATCATCATCATCATTATCATCATTGTCTTGTTCTGTGCCTTGCTGCACATTAAGCGGCTTCTACTTTAGCTGCAATTGAGTTTGGAGTGTAATGGCCAAAGTTTAATGAGAATTGGGTAGTTAGTTGGCATTTAAGTTGGCTAAGTGAAATCGTTTGTGGTTCAGGATCGTAACTCTCAGCTGAGATGAAAAGAGAGAGTGAGTTAAAAAGAGAGAGAGAAATGTTAAAACAATGCAATATCATTTTAATACAATTTAACATTAATATTTCTTATCTGTTGCGCTTAGAATAGTTTGAATAAGTTATTTTCAGTGATTCAACCAAATTCAATTTAACATATTCTTTTATCTTTTAGCAGAGGCCAGACTTGTTAACATTTGTTTTGCTTTTTTTCTGAATATATTTCCCCATCAAGTTAGTTTATTCTCAATAAAAGCCTTCGAGAAAACTGCATTTTGTTTAGACATGTCTTCAAATGCCGGCAGAGACGTGGCTTTCGTTCTGTTTGGTGCTCACTGTAGTGCTGCAAACCACACAACGTCCTCCAGACATTCCAGGATTAATCGAAGCAAAAGTTTGGAGCTCGAATAATGTAACTAAAGAGCATTACCTCCCTCAATTTCCTGGACTAAGTCATGCTCAGGACTGGAGCGTGCAGCTCTCAACGGTAGACGCACCAATAAGTTTTGAAGATGACAAGACACAAGAGGGGAAGGCTCAATCAACCTCTACAATATCACCAATAACACCAACATCAAATCTGAAACATAAGAGAAGGATGAAGACTACACCAACAACGACCAGGACAACCACTAGAAAGAGAAGCAAGAAGAAAACTACAAAAGCAGCAATAACAAAAACAAAAACAACGAAGCAAAGCAAGCATGTTAGAAAAAAGAAAAGTACGAGAAAACCAAAAAGGAAAACAACCGAAGGAACTACAAAAAAGATCCGCACGAATCAAAATGCTAGAGATCATAAAAGAAAACGAACAAAATCATCTACGAGAAAAGCGAAATAAATAAATAAAAACCAATGTGCTAAAAAATGTAAAGATTGTAAGGAAATAAAACAATAAATTGCGTTAAGCTATATACCCATGAAATATCTATCAAATCAAAAGTGTTGCTAATATGTTGTTGAAAATGAAATATTTTAATAAATTTTGCAATTTGTCTGAGCAATGAGAAATATATATTTTTTATATAAAACTCTTGAAAATAAAATAAAATTAATATATACATTGAATTTAAAATCAACATTGTCGAATCAACAGATATTTATTTCTTATACTTTTTATTTATTTATCATTCTATTGCTAAAAGTTGTAAGGAACTTATGACTATTGAACTAGATTAATCCTTACAATTTGATTACAATTATTTGATTAATGATTTCAATTTTTAAAATTACTTGCTTTTGAACTATTTTGATATAGTATAATTGTTTAGGTGCATAGATAGTTTGGTTTTAAAAATGGGAGCGCTTCTAATTGTCTTTAGGTCATGTGGAATACTGTTCCAAATATTGCTCTGACGATGAAAGTCTATGTCTAATAGCTATGATATTGTTTGTTCGTCGTGACGAAGAAAGATTAAGTTTTTCATTTAAGTAATTAGGTTCTTTTGTGGTAATTATTTTATGCAACAATATTAATGCTCTGAGATTTTGTTATTAATATTTTGTATGATTATTAAGAACATTAAAAAAATATAAATTTTATTCAAATTAATTACAATTACCAAACACAAGTTTTTATCCAAAAAAAATTAATTATTTCTTTCGAAAATAATTGTATGCATGATTACAATAAAGTTAACAGAAATTAATTTGTTATTGTAATTGCTCTAGGTTAATTAAAGACATTTCGATTAATATTTATTTTATTGAATTTAATTGCAATTGCTTGACACTTGATTTTGATGTTGTCGTCTATCTCAACCTATATGAATTTGATGTTGAGGTCCTTGGGCTGCTCCCACAGCAATCTATTTATTATTTTCTATTTTGATGCCAACAACATGAGCTTCGTACACTCAATTCCATAAATATTCATTGATAAAAACCAAAAGAGAGGAAAGGAAGGAAAACAAACAATTCAAATTCAAAACTCTCGCCCTTTCAAAAAATAAAAGACAAACGACACAGAAAATTGTTACATTGCAATGGGTAAAATTTGCTGTGAAACTCGTTGGAAATGCCTTTTGTTTTATAAATTTGCAGTATGCTGGTGGCATGCAGCATGCAGCATGTACGATGTGTAGCATGTAGCATGTAGCATGTATTGAAATGGAACACATTTTTATGCAACAAATATGAATTGTGTGGGGAGTTGGTGTTGAAGCTGCCACAGCATTTTGTGGCGCTGAAAATCGGGCATTAGCGTTTGTTTGATTTAGGTCAGTGCGACTTTTCAGCGCCCTATGCCACGCCCACTCTCTGTGGAGCTTACACAGTGTCTCTCTCACACACCCATTCTCTGAGAATCAACACTGAGAGAATTTCCGTCACACGGCAAGTT
Organism: Drosophila subquinaria; assembly: GCA_037043405.1. Classification (NCBI taxonomy): domain Eukaryota; kingdom Metazoa; phylum Arthropoda; class Insecta; order Diptera; family Drosophilidae; genus Drosophila; species Drosophila subquinaria. The sequence continues at coordinate 283,148 of JBAMBL010000238.1, forward strand.
TCCAAATGAGGTTTGAGGCAGGGAACTTGGGACTCAGAGGTGCAGGGATTCATCCTAGCGAATGTGGCTGCGTTTCATTTAAATTTAAATGAACAACGTTGAATTGTGTTTTGAGGCACTGCAATTTGCTGTTTGCAATGCTTCTAGCTGTTTTGGCTGTTGTTGTTGTTGCTGTTTCTGTGCTTTTAATCTGTGTCAAAATATTATCCATGTGTGTGTCTTTGTTGTGTTTCCTCTGCGTTGCATTTTAGTGCTGGGGAAAATGTTTTTCGACATCCATAAAATATACTACGTGTACCATAAATTTGTTTTTCCACATTTTTTTCATTCCCCTTCGCCTTCTTCTTCTCTTAAACTGCAAAATTTATTTATGTTAGAGTTTTACATTCAGAATGTTTTTGCTTATTGTTTTGTTTTCAATATTTGAGCAATTTTTGGCGCTTCTGTGATTTGTTAGTGTGCTGTGTGTGTATTGATATATATTTTTATTTTTATGGATTAGTTGCTGGCAGTGCCAAAACATGAATTGCTTGAATTAAATTTCCAAAGCGGTCGTTGAGAGATCACAGGCTTTCCCACAGATTTATTGATAGAGAAAATCCGAAGTTGCAATAACGAACTAGACGATTGAGAAGCATTTTCTAGGGGATTTTCTATGATCTCATTTAGGCTCATGCTCGTGATTAAGTTGTTACTATTACTAGATATAAATGCAAAGTTTTGTTTACTATTTAATTAGAATAAATTATAAAGATGATTTTGAATGAGATGATCATAAAGGAAATCGGAATAGTTTTAACAATATCATGCTTACTGAAAAGAAAATTACTATAACACAAAATTCCGCTATTATAATACATTTTATTTCTAAAAATATTTCAGCATTTTTATTTTATTAATCGCTTTGTTTGTCTTTTCAAAATGCCAACAATAACACCCTATATATCTTTATAGTTTATGTATACATCCCCACCTTATCGAGTGTTTTGTGTGCATTGAATGTTTGTTGTTGTTGTTGTTGTACAATAATTTATGACTAAAATAGTTAATGAATTGAAAAAATGGCATGTGTCAGCACAGCACATGAAATGTTTTTTATACAAATGTCCAGGCCCGTGGTGCCTGGTGACGATGTGTGGTCATTTTTCCCTTCCCCACTTACCCTTCTCCCCACCCTCTGCAGTCTGTTCCAGTTGGTCTGCAATTGTTGTTGTTGTTGTTGTATTTGTGCGGTCGCCTGGCTGCCTCTGTGATTGGCAGTTGCATTGATAAGTGCCACAGGGCCATAAAAATGTGCATGGCCAAAAGGCAGAGCAGACAGGCAGTTGATCTATTTTCATACAACTTCTATGCCACAATATATTTATAAATGTTGAAACTTGGTTCTGTTGGCCTGTTGACTTTCACCAACAATAACAACGACAAGAAATTTATTTAGTGGATAAAAACTTAAAAGGTAGACAACTGCTTTTATTGGACTGTGACTCACAGTGGTCTGCTTTTAAATGATTAAGATGCAATCATCATTTTAGGCACTTATTGTAGACTCTATAAAAGATGGCAGCACCTTTACATTAACCACATTAAGCACACAGTCTTGACTCAAACACAATGTATTTCCTTTGGCTGCCGTTGTTGATTTTGTCACAGCTTTTAGCCTTGTCAGGGGCACAGGATTCAGCTTACAATGGATTACGAATGCATCGTGAAGCAGCATCAACACTAACGCTCATCAACATCAATAGAACCACCCGCAATGATACTGAAAGCACCACCCAACCACCTGTTACCACACAATTGACATCAAAAGCTTCGACTGCATTTAGGGCGACAACGAACATCTTTGAAAGATTCCTAACCAAGTCACACACCACGCGATCTTCAGTGCAGAATTTAGTCAATACAACCACCGAGGGATTGTGGCTCATGAGAACCACAGTTAACCAAACCTCAGGCGCATCGAGTGTTCCACCAACGACAACAAAACGTAGCTATAAGCCAACCTATTTCAACATATTAACCAAATATACAACAATACCTACAGCAACAACAAGGACAACGGAAACAACAGCAAGAACAACAAAAACAACTTTTACTATACCAACAACAACAACCAGTACTATACCAACAACAACAACAACTAGTACTACACCAGCAACAACAATAAAAACAACTACTATTACTATACCAACAACAACAACAACAACAACAAAAAAGACCACATCAACAACCACAACTACAACATCTGAGAAACCAAAATTTAATCTTACCTCAACTCATCGCCACGTTCTTCATTCTGGCCATCATTGGAGCCCTACAACAATCAAATCTATTGCCAAAAGCAATGCCAATCCTAAGCCTCATTTCTCTATAACTGTTGTCTTCCTGGTAGTCCTAGGAATATTCAGCAAATACATTTGAAGGATTTCAACTTGTTTAATAGCCGCAAAAAAAGAAAAGTATACATTATTTATTTATTGTACGAGTATAAAAATTTATGTATTCATAAAATAAAACCTACGAAATGTTGCATTTAAATGTACAAGTTATTATAATTTGACATAACAAGTAACTAAGTAATATCTAGAATAAATACTAATAATAAAATAAAAAATATAACAAATATTATTATCGCATATATTTTTTAGCCCACATAAACAGCTAAAGTTTCTGTTAAATACATTTATTTTACTACTTGAACATTATTTATTTAATTTTTAGTGCTACTAATTACACTTCAATAAAGGCGTTTACCAACCAAATAAATATTTAGTTTGAAAAACAACTGCGAGCATTTGAGTACAATTGAGTACATTGAGTACGTGGGTTAAATGAGTTTTTTAATAATCATTTTAATTATAATTATATAAATCATGTTCGCTTTATTTCCATGGCATTTTCAATTAAAGCTCTAATTCATTTTCATTTACATTTTCACTATGATTTTCATTACTATTTATACGCTGCGTCGTTGAGGGCAAAAAATGTTAAAGCTCTGCAAAAAATTTGGAGCATCCAATTGGATTAAAGCAACGTAAAAAATTAGCCGAAAAAGAGCTAAATCGATTAAATATATATGCATATGTGTATGTGCATGTGTAAATTGTTTTTTTCGACTGCATGTCGAATAAAATATGTCACAAACTGTTCATAAATTCATTTAGCGCATAAAATTGGCGCCAGTTGATGGCGCTCTGCGTGTGCAATTGCCAGTGAATTATTTAACATTTAAAAGTGCATTTCATATTTGTTTCGGGGCGACAGACCAAAAACGAAAACCAATCTATATATATATGTATTTGTATAAGCTTTTATATATGCAGCTTGTTTATATATGTATATATATATATTGCAAATACTATACTATTCAGCTATAAGTATTTTATGCACGTTTGCCATTAGCTGGCGCGTGATGTCGTCGTCATCGATGGGCGGTAAAAGTTTCTTCTGGCCAACAACAACAGCAACTGAGGCTGTTGAGTGTCAAGTTCAGCACACGAAATGTGGCAAGTTGCAAGTTGCCTGGCTAAGCGGCCATCAAAATGCTATGCGATACACGGCACTTGACAGCTGCGTTACGTATACGCCATGTGAGTTAAAGGAAAAAGTAGAGTTGTAGAAATAATAAACACCAAAGTCTGGCTGATGTTTTAATACCCAACAGGCTATCATTGCAATACAAATATATGATTCAGATTTTCTGCTACACATTAAGTTTTTTATGTTTTTGATTAAAAATGTAAATTATATTTCAATTAAGATTTTACTCATATGAATTATACTATAAAAAGGTTCACTATTGTAGTAATACTTAGCATACGTAGGCATAAGTAGTATATAAGACTGTATCATATTGTAAATATTCCTTATTCATAATTATATTTATCGCACTGTAAATATAATTAAGTTATCGATAATAACATAGCGCCATCTGGCGGAAATAAGTTTAACCTTAAGAACGCACGGTTGCATGGGGGAGCGGAGCAAGCTTCACTTTTGCAAGCGACGCCGTCCGATATAGTTATATGTGAAATAAACTTAAGACAAAACTAAAGAAATCGACGCGTGTTTAATTAAAAACAACCCAGACTATAATTCAGAAGTGGGATAAAGATCTACGATCTACGTTTGTGAAAATATTTTTTTTTAATAAACATCCAAGATGGACTCAAACATCAATTTAAATGAGTTAAGCTTGTCTGAGCTAAAAATGTGGTGTGAAAAACTAAATCTGCCAACACGAGGCAACAAAGCGGCATTGGTGTTGCAACTCCAAAATGCACTTCCATCAGGAAGTGCATCAAAGCTGTCTAGCTGCGCATCAAAGTTGCCCAGCGGAGCACCCGACGACGAAAATTCTGAGGATGAAAACAGCGAAGTTTCGCTGAGCACAGGCGACAAGGTGGCGGCAGAAAACGACACAGACAACAATGACGTCATCATACTTGGTGATGAAATTCAAGGGCAACGAGATGGCAACGCTCAACCTACATTTCAAAACTCCAACGATCAACAACATCAATCTGGCAATGTTCAACTGAACGAAGAAAGTGGCAACGTTCAACTGAACCACGAAAGTGGCAACGATCTACAAAGCAACGAGTGTGGCAATGCTTGCAGTATTCTTGCTGCTGGTAACACTGTCGGCATAAATGTAAACAATGTAAACAATGTGGACAAAAGTTGCGAAAATTCGGCAAATAAGAATGAAAAAGTAAAATCACAGTGTGGAAATTTCGATTTCAAGACCGTTAAGGAATTCGTACCCGAATATAATGGCGAAAAGGACATCAATGAGTGGTTGACAGTGGTCAAAAATGTACGGGCAGTGTTCAACATAGCCGACGATGTCATGCGCCCGATAATTTGTTCACGAGCAAAAGGAAAGGCGAATTATTGGCTTCTGTCACAACCATCGCTCCTTTCTGGAGAAATTGACGACATTTTCACGCAGATGCAAATCCGATTCGGCGCAAAAGGAAATTTCCTAGAGCTGCGCCATAAGCTGGAAAGACGCAAGTGGCAATGGGACGAGATGTTTGCGAGCTACTATTATGACAAATTGTTGTTAGCAAGCAAACTAAACGTCAAAGACGACGAGCTGGTCCAGTATATACTGGATGGCATACCAAACGTGCAGTTGAAGAACCAGGGTAAACTTCAACGTTTTTCTACGCCGGCTGCGGTCTTGGATGCTTTTCAGGACATCAAAATGCCTCGACCTTTAACTGGAGCTGTGAAAATTGAAGCAGTTCAAAAATCATCGACCCCGGACCAGAGGGTTACCAAATGCTTTAACTGCAACAGTATTGGGCATATGGCAGCAGAATGCCGTAAGCCGAAGCGCATCGATGGAGCATGCTACGCATGCGGCAAGCTGGGACATTTGGCCAAAGAGTGTCCACTTTACAAGAAGACGAAGTCAAACGACAATTACGTAAGATGTCTCGATATAAGTTTTTGTGATTCAGAAAATAACAAAACTAATTTTGTTCCTATAGAGTGCCTCTTAGATTCAGGGAGTCCAATAACAATATTAAGAGAATCCACAGTACCAAATGGAGTAGTGCTAAGCCGCAATGAATCGGCAAATATTTATTTTGGCATTAATGAAAGTAAACTGAATATACTTGGAAAAATTACTTGTTTGATTAAAAGTTTAAATAAAACTGTTGTTATTGAATCTTTTGTTGTAGAAGATGAATCTATAAGGCACCCCATGGTTTTAGGTAGAGATTTTCTTAACATAAGTAATTATAAAATAGTTGCGACCGATGAACCTATAAGAAAAGAACGTGTTAAACTGTCAAAAATAGATAAATGTAAAGTTGAGATTGATCAAGGTAAAAAAGATACAAGAAATGGAAGCCCAAGCGTTGTAAAAGAAAATCAAAGTAACGTCAAAGTAAAAAGTGTGCAAAAACAGGAAGAAACACAAAGTAAAAGCAATGTAGAGAAAATGTGCGAAGAAAACAAAGTAAAGATTCAAAGTAAAGACAAGGTAGAGCAAATCAATGAAGAAAACAAAGTAGAGATGATTCGAAGTGAATACGAAGTAGAGAAAACTAAAAGTAAAAACGAAGTAAAGATAAATAAAAGTGAAATCGAAGTAGAGAAAAATAAAAATAAAGACAGAAAAAGTAACGACAGAAAAGAATATAGTACAGGTCAAGAAGATTTTGAGATGCAAATGCTGTTGATTGATGTAATAGGTGAATGCCAAGAGACTTACAAAGTAGGAGAAGAAATAAGTATAGTTCACATAAAGAGATTAGATAATTTATTTGAAAAATATTATGTAAAACCGGTTAGACCAAGTGAACCGCAGATTAAAAGTTACATGAAAATAATCGTTGACGATGAAAAACCGTTTCGATGCCTTCCCCGAAGGCTATCATATTCAGAAAAGGCAGAAGTGCAAAGAATATTAGATGAAAATATGGCCCGAGGATATATACGTCCAAGTTATTCAGAATATGTGTCCCCAATTGTTCTTGTTAAAAAGAAAACTGGAGAGCTAAGAATGTGTGTGGATTACCGTCGTTTAAATAAAGTTACGTCTAAGGACAGTTACCCGATACCATTAATAGACGATTTACTGGATAGGTTAGTAAATAAAAAGTTATTTTCGAAGTTGGATTTAAAAAACGGCTTTAACCATGTTTTTATGGACAAAGATTCTACAAAATATACTTCATTCATTACGCCACTAGGACAATTTGAGTATCTTCGGATGCCTTTTGGGCTGACAAATGCTCCGTCTGTGTTTCAAAGATATATTAATAAGATTTTCGAAGATATGGTACGAAAAGGAAAAGTTATAATATACCTTGATGATATAATGATTGCTACTGAAGAACTGGAGGAACATTTTAGCATCCTTAAAGAAATTTTTCAACGTCTGGTAGATAACAAGCTAGAACTAAGGCAAGATAAGTGTGAGTTTTTGAAATCCTCTATTGATTATCTAGGTTATACGGTTACGGGAAATGGCATAAAAGCAAATGAATCTGGCGTAGAAGCAGTTAAGTTATTCCCAGTACCAACAAAAGTTCATGAAGTACAAAGTTATATCGGTCTATGTTCATATTTTAGAAGGTTTATTCAGGACTTTTCACTAATAGCAAAGCCATTATATGATCTCACAAGAAAAGACAAAAAGTTTGTATTTGGAGAAAATGAATTGCATGCGTTTAATTTGCTAAAAGACAAATTAATCGAATCCCCTATTTTAGCAATATATGATCCGAAAGATGAGACAGAGCTACATTGTGACGCAAGTTCACTAGGATATGGTGCGATATTGTTACAACGAAAAGAAGATATGAAGTTACACCCAGTTTTCTACTTCTCAAAACGCACAACAGATGTGGAGTCAAGGTACCATAGTTTTGAGTTAGAAACGCTAGCGATTATAAATGCATTGAAACGGTTCCGAGTCTATTTACAGGGTATGAAGTTTAAAATTGTGACGGATTGTAATTCATTAACATTGACGTTAAATAAAAAAGAATTAAATCCCCGAATTGCTAGGTGGGCCCTAGAGCTGCAAAATTATGACTATATTCTTGAACATAGATCCGGGAAAAGAATGCAACACGTAGATGCTTTGAGTAGGAGCAATAGTATTATGATAATAGAAACAAATACGTTTGAGGAAAATTTGATAATATGCCAAGGAAAGGATCCAAAAATTAGGAGTGTCAAAGAAATGTTGTCCGAACGGGAAAATGAATATTACGAAATGCGCAACGGAATAATTTATAGAAAAAAAGAAGATAGATTAATGTTTTATGTACCAGTTTCAATGGAAGACAATGTGTTCTACAAATATCATGATGAAATGGGACATGTAGGAGTCGATAAAATGGTAGACTCAATCACGAAAAGTTATTGGATTCCAAATGTTCGTAGAAAAGCAACAGAGCATATCAATAACTGTCTTAAATGTGTAGCTTTTTCAAACAAATCGGGGAAGACCGAAGGATTTTTGCATTCTATTCCGAAAGGAACAAATCCATTTGAAGTTATTCATATTGACCATTATGGTCCAATCAACAGTAACAATACGAAGAAGAAACACATATTAGTAGTCATAGATGCTTGTACTAAGTTTGTTAAATTGTACGCGACAAAAACAACAAGTTCCAAAGAAGCCATTGAAGCGTTACAAAATTATTTTATTGCGTATAGCCGACCCAAGAGTTTAGTATCTGATAGAGGTAGTTGTTTCACTTCAAACGAGTTCGATGAATTCATAAAAAATAATAACATTAATCATATAAAAGTAGCTACAGCATCCCCACAAGCCAATGGACAAGTAGAGAGAGTTAATAGAGATTTAGGTTCAATGATGGCTAAGATAATAGACGTGGAAAATAACGAACCATGGCACAAAGTTTTGTACAAAGTAGAATATACAATGAATAACACAAGAAATAGAAGTATAAATGAATGTCCGAGTATAATGCTTTTCGGAGTTAAACAAAAAGGTAGTAGCATCGATAGTTTAAAAGAAAATATAATAGAAAACAATAATAAGGTCATAAGAAACTTAGAAGAAATTCGACGAAAAGCACAAGTCAGTCAACAGAAGGCACAAGAATACAATAAAAGTTATGTGGATGCGAAACGTCAAGAGCCGAAAATATTTGGAGTAGGTGATTATGTTCTTGTAAGAAATTTTAATTCCCAACAAGGTGCATCAAGTAAATTAATACCAAAATTCAAAGGACCATACGTAGTTTCAAAAGTCTTAGATAATGATAGATACGTGGTTGAAGACGTAGAGAATTTCCAACAATCCCAGATACCATATTCGGGTATATGGGCTATACATAATTTAAAACCTTGGATCAATTGTAAAGGCAATGAAAATGAAGAAGACACTGATAATGAATTTAACGACAACGAAAATGTAAAATATTTTGACGAAAATGAACTAGAAAAAGAAAATGTAGAAGATTTAAACGAAAATGAATCAGAAAAAGAAAATGTAAATGATTTTAACGATAATAAAATTAAAGACAATGAAAAAGAAGAAAATTTTAACGACAATGTAATTAAGAACAATGAAATTGAAAAAAACAAAACTGTAAATAAAAATAAAATAAGTAAATATGGCCAAAGCAACATTGTAACAAGAAGTATGTCAACGAGTATCAGGAGATCCTCAACGTCAGGACGGCCGAGTTGTAGTAATACTTAGCATACGTAGGCATAAGTAGTATATAAGACTGTATCATATTGTAAATATTCCTTATTCATAATTATATTTATCGCACTGTAAATATAATTAAGTTATCGATAATAACATAGCGCCATCTGGCGGAAATAAGTTTAACCTTAAGAACGCACGGTTGCATGGGGGAGCGGAGCAAGCTTCACTTTTGCAAGCGACGCCGTCCGATATAGTTATATGTGAAATAAACTTAAGACAAAACTAAAGAAATCGACGCGTGTTTAATTAAAAACAACCCAGACTATACTATTGAAAATCCTTTTTGAATAAGTCACAAACTTCCTCACAGCTCCATTATGCCCTCGACTAGAGCATAAATAAATTTGCACGCAGCTGTTGCGATTTTCACCTTGCAAAACTTTGCATTTGCTTTGCCATTTCCAAACGTCAAGTTCACTCGCTTTGCTCTTGGCCATGTTGACACAGCTGACGGGCAAAAGAAACCAAAAAATATAAAGAAAATATATACGTACATAGAGAAAGAGCAACAATTCCAGCAGCTGCAACGTCTGAAACAGAAAAAAAACAAGTGGATTCAAAACTTTTTCCAGCACACGGTGCCAAAAACTAAAGCTAAAGGAATTTCTCGGTTTTTTCCCAGAGTTAAAGCTGAGAAAATTTAAAGCATATTCGCTTTAATATTATTATTTAAATTAAATAAATTAATTTGGTTTATTTATAGTGTAAAATTTCATGACACCACTCCAGGGATAGAAATTGAACGCATTGTTTTCGGTGTCATCGCCAACGGCTGGACTCGCTTCTTGTAACTTGGCGAACATCGGCGGCAATGTGACTTGAATTTCAGCCTGGCCCACAAAATCGGGATTGGTTGTTAGTATAACATCCTGTGAAATGCCAAATAAAACGCTCTCTGGATTTTCGGACTGGAAATTCGAATAAGGACTTGTCTTAGCCATTGTTGCAAGAGTACAAAAAATGACTAAGAGCTTATTAAACATTTTATTATTTTTTCTTCAGTATTGTGACTCTGTATGTTAATGTTGATGAACTGTATGAAATTGGTATAGGTTTTTCCATTTTATACAATTAGAATTTTATAAACCTTCTGTTTTCTGTGCTTTGATAACAACTTAACAAGCTGCTTCTGTTGACTTTCTTGTTAATCGCTCTATTACGATTTATCAATAACATTCTTTCAAATGTTTTGTTTTTTAATATTTTATTAATGAAAGATTGCGTAAATATGTCCGAATGCTAAAAATTCTTAAGTTAAGTTTGATAACAATTATCGGCTTAGTATAATTTATCAATCAAAGACTGATAAACAAAAATGGTATTAATTTAAGAAAAAGGTGAATGTATAAAGAGTTGAACAGTCATGAAAACTGAAACGTTTTGGAACTGCTTTCGATTGAAATGTTTCTTACATAATTTTTTCTCTTGAAAAGCAACATTAAGTATAATCCATTAACTGAGAAATATTAGGAAAGCCTGGTCTGATCATTATTTCATGAACTTTATTCCTATTTTATTAATATTCTCATAAGTTTTTTAGCTTTTTAATGTAGGAAATTAAAAGAAAAGAAGACTGAGTTTTAGTTAGAAGCATATTATTTCTGCACATAATTTAAATGTAAAGAATAGTAATGACTGAAAAGAGCATTTTTGCTCCACTTATTGCTTTAAGTGTTTGGGAACGAAATATTTTTTTTTAATATTTTTTTTTTTATTAAATGCAAAAATAACATGAAAAAAAGTTTTGGCTCTTATTTAGTCTATATGGCTCATTTTTTGTTTGTTTTTGGCTTAATTAGATATTCTTAAGTGGCAACTGTGATGGAGAGAAGTAGTGTCGCTTTGTTGTCTGATGTTTTAAAGTTAAAAACTCGTCGTTTCTTCCAGAAACTCCACAAGTAACATAATTTATTAAACAAACTCTACAATATTGTCTTGTTGTAATATTTTATTTTCCAATACATTTTCAATAGTATTTCATTTGATAAGCATCAATTGGTGTGCTATTTTAAAGGATGCTAGATCTGTACTTTCGGCCAAAACGCTTTTTCTTCTTCCTCTTGTCCTTGTTGGCCCTCTTTGTTGTTGTTGCCACTGTAGTTGATTGCAATGTGGTGGTTTCCGGTTCCAGGGTTGTCGTGCTCAGAGCATCGCTCTTCAGTGTCTCAAAAGCCATGTTATCGAAACTCATGAAGGGCACGTCCATAGACTGAGATTCTTCGTTTGTGGACTTCATGAAGATGGACATGAGGCTCTGATAAGGCTCAGCCTGGGCAGCCACAAAGCTTAAAGCGAGGAGAACAGCAATCGTCAGTGTCTTCATTTTAGAAATGTATCTTTTGCTTGTTGCAGTTGAAGTTGTGAGACAAACTGTGACTTGGAAATGGCGAGTCTTTCTATTTATAAGTCAGGCGGGGAATCTGTTTTTTAGACCCCGTACTTTAAAAAAGTAAAGGGGTCTATTAACTTTGTCACAAAAAAAAATGTGCGTAACAGGCAGAAGGAGGCGTGGCAGACCCCATATAGTATATATATTCTTAATCAGCATCAACAGCCGAGTTGATATAACCATGTCCGTCTGTCCGTCCGTCTGTCTGTCTGTCTGTCTGTCTGTCCGTCTGTCCGTCTGTAAGAGCGCCTAGATCTCAGAGACTATAAGAGCTAGAGACTCCAAACTTGGTATGTAGGTTCGTCTATATTGCAAGCAGATCGAGTTTGTTTGCTATATCATATAGCTCCCATAGGAACAATCAGTTGAAAATCAAGTCTTAGTATGGAAAACTTTTTTGCTGTTTGAGATATTTCGACCAAACTGACAGAATATGCATTAAAGAATGTCTTATACATACTGACCAAATTTGAATGAAATCGGATTACTATATCATATAGCTTCCATAAGAACGATCAGTCGAAAATCAAGTCTTAGTATGAACATCTTTTTTGTTGTTTGAGATAACTAAATTAAACTGACAGAATATGCATATGGGATGGTCCCGTACATACTGACCAAATTTGGTTGGAATCGAACTACTATATCATATAGCTCCCATAGGAACAATCAGTTGAAAATCAAGTCTTAGTATGAAAATCTTTTTTGTTGTTTGAGATAACTAAATTAAACTGACAGAATATGCATATGGGATGGTCCCGTACATACTGACCAAATTTGGTTGGAATCGAACTACTATATCATATAGCTCCCATAGGAACAGTCAGTTGAAAATCAAGTCTTAGTATGAACATCTTTTTGTTGTTTGAGATATCTTTATAATAAGTACGGGGTCTCCGACAGTCGAGTACCGCTCGACTGTAGCACCGCCGACTAGTTTTTTAATGAACCTGTTTTTTGAATTGATGCAAGTGCAAGTCATTTATAAAAACAGTTGAAAACAGTTGTTGATTAACAAAAGCTGTGTTAAGCCGTTGGCCAGTTGGACTATAAAAGCTGTCACCAATGGCAATTGGAATTCAGTTTGCATTGAACAGTTCTTGTGATACAATTAATATAAAATAAAATGCGCCTTCTACCAATTTTAACAGTTTCTGCCGTACTTGCTGTGGCTTTGTTGTCATTGCCAAGTGCAGTTGAGGCAGAGGCTGAAGCCGAGGCTCGAGGTGAAGCTGAAGCCTTGCCTGAACCAGTTCTGCCAGAGAACTCCGAGCTGAAGAAGCCAAAGCCAAAGCCCACGGGAACAACCACAATGTCGCCCAAGGACCTGTTCCTCATGCATGCCCAACATTCAACCACAAAGAAAGGATCCAACAATCGGAAAAAAGGATCATCTCGAACAACAACAACTACAACTGCGGCGACAACAACAACAACAACGACAACAACAACAGCAGCCACAACAGCAAAGCCCAAGAACAAACCAAATGCCAAGCCCAAGGCCAAGGGCAAGGCTAAGGGCAAGGGACAGGGTCAGGGCCAGGATAAGGGTTGCAAGACGAACCAGAAGGGCAGCCGCAAGAGTCGCGCCAATTGCCAGCACTCGCATCACAACAAAACAGTTACCACCCACATGGACACGGCCATCAATGAGACAGCTACTCCAATTAATCCAGCTGATCCAATTGCAACTCCCACTGTGGACAAACCAGGCCAAGATGACACTCTGACCACAGCTGCCTTGATCATGGATAGATCGGTTGACGTCAGCCAGGAAATGGCGGCCAACGAACCACAGCCCAGCATTGTGCCATTCGATAATCCCAATGTAACCACCACAGTTTTGGCCAACGGCACTCTGAAAGAGGTCAAAACCAAGGCTGATCTCATTGCTCTCGATAGCGTCAACGGAACTAACGACGACCGCAATGCTTTCCCATAGGACCCGATCAGATTAACCAAAGACTTAGAGAATCCATACTTTGCATATTTATTATAATTAATATGTATGTCTTAATGTATAATTACTGTTAAATATTGAATTTCATCACTAAGTTTAGCAACACGCATGTTGCAACATTATGCAATAGTTTGCAACATTGTGAAATTCATGTCCTATGCAAAAGCAACATCGATCGTCATGTTGACTGTCGCGACGATAGTCTAGAAACATAATGTTGCTTGACGAATTTGACTAGCACGCATTGAATGTTGCTAAGTCTCAGTCTGTCTTGCTGCGATTCTTGAGCTGTGTAGATCGATGTGCTGTGCCGTGCTTAAATCAAATATAAATCATAACGTAAAACTAAACAACTACTGTGTTATTTATTTCGGGCCTGGATTTTCAACAGGTTATGGGCCCAGGCACGAATAAGTAGAATAAATTAAAAAGTTAATTTTTCGTCAGTTGTTAGAAATTGAATATACGTATATAATTCAGTGGCAGTGCATACATACACACACAAACATACATACATATACGCAACAGAAATTGCGTCGCAATTCCGTGGCGAGCCGTGGACAGTTTTGTGTGTACATACAATACATACATATATTCATTTGTGTGCATGCTGTATGTGTGAGTGGCGACGTGCAGTTTCTGTGTGTACATATGTACATAGCTAGATCAGTGGCGCCGCAGTTCTTGGAAAAGAAAAAAACATGGACAAAGTGAAGCGCAATATTAAGCCGTTCGATGGCGAAAAATATTCTATTTGGAAATTTAGAATACGTTCTTTGTTATTGGAACAGGGTTTGCTTAGTGTCGTGGATAGTGATGCTCCTCAAGAGGAAAGTGAACGATTTTTAAGAAAGGACAGTAAGGCAAAAGCAATTATAATAGAATACCTAAGTGATTCATTTTTAGGCTTTGCGACAAATGAAAATACTGCGAAGAAAATTTTTTCGGATCTCGACGCTATATATGAGCGTAAAAGCCTAGCGTCGCAATTATCTGTCCGAAAGCAGTTATTGTCTTTAAAGTTAAAAAGTGGGACCCCTTTGATCAACCATTTTAATATTTTTGACGATTTAGTCACCGAATTAATTTCATCGGGTGCAAAGGTTGAGGAGGTGGACAAAGTGAGTCATTTATTGTTGACATTGTCGCCTTGCTATGATGGAGTCATCACTGCTATTGAAACGTTGTCCGAAGAAAACATAACTTTGTCTTTTGTGAAAAATCGTTTGCTTGACCATGAGATTAAATTAAGAAATGACACAAAAGATACAAGCGCCAAAGTATTACAGGCTATAAGTGGTAAAGGCTTTTCTAAAAATAAACGAAATACAAGTTCAAATAAAACCCGTAAAACATTTCGGTCAAATAAATTCAAAGCTAAGTCAAACATGAACTGCTTTTTCTGTGGAAAAAAGGGGCACTTTCAGAAAGATTGTTTTAAATTTAAAAAGTTTAGCACAACTAATGATAAAGAAAACGAAAAGCAGGCACAAGCAGTATCGGTTGTACCACAGCGAGGTATCGCCTTTATGATAGCACGGGCGACAAGTCATTCTGCCGTAAGTGGCGGGGTGTCGTTTATTTTGGACTCAGGAGCGTCTGACCACATCATAAACAACAAGAGTCTGTGTGCTGATCACATTGATGTGGAATCACCGATTGAAATTGCAGTGGCAAAGTGTGGCGAATATGTATATGCCACATCAAAAGGCATAGTTAAGCTACGCAGCAATTGTCAAGTCGATGTCACCCTGGAGGACGTTTTGTTCTGTGAAGAAATCCCTCATAACTTGCTTTCTGTGAAGCGACTGCAAGATTCTGGAATAACAATCGAGTTTTATCCAGGAGGTGTGAAGGCCACAAAAGATGGGCAAGTGATTCTGGAAGGTGTTTGTGAGTATAACGTTCCCATTATTAGCTTTGATCTATTTCATGGTACATATTGTAATGAATAAATCTAATAAAAGTATTGAAGAGTATCGATTGTGGCATGAAAGGTTAGCTCATGTTAGCAAAGGAAAATTTTAGAAATCAAGCGAAATAACATGATATTCATTTTTTGAAATATGTGAAAATTAATAATGAAGTATGTGATGCAATTATCAATGGAAAGAAATATAGACTTACATTTGAAAAATCTAAAAATAAGGATTGTACTAAAAGACTTTTTGTTTATAATCCATTCCGATGGATAAGGTCCGATGTGTAGATAGCAATAATTATTATGTTATATTTGTTGACCAATATACACACTATAGACATATAATTCCAAAATTGCAAAGTTTAAAGACTATAGTAAAGACCGAGGCTCTTTTTTATTTTTTATTTTTTAAAAAGTTGCTAATGTTTGGTTCAACATCTAAAGCTATCCTTTTTGGATATGATTCAAATGTTTTTTTTCGACTTTGGGAATTTAGCGCAAGAAAGTTTGTGGTTGCAAGAGATGTTGTTGTAGATCAAGCTACAATGAGTTCTAGAGCTGATGTTAAGGAATCTTTCAGGATTCTAGGTTCCTAAGTGAGAATAAGGAACATGAAGCCCTTGACCTCATTGATAACCCCAATGATAGTGGGGATCATAAAGGTTATGATAAAATCCTTATTGAGAGTAAGGATTGTGAACATTCAGATTTGCCAAATGTAGACCTCATTGACGTCCTTAATGAAGTAAGGAGCATAAAGGTCATGATGAAATCCTTAATGAGAGTAAGGATTGTGAAAATTCAGATTTGCTGAATGTAGACCTCATTGACGTCCTTAATGAAGTAAGGAGCATAAAGGTCATGATGAAATCCTTAATGATAGTAAGGATTGTGAAAATTCAGATTTGCTGAATGTAGACCTCATTGACGTCCTTAATGAAGTAAGGAGCATAAAGGTCATGATGAAATCCTTAATGAGAGTAAGGATTGTGAAAATTCAGATTTGCTGTATGTAGACCTCATTGACGTCCTTAATGAAGTAAGGAGCATAAAGGTCATGATGAAATCCTTAATGAGAGTAAGGATTGTGAAAATTCAGATTTGCTGAATGTAGACCTCATTGACGTCCTTACTGAAGGTAAGGAGCATAAAGGTCATTAAGGCATCCTTATGGAGAGTAAGGATTGATAAAATTCAGATTTGCTGAATGTGGACCTCATTGCCATCCCTAATAGGGAGCATAAAGGCCAGAAGGGCATCCGTAATGAGAGTACGGAGGAAAATGCTGATATATGTGTATCAGATGATCGGCCTAGGACATTCTCTTGAAACACCATGTGTTGGTGTGGAATCCATTGATGAGCAATATGATGTTAGACGAAGTGAAAGGCCACTGTCGTCTTATAAACTTTCAAACAGTTGTTTAATGAATGCGCAGAAATTTCCCAATAGTGTTCCCAAGTCAATTGATGAAATTAAGACTAGAGCTGGTAAATCAAGCTGGTAGAAAGCTACAAGAGAAACATGGACTATAGTAGATAGACCAGAAAATAAGAGCTTAGTCGATAGTAAGTGTTTTTCTCGATAAAGCATGATGAATTTGGAAGTTCATCCAAATATAATGTAGCTCGTGGTGTTACATAGGAATACATGCTTGATTGTGAGAAAACATTTGATCCAGTAGCACGAATATCTAGCTTGGGACTTACACGTCTTTGTCAAATCAATTTAATTTACAAGTTGAATGTAATTTACAATTAATAGAGGAAATTTATACGCTTGTTCCTCAAGGTATATCATATGGAAATGATAAAGTTTGTAAATTAAATATAGTTCTTTATTATTAAAGCAAGCTGCTAAATGCTGGTTTCAGGTGATTGAAAGAGCACTGAAAGAAATATGACTTGTAAGCTCTGAAGTTGACAGTTGTATATACATACATAATTGGTAATGGAAATATTTTTGAAAAAGTTTTATGTACTTTTGTATGTAGATCATATAATTATAGCAACTGAAAACCTTGAAGCTATGTCAAGTTTTAAATCATATTTAATGAGCAAATTTAGGATGACTGACTTAATGGAAATACAATTTTTTATTGGAATTAAAATAGATAGAAATGGAGATAGATTGAATCTTAGTCAGTCAACTTATATTAAAAAAAAACGTTTTAGAAAGATTTAATATGCATGAGTCCTAGCCAGTCAGTACCCCACTTAATAAACTTAATTATGAAGCATTGAACTCAGAGGAGGAAAGCGATGCTCCTTGTCGAAACTTGATTGGTTGCCTAATGTACATAATGTTATGTACTCGCCCTGATTTATGTACATCAGTGAGCATTTTGAGCAGATATACCAGCAGAAATAACAAAGAACTATAGCAATGCCTGAAAAGAGTTCTAAGATACCTGAAAGGTACGATTGATTTGAAATTAACGTATGTTAAATGTTCAAGCTTTGAGAATGTTATTGTTGGATATGCTGACTCGGATTGGGCAGGTAGTGAAAGTGACAGGAGAAGTACTACTGGGTACATACTTAAAATGTTTGACATAAATCTGATTTGCTGGAATTGTAGGAAACAGAATTCAGTAGCGGCTTTTTCTACAGAAGCTGAATGCATGGCTTTATTTGAAGCAGTCAGGGAAGCTTTGTGGCTTAAGTCATTAATGCAAGGAATAAAGTTAAAAAAAAAAAAAAAAACAAGCCAATTAAAATCTATTAAGACAACCAAGGTTGAATTAGCATAGCAAATAACCCAGCATGTCACAAGCGAACGAAACATATTGATATTAAATATCATTTCTCACGGGAACAAATTGCCAATAAACTAATTATTGTTGAGTTTATTTCTACAGATGATCAGCTGGCGGACATGATGACGAAGATGAGATTCCTGAGTCTGCGTAATCAGATGTGTCTGACTGAAGATTAACAAAATGCTCTATGAATTTATAACTACATTTGGAAAAACATTTGAATATTTAATTTTTCCTTTATTTGTTCCTTTTGTATGGAACCTATTACATTTTTGTTTCTTAAATTCATATTGAATGTTAAATTTTTGTTATCTTATTTTATAATTGAATGTTTAATTTTTTCTTTAATTTCAAATTGAAATCTTTATATTATTTGAATAATATTAGTATTATTAAGAATGGTCTGGTTGGGTTTTGTCTGGGTTTCCCCAATCCGTCGCAACGAATGTTGGACCATGATATTGTAATTGCTCCCCAGAAAGGTACAGCACATCAAGTTAAGAAATCATGTACAGTTGAATTAATGTATTATAATTTTTTATTTTTGTTTATCGATGTTTCTTTTGAGGAGGTGTGTTAAATATTGAATTTCATCACTAAGTTTAGCAACACGCATGTTGCAACATTATGCAATAGTTTGCAACATTGTGAAATTCATGTCCTATGCAAAAGCAACATCGATCGTCATGTTGACTGTCGCGACGATAGTCTAGAAACATAATGTTGCTTGACGAATTTGACTAGCACGCATTGAATGTTGCTAAGTCTCAGTCTGTCTTGCTGCGATTCTTGAGCTGTGTAGATCGATGTGCTGTGCCGTGCTTAAATCAAATATAAATCATAACGTAAAACTAAACAACTACTGTGTTATTTATTTCGGGCCTGGATTTTCAACAATTACTATGTATATTTATTATAAATATTATATTATGAAATATTTTAATTTAAATATATTCAAATTTATTTATTTATTGTCAGGCTAAAAGCAGCCGACACAACAAATAATTAAAAAACATAACATTAAACTTAAAAAATTAAAAATTTAAACCTTTGGGGAATCTAAAATGAAAAGAAAATGATTGGCCCAACATTTGATGCTAGAATTGGGGAAAACCCAGAAAAACCCAAGCAGACCAAAATGATATTAATAAGTAGTAAGTTGGTTAGACCAGATAAACATGATAAAAATTAAATAATATTTATGTTATTTGATCCACAAAAAGTAAAATGAGAACTAAAGAATTCAGTATATGATTTTATCAGAGTCAACTTACATTGTTCAAAAACTGTGGCATTTGTTTCTCAAAATATGTCTCAGCCAACTTTTGATTAGATTCATTTTCCATTTTTCGCATTAGGAATATATGATTCTCCAGTTAATTGATGACAGCTCAACTGTTTACTGCACCGCAATGAATACATATTTAGAAATGTATATGCAGATAGACTGGGCTTTTTGAAATGCACAATTGGAGAAACTCATTAGCATTAAAATGCAATTAGGGTCAATTAAAACACTTGAAATGTCCAAACTGTACAAGTCAGGCCAAATCCATTGATAATAAACATGCAATGGCCTCGACATGGATATATAGAAAATGCAAAATGCTAACTGAAAATGCGAAATGCAAAATTTTCCAACTGTAATGCACAAGTTTTGCGCAGTTGAAACTGAAATTCAGATAGCACAATAACAAAAAAAAAATGGGAAAAATGTGAAAAAAAACTTTAGTAAATGCTGAAACGTGGCCATAATTTCTAGTTACTTTTCTAATCTGCTGATAATATTAGAGGCCATAAATTTTCGCATGCTTTCATAAATTGTTCGTGCATAAATTCTTGCGCTGAAATCTCTGCTACTGCCCCTTTTTCTTTCTCTCTCTCTCTCTCTCTCTCTCTCTGGCGTTATCGCTTTTTTTTGGAGCAATGAAAATATTGTTGGGTCCTGCAGCAGCTTTTCAAATATTCATTCATGCAAATTCATTAACGTACTTTTTTTTTACTTGGCCGTCGCGTTATGAATTCAAATGCTGAACATTGGGCAGACAGAAAAAAGAATATTCCATATACGTATTGTATATTACGTATACGCCACCGCAGAGAGCGAGAGATATGAAGAGGGAGATAGAGAGAACAGAGCGGCTATGTAAAGTGGTTTGTTTTTTATAGCCGCTGCAGACGATTGAGTTTTCTTCATTTTGTTTGTATCTGTGTCTGTGTTTGTGTTTTGTCTGTGTGTGTGTGTGTGTGTGTGTGTTGGTCGACCGCCATTTTCCACGTAGGCAACTCTTAAGCATCGCGGAAAATGCTTACAAAATGTGTGGCAAAAATAAATTTGTTGAAAAAAAGCAGCTGCCGCTTCTCTTTTCTCTTTCCTCTGAGCCCCTTCCTACAATTCCGACTCATACTCCTGCCGTTATTAAAAATACAACGTAGTAAATTAAAAAACTGCAGTGAAAATGTGAAAAAGAAAAGCTTGAAATGTTAGAGAAACGCAACAAAAGCCGGTAAAAATGTTCCGTCTGGACCATCGCTGTCTTGGCTGCGGTTTTCCCTTTAGTCCTGTTTCCCCAAACATTCGGAAGAGTCTTACTTTTATTTGCATTCGCATTTGCCGTTCGTTTCGTTTACGTTAACATTTTCACTCTTGTTTCGTTTTGTTTTTGTTTTGTTTTTGCTTTCCGCGCGCATTTGCCGCTTTTTTAATTTCTCAACAAGCTTTTTGACGTCAAAATAAGCGTAATATTTAGTTGTACTCGGAAGGCAAAAGAAGTGGCAAAAAAAGGAAAATAAGATGAAAAGTATGTTTAGCAATGCGGAAGTAAGCATTTTATTTCGCTATGTTTCTCTTTCTTTCTCTGTCTATCATCTCTTTTAGTTTCTCTATTTGTTGTTGTTGTTGTGGCTTTACTTTTTAATTATGCAAGTGAAAATGTAAATTTCCGTGAAGTGTAATAAGCATAGTTGAAATTTTTCGTCTTTGTTTATGAGCTGGTTTTGTTTATTCAAAATGAAGTGCACAAAAATAATGCTATGAAAATGAACCCGCAGACTTGTTGAAATTTGCATAAATAAAATGCTTAAATTAACTAAGAAAAACTGTTTTTCTCTTTTCTTTACAGGTGAGTTCTTTTCTGAGAATTAACAGAATATGTGAGTAAAGAAATATGGTTCTTTTATTGCTAGTCAACTGCATTTAAATACAAAATTAATATTTAGTTTATTGCAATTGCCAACTTAATTTTCAATTCAAGTTAATGCGAGCTCCAAAATTATTATGCTGAGATAAACAGAGATCGTTATTGAATTTTAATTTTTAGCTGCTGAAATCAAAAATCAAATTAATTTCCAGCTTTAATTTCATTTGAATCCATAAGACTACTTTTATTGTTCAATCTGAAAATCTCTGTTTCAGCTGAAGCTATCGACCAAAATGTTTACTTCCCTCGTAAATAATCGATTACCACAAGTTTTTACAAGATATGCTTGTAAATTTGCTTAAGTTTACTATGGTTTATATCATTTTTAAGAACATTTTCAATACATTAAACGATGCCACAAAAATGCGAAACGAAGTCGGACGATTGAGATAAATATCGTGCATAAATATCATAAAAGAAAGAGCCATAAAAACGCGCAGATTATCGTAGAATATGGCAGGATAACGCTTTGAGTATGAGGAGACAAACTTTGAGTTTCGAGATATCAGCGACAGTTTATCTCTGGGCAATTCTTGTGGTTAAAAGGAAGAGAAAGAGAGGGAGAGATGCAGGAAGCGGCCACGTCAAGGCATTATGAAATATGTAGAACGCCTAAAAATATGTTCGAGCAGCGAAAAATCAAAGCAATTTAGCGTAAAAAGGCAGTAGAAGCTGACAGGGAGCAGGCCAGATGAAAGGAAGTGAGAGATGGGGAGAAACGGAGAGAGAGAGAGAGAGAGAGAGAGAGTAAAGGCAAATTTCGAGTCAGCCTGGCGGAAATGTTGGTCGATTGTTGCCTGTGCGGAATGCCTTTGTGGCGTGAAGGCTTTCAAATCAAATGAGTGGGCACAATGTGAGCATCATATGAACGAGAGGAGCAGGAGCCGGAGCAGGAGCTGTGGAATGTTCCGAAGGCGAGAAAGGGGGGGGGGAGATTGTCATGTCGGGGAACGACGCACGCCCAAACTAATTTATTACTTTAATTCGCGCTCAAAGTGGCTGCCGTTTGTCTGTTCCTGTTTTACAATTTCTGTTGAGTGCCAAGTTATAAATGATGCGTCATTCAGGACTTATCCACAGTCACCCTCCCTACTCCTCCCACTCTCCTCTCTCTCTCTCTCTCACTCCATCCACTTCTTGCTTCCTTTACTATATCATATTATGCGGCAGCACGGTGTCGTAAATCGCTTTTCAAATGCTGCATCTATTGGCATTTGTTGTGTGTGGTGTGGGTGGCATTTGATTTTTATCAGTTTTGTGGCATCATCTAACCCAGTTTCCATTCAGCTGAACTAACCTTGTAAGCATACACAAATTTATGTGTATGCAGGCTATAATAAAAAGCGGAGGCGACTTTGGACTTCCTCTTAACCATCTCGTCTCTCTTCTCACCACTTTCTATTCTACTGTCTGCGTCTTTGTGGGAGCTGCGCTTGCTGTGATTTATTGCATACTTCTTGGCGGATTTTGCTGTTTTGTACAACAGTTTTTTCGGCTGTCGTTATTCCTTTCTTTTTTTTTTTTTGAGAGTTGATATTTTATTTTACTTTCTTCCCCATACTGACTTTGGCAAGCTGCAAAAGGCTTAAAGAGATTGCTAGTTTGTAATGCGTATGTGTGAGTGTGTCATTGCTCTTGATTTACTGTTTGTTGTGATTTCAAAGTTTGTGGGGGAGTTGCGAAATATAGTTGTCTTTTCATGGTCATTCGAAGCCATGAGAATGGATTCTCAAATTGCGTTGTCACTGAGCTCAAAGAAAGTCTTTAAATTTCAAGGATAAGCCTTTTAAAATTGATAATGATTTGATTTTTCTAGCAATAAATAGATTGTTTCTAGTTTAGGATTAAGCTGCAACATTTTTCTTAAACTTGCATTAAAAAAACTATGTTTTATAGACTTTCCATTTGTATAAATCTTTTCTAGTAGACTGCACAAAATATCTTTAATCTTTTTAATTTTTATAATATTGTATATTTGACTAATTTCAAATGCAGAATTGAACTTTAATATTTTTTATATTGCTAAACACTTGTAAAGTTTCGCTTTTTTTACTTATTCATTCATTTTTTTTTTTTATTTTTTTTTTATGTGCAGAATGATTTGAAAGTCATTTTAAATTTAAAAATAAATTAATATATTTTTTTCAAGAATTTTTTCCGCTTTGTCTATTGCATCGGAAACTGTTATGAGATTATGCACTTAAGTCCTTTTTTACTCCTATGTAGACTTTATTGGCTGCGCACTTCAGTCAGTTGGCCAAGTCCCACGAGTCGTATGTGTAATGTCAGTATAAACAAAATCTAATGCAAATATCACTTGAACTGCCACCTTACGTTCATCCCGTCACACACATTTCAAAGCCCATCCGCAAGTTGCGCTATAGACCAATAACCACTTAACACGTACACGACATCGTCGTCCTGCCGTTGTCCTTGTCGTCCTTGCTGCTGTCAAAAGCGCAAACAGCAACCGAGCACAGCAAGAACGTCGACGCGCCAATAACAATCATACGCCCCATTGTGCAGCGCCAGAATAAAAACAAAAAAAAGGGAAAAAAATGAAATGGAAAAAGAAAAACTGAAATCAAATTTTCAACCTTCATTAAACGCTTTGTTGTCACCGGGGCAGCAACTTTAAACAGGTTGCCTTGTGGCCCTTGTGTCTACTTGCGACTTGCTCTTGATACAGATACTCCTTGCTGCTCCTGCTTAACACTTTTTATCATTTAATCCTGCGGCCGCAACAGGACAATGCCAAGGCGGCTGACGTTTGCACCGAGCCAACGGTGGCGTGGTAATAAATTTTAAGGACATTAAATTTGTTAACAGCAATTTAACTATTAACGACAGGCAAAGGACAAAAATGGATTGTCTTCAAGCTGACTAACAGTCCAGACTACGGTCTGTACACTACTAAAAATCTTATATGTAGCTGTAACCACAATATAAATTTCAATAAATCTATGTTTTGCTATAAAAGTTATAAAAGCATGCAATTGAGATTTAAATATTAAGGTTATTTTTTTAAGTTTATAACCATTAGTTTTGTATCTATTTATTCTGTTTAAATTAACTATTAATGTTTTGTGCATAGTAAAATTGTCTAAAATTAAATTATATGTATATATATATGTATATTGGCTTAGTATTATATTTAAATATTTATGTTTCTTCATTCAGTTCCTCACTTATTTATTGGAGTATAATAAGTTTCATGTTATTGCTATTATTATATATTTAAATTTGCTTAGCATTAATTCAATATTTAATCTCATATATTATTTTTATGTTTTAAATATTATTATTACAATTATATTTTTGCTTTAACTATTTGTTGCATTCATGTAGACAGATTTCTTTGAGTGTACTAGCTCATCCATTAACGGGGATTACCTTCATTTTCTTTCCATCTCCATCTCCATCATCTCCATCAACATGCTCTCTGCTTTCTCACTTTCTTTCACTTTGGCTTGGCCAAGAAACGAGCTCAGCGTATGTGAATTTTAATTCGATGCACAAGGCGGAAGCAGCAGCCTGGACGGAAGTGGGTTAAAAGTAACGCTCACACACACTCACACATATGCAGATATTTGTCTACTGTCTGTCTCTCTCTTCACTTCTCTTCACTCTCTCTTTAGCTGTGCTTTGTGGCTGCTGCTGCCATCTTGTAAGCCATAATATCGATTAAGGATTATGATAATGATTGTGTGCTTAAGTTGTAATTGCAAAACTCAAACAGCTACCGATGCACACACACATACA
Organism: Drosophila subquinaria; assembly: GCA_037043405.1. Taxonomy (NCBI): domain Eukaryota; kingdom Metazoa; phylum Arthropoda; class Insecta; order Diptera; family Drosophilidae; genus Drosophila; species Drosophila subquinaria. Next base: position 308,361 of record JBAMBL010000238.1, read on the forward strand.
TAGGAGTATGCACACTGAGACGAGGTTAGACACACAACCAGTGGGTGTGTGGTCTGTGTGTGCTTGTGTGTGTGTGTGGCATATGAGGTTTGTTGTCGCGCAGGTTTATATGCATGAATAAGTCGTGAAGATTGATTAGGAATTTGTGTCATGGTATTAATACCCATGTTGTTGTTGTTGTTTTCGTTGTTGTTGTTGTTGCTATTGTCGCTTATAATTGCTCAATGCCGCGTTGTCGTTGTCAGGCTCATGAAAACAAAATACGCACACACACACACACACTCTCACATGGTAGCCGGAAAATCCGCTTTTTGGTTAATTTGACAGCAGCTCAAATTTGGCAACATCCACTTGTTCCGATGTCCTGCTTCCTCTCTCTCTCTCTCTCTCTCTCTCCCTCTCTGTCACTCTATATATACTGTTGTCACTGTTACCTGCTGCGTTTTAATAATTTATAGTTAATTGACTGTTGACTATATAACGATTAGCTCTAATTTCGTGTCTATTAGTGAATCAATGACAAATTGAGAAACATTTCGCTTCGTTTATTTCACATATCAGTTTCAACTGAAAATAAACGTTAAATTAATTATTGATAAGCTCAAGCTTTCAGTAATAAATAAGTTTTCTAGTTGGGAAAGTTGAAATACATTGATATGATGAAAAAGCGACAATTTTTGTATGTAATATAAATCAACAGCGAACAAATATTTTTAATATATTTTTCTCTTCCATCGCTTGTTTTGATATTCTTTTAAATGTTACAGTGTTCTTATATTTTTAATTACTGTCATAACATTCTAACAGCAAAGATTTAACTCTCTTTTTTAATTGTTTATAACATTTTGCATTTATTTATAATCAACATAAATTATATAATATCATAAACTCCCAGATCTCGTTACTTTCAAGTCTTTGCTCTTACTCGGCACTCGTTATTTGTTATATAAAAACGGTTCTTCATTATCAGTCAACTATATTCGAGTCACTAATTCCAAGATATCTACTTCTGCTTCTCATTTATTACTATATAATTATCCACAATCCTCTGCATATTCGCGGTCTCAATCTGCATTCCACACTCTCTAAAATCCAACTCGTTACTTTTTAGCCTTACTCGTTACCAATTAGACCTGTCGGGATGCAAATAGTTTGAAAATGCCAGGGATGGCCGCATTTCTCTGACAATTCTCAACATGCTTTCACCATTTATGCAACTTTTCGTGCTCTTCAAAGGCTTTTAGCTACGTTTTTGTTGTTGTCTTCTGTTGATTTTCTGGCTTTTAGTTGTAAACAAAAAAGCAGCAGCAGGGCAACCAACTGACAGCTTCTTTTGTCACTTTTTGTTTGGCTTTGGGGCTCGCGTGAAGAACGAACCACGGAGAATGCCGCACAAAAAGCCGGAAACTTTGTTGCTAAACAGTCAAACAAATAGATATGAATATACGTGAGTTCCCTTTCCCTTTCTCTATCCCTTTCTCCTTATATCTCTCGCTTGTTCCCTTCATCTCTGTCTGTGGTGTAGTTTTTTGCCCCATTTTTTTCCCCTAGCTGTTTTTAGAATAAATATAATACTTTTTTTTCGTCCTTTTTTCTTTTCTGTGTTGATTCCATTTCCATTTCGTTACTGCATTGTTTTTCATTAGGTATTAAAAATTGTTTTCCCTGCGTTGTCGACTTAACGCGACAACTTTGTTATGAAGCGAATTTTTCGCAGCATTTTCATTTTTCCGATGAGCAAAAGATGTACCAAAAGACAGAGAGAGATGGCGAGAAAGAAAGAGGGAGAGAGAGAGAGAGAGAGAAAGAGAGAAGCTGAAAAGAGTTACGTGGAGAGCTCTCTGGGTGCATGTCAGGCTAATGCATTCCTCATGCGCTTGTTGAAGTTTTCTCTCTTTTTTTTTCTCTCTCCCTATTTTAGAATGTTGTATCCTGTTTTGTTTCCTTCTCTGGCAGCTGGCAACTGTCTGGGCTGGCTTATGACGATGCCAGAAGCTCTTAGCGGTAATTAGATGCAGGATAAGGCATGTAAATATTGTTAACAGCCCGTTGCGCTAATTTGTGGCAGCTCTCACAGCATAAGAGTTGCCACATGTGCTGATTCCTCGGAGATTAGAGATTATGAACTTATCTCCTGCCAACTGGTAACTGGTGACTGGTAACTGTATGCAATACAGTTCGAGGGCATATCCAAAGCTTATCCTCTCCATACCCTAAGGAATAGCACTGCCTTTCATAATTTGTACAAGTTGAATAAAAAATGTTAAAATTACATTTAAAATAAATTTAAAAACGATTTCATTATTTAATCTAAGGAAAAAGTGTAGCTAATAAAGTAAATCGTTTGCGAAATATAGTATTTTAAGTTCTAAGAAAAATGTCGTCTATTGCTTAGATTTATTTATTTATTAAAAATTCAAATTTATTTAATTAATTAACTTTTATCGATATCTAAACTAAAAATTTGGACATAATCATGTACTACTGTGGGCAAAAAGTATCGGGAATTTTAAATTTAAAAAATTTTGGGATTCCAATTGGAACAAATGTTTGTACTTTTAGGTTGGCACTACTATCATTAACATCTGTGCAAAATTATACGTTAAAATATTCATTAGTGTTTAAGCTACGATTAGTTTGGTACGACGCCAAATGTGCATTTGGCGATTTTGGTGCCAAAAAACGGTCAATTTCATCGAAAAAAGCCCCGCGTAGAAGTGAGTGAAACAATGTTTTCTGACTACCAGGACAAGATAAAACGCATTATTACGGGCGATGAGACTTGGATCTACGCTTACGACATGGAAATTACCGATCAATCGAGCGAATATCGGCTAAAGGTGAGCCGAGACCGAAAAAATCGCGTCAAATTTGCTCAAAAATCAAGGTCATGTTGACAGTTTATTTGGATTATCGTGTTGTAGTTCATTATAAATTCCTTCCGACCGACCAAACTGTCAACAAGGAATATTGTTTGAGAGATTTGCGTCGTTTGCGCGAAGCTATGCGTAAAAAGACGCCAGAACTATGGGCTGACAACTCATGGTTCTTGCAACACGATAATGCGCCCTCTCATACTGCCCCTGTTCTTCGTGACCATTTTGCCAAAAACTCGACCAAAATTTTCCCACAGCTACCTTTTTCGCCTGATTTATCTTCGTGTGACCTCTGGCTATTTTCTAAGCTCAAAAGACCACTCCGAGGACACCGTTTCGAGTCGATTGAGGAGATTCAACCAAAATCGCCAATTGCACTTTTGGCGTCGTACAAAACTAATCGTAGCTTAAACACTAATGAATATTTTAACGTATAATTTTGCACAGATGTTAGTGATAGTAGTGCCAACCTAAAAGTACAAACATTTGTTCCAATTGGAATCCCAAAATTTTTTAAATTTAAAATTCCCGATACTTTTTGCCCACAGTAGTATATAATATTTTATTTTTTTTATTCAAATTTTTTTATTTATGCTTATCATATGTATAATGTTTTTATTCAAATTCCTCCTTTATTTCCGGTTTAATAGACATGTCACCAACTAATCCAAAGCCTTTGCCGACTTGTATTAACATACGGATTACTTAATAAACATCTGGTACAAAAAATGCTGTTTGAAGCTCCCAAATGTCCAACAGGCGCTGAGTTATTTAAAAAACAGTTACAATGTCTCAGCACAGGGTACAGTGAAGCGCCCCTAAATGCCAGCACGTGCTTGACATACGGTAAATTATATCGATTGCCACAAAAGCCAAGAGAGAGAAAGAGAGAGCAAAAAATGGAGCCTAACGAACGACACCTTGGAGCTTTAAAAGGCAGCCGAGTGAGCGAGCTTAAATAAATAAAATTTCCGAATTTATTTTTCTTTGCGCGCGGGGAAAATCCCTAGAATCCATTTTGTGTGGCAAAATGCAGACTGAGAATTTGAAATGCGCGTTGAATTCTAAAAGCAGAATCAGCTTAGATGATAAAATATCGCATAAGAAATATTTGCTTTATGTATGTGCGCTGAAATTTCCCAGTTTCTTGATGCGCCTTTATTTTCTTACTCCTCTTTTTTTGGGCGACGCGTTGCGAGCATTTAGCAGGTTTCCAAAAAGGTAAAGTCCCCCTTTGGGGTAGGTGAAGGGGAAAGGGCGTGTGTCTGTGAGTGTGCAAATATTATGCTATTTCCGGCCAAAGTGGTTTCTGATAGTCATCCAAGCCAACAACTTCCTCATTCCCACCGCACTCAACGTGTCCTTTGTTCTCTTTCTCATTCTCCTTCTCGTTGTCGTTGTCATTGTCGTCTGTGGGCCCACTTCAAAATATCGATTTATGTCTTGAGTTGAGCCGCAAAAAGTTTATTCTTTGTTTGTTTTGCATACTGCAAATTCAAATGGCTGGATTAAGCCACAGTCACAGCCACATCCACAGTTAGCTCGACTTCACGCCATGGCCAACTGCCAAATCGATTGATGAGCCAACGATTTTTGTGCTTTACTTTAGCAGCACGTAATTTTGGAGTATTTGCTAATTTGCTCAATATGCTGATGGCTTTTGGCCATTTAGTAACTGCCGAGTGCATCCTTTTGGCATTAGAGAAACTACATTTTAATACTCCATTCGAAATGCCAGGTACGTGTCGACTTTTAAAAACTTTGAGCGTCAAATATTCTGAGCAAAATCAACCAAAAAAATTAACTGAAAAAAATAACGTTAGGTGAATGCTCTTAAAAAATGGTAATGAAAGGTTTTCGTTTGTAATTTAAATCTCTACACATAATATAATAATTGTATATAGATAAAATTAAATATAACTTATAGAAGTGTAAAAAATGTATTCCAGACTCAAGTTTATCATCATGAATTCGATTTCTGAGCAAACAAAAATATCTATATCTATATATAAAATAAAGTTATAGACAAATTACTTAAGTTAAAAATATTCATAATAATTTTTAAATAATAAATAATTATTTTTAAGACTTGGAATGCTTTATCAAATTATTTATTAATTAATTACTTCATAATATAAGTATGCATAATTTCATAGTTAACATAACATACCATTTATGTAGATAATTCTTAGACTTCTTAATAAGTTTATCATATATATTCGTTATAATGCTTAGTATTTGTCATTCTCATATCGATCTCTAGTGTTGCAAGTTGCATGACTTTTTTGCAACTCCCTGCCAACAGTTTGGCATAATTCCACCTATTTGCACATATTCCCATAGCCGAAATGATGGCAATTGCAGCAGCAGCTGCATCAGAAAAAGCAGAAAGAGGAAGAGAAGCAGTTGCAGGAGCGGGAACAGAATAGAACAGAACAGAACAAGGACAACAACCGTTGACTAGGACGATGATGCTCAACGCCGGCGACTTTGTGCTGCACATTTTTATCACGTATTTCTAATTAGCACATGAAATGCGCCACTGAGCCCGGAAGCCGAGCATCAGGCAGCTGCTGTTCTCTATGTATAGGGGACATCAGAGGGGAAGTAGAACAAGGAAGAGGAAAAAGATGAGCGCCAATTGCGAGGGGCTTAAAAAGGGGACTCAGAGTTAAAGTTGAAGTTGAAGTTGAAGCTGCAACGCAACTGCGGCACACGCCAAATAATATCAACGTCATTTTGCAATTTTTGACATAAAACTGAGAGAGAGCTAGTGCGAAAGAGAGAGGGGAATGTAGAGTGAATGAACCGTTGGCCGGGACGTGCTTTAACGCCTGTCTTCCAGCTTTCAAGTTTGTTTAACCCATGCAAGCGGCGACTGTTTGCCGACAGAGGATCAAGTTTGAGTTGCCGAAGCCCTGGCACGTGTCTGCCACACTCGAGGAAGCGGCATGCCCCATCATGGCAGCTTGGAGGTATTCGAGCTGCCTGCTCACTTCATTTCAAGGGAATTTAAAGCGTTCGCCGCTGTTTAATTACTTGCAAAATTGACCTACAAATGTCAATTGAGCCCTTCCTCCTATTTCCCACCAATTTGATTGGTTTTATTTAACAAATAAATAAACACAATTAAATATACAACGCTTTATAATACAAATAAAATAACAGTCCGTTAACTTTTATTTTATTTACACAGCTCTTAATGGCAAAAAAATGCATTCGATTGCCAAGTTTATTCAGCGTTCTCCTCCAGCGTGTGCTTTCTGTATACATATATATTAGGGTGTCCCTTATTTGGTCAAAGTCAATATTTTTGAACGCATACGGGCTAGTTCTGTTCATTAGGTCCTAAAGCACTCAGAAATAAATTTTTACCTCAATCGGAGTATGATAACCCGTGCCGACTTGGATCGGAAAATTTAAAGATTATATGGGACAAAAAAAATTTTTTTTTTTTTTTTAATTTTTTATTTTTTTATTTTGTTTATTAGGTCCTAAAGAACTCAAAACCAAGTTTACACCTTAATCGGAGTACGATAACCCATTCAAATTTGCATCGAAACATGAAAAATCATCGAAAAATGTCTAATCAGTGTTAAAATACTGTTTTTTCATGTTTCGATGCAAATTTGAATGGGTTATCGTACTCCGATTAAGGTGAAAACTTGGTTTTGAGTTCTTTAGGACCTAATAAACAAAATAAAAAAATAAAAAATTAAAAAAAAAAAAAAAATTTTTTTTTGTCCCATATAATCTTTAAATTTTCCAATCCAAGTCGGCACGGGTTATCATACTCCGATTGAGGTAAAAATTTATTTCTGAGTGCTTTAGGACCTAATGAACAGAACTAGCCCGTATGCGTTTAAAAATATTGACTTTGACCAAATAAGGGACACCCTAATATATATGTATGTGCATAAAAAACAATTGGCTTTTTGCATAAATAAATTATTTTGGCCCAAATTGCGACTGCCTGTCACGTGTTGCTCTTTCCGTTCCTGTAACTGTTACTGCAGCTGTAACTGTGACAGATGATGTCAAGCTCCGTACGTTGTTCATGTCAACAGTTCTTAAAAAAACGGATTTAAAAACTTTAAGCAACGAACATTTAATTAAGGCATATGCAGATAAATTTTAATAAATCTTATCATCATATAAAACAGCATTTGATTTAAATAAATGTTTATAAGAGCGAATAAACATGGCTAAATATACTACACAAATATACTATCACATTAAGATAACCTTTAAAGAAAATCGACTAAAATCTCATTATTAATGAAAGTAACTCGATTCCTATTAGATTTGCTAATTTTTCGAGTCTCAATACAACAACATAACTGGATTAAATTTTATTAAATGCTAATATTGATTGTTATTAAACTGTTTAAATAGATATTTATTCTCAATTTGGCAAATTGCAATAGGAAATTGCACATACAACATAAAAAAGCAAATTTAAATGTAATTAGCTTTAAAATGCAAAGCAAATAATAGACGAAAATTAATGTAGATGTTAGGAAAATATATTAGCGTTAATGATTTATGTACTAGGCAAATAATAATAATAATAATAATACCCTGCACAATATGAAAAAGTGTTGAATAGTTATATTCAGTGTATATTTGAAAATCAGTCATATGTAACATATAATATATACAGAGAACTGTAGTGGACGTGGTATACATTTTTTAAAAGTATATACATTTGATTTTTAATATTATTTGAATTTTTAATCATTCTCTTGGCTGAACAATTTTTTTTATTGCACAACAAGAATTATATTTAATCTGTAATTTTCGACAATAAAAGCAGTTTGATCTCAGAGATTTATATAGCAAAATATGCGGCTACAGCTGTCTACAGGGTATCATCAGGTCATCTTACTCTAGCTGACGCGCTTTCACTCGCCAATTCAATCATTTTGTGTACATATGTATAATTATGAAAAGTGCAAATTTTGTATACAAACACGTAAATTCTGCATAATTTCACCTGTTATTACACACGCAACTCAAATTGGTCGTGTCCCAAATAGTGTAGCACACTTTCTACTTGAAAATATTTCCAATTGGATGAGCTGCTTGTGCTAACTTTGTTG